>JAKSZT010054339.1:1581469-1840013 GCA_026826555.1 Tolypeutes matacus | reverse complement strand
TGCTGCTTGTGCTCGCTGGGTCAGCTAACCACGCCGTGCGGGCAGGCTTGCCTTCACCAGGAGGCCCCGGGAACCCAACCCGGGGCCTCCCATATGGTAAACGGGAGCCCTACTGATTGAGCCACAGCCGCTTCCCAAACCTTTGTTTCTTTATACTGCTTCAGTCCACTGTCTATTGTCCTTCCCTTTCAGTCTGAAGAATTTTCATTATCATTGCTTGTAGGGCAGGTCTAGTGGTGATGAATTCCTTCAGCTTTTGTTTATTTGGGAATGTCCCTCATTTTTGAAAGATAGTCTCACCAGATATAAAATTCTTGGTTGGCAGTTGTTTTCTTTTGGCTCTTTAAATATTTTGTCACACTGCCTACCTACCTCCACAGTTTCTGATGAGTAGTTGGCACTTAGAATCTTATTGAAGCCCCCTTGTACATGATGTGATTTCCCTTTTGCATCTTATCTTTGGCATTCAATAGTTTGATTATGTTATGTATCAGTGTGGGACTATTTGTGTTTATCCTGTTGGGAGTTCATTGATCTTCTTGGATGTGTATATTCATGTCTTTTGTTAAAATTGGGAAGTTTTCAGCTATTGTTCTTGAGAATATTCTCTCTGGCCCTTTTTTGCTTCTCCTTCTGGGGCTTCTACATTGCATATTTTGGTATGCTTGATGGTGTCCCACAGGTCTCTCAGGCTCTGTTCACTTTTCTTTATTCCTTTTTCCTTCTGTTTCTTAGACTGAATGATTTCACTTGTCTTATATTGAAGTTCACTGATTCATCCTTCTGCCAGCTCCAATCTGCAATCAAACCCCTCTCTAGGTAATTTTTAAATTCTCTTACTGTGGTCTTCAGCTCTGGTTCCGTTTCATGATTTCTATGTCTTTACTGATATTCTCTTTGTGTTCATGTCTTGTTTTCCTGATTTCTTTTAGTTCTTTGTCCATATTTTCCTTTAGCACTTTGAGCATATTTAGTACTTTTTTTTTTTTTTTAAGTGTCATCTGTGTCCCAGGTCTGGTCTTCCTCATTTATAGTTTGTAATGTTTATCCTGCTCCTTTCCATGGGTCATTGTTTCCTATTTCTTTGTATGTTTTGTAATTTTTTATTGCAACTTAGACATTTTGATATTTTATTTTATTTTATTTTTTTTTTTTTTTTTATTTATTTTTTATTGTGGGTAAAAATCAAAATTTTCACAATACATACCAATATTTGTAAAATGATATATAAATATATATGCATATATGTGCATTTGCTTACAAAAATGTTATTTATATATATAAAAATATATTTTAAGAGGTGCTCAGATTACCTAAAATATTACATGGAACCCACCAGGATTTCCATGTTGCCCACCTCCCACACCTCCCACCACATCCCACACAAACGTCTCCCACAAGTGTGGCCCACCACCCTCAATGGACTTACACATCCTGGGGCCTTGCCACCAACCATAGACCACAGTTCACATCGTAGACCACACACTCTCCCACACAGTTCTGAGTGGTGTGTGCTGATTTAAAATGGCCTACATCCGTTGCCACAACGGTACTCAGGACAACCTCCAAATCCTAAAGAAGCCCCTATATTTCAACTGCACATCCCCTCCCTGCCCCGAAAGTGTCAAGTGGCCACTGGCTCCACCTCATTGTTATAATTTCTTCCATTGCTAGAATCACCATATGTGAGCAAGAGAATACCATCAAGTCCACTCTAGTCCACAGTTCTTCCCCCAGTCCTGAGGAGACTGGGATGGTGATGTCCACTCCACCTCCAAGTGAGAGACGGCTTATATCCCATGGATATGGTGGGTGGGATGATCCTGCCTGCAGATGCAGGCCCTCTCCATTCCCTGGGCTGGCCATTGCCCATCATTGTCTCCTCGCCAGGTGACTTGGATGAGTCCATTGAGCTGTAGGGTAGGAGTTGCAGCTCCACCGAGATTCCACGCACACCTGGCACATAGGTAGGCCAGAGGCTCCAGTCTCTGGAAGTATACCTACAAACGCCAGCATCACATATAGGTTTGAATAGAAGGGACTGATGAACCATGTGCAGGGAGGACTTATTTGAGTCCAATTCTGTCACTGTCAGGAGCACAGATTCCAAAATAGAGCCCACTGATAAGGCGTCAGTCTCTGTTTTCTCTGAGATACTGAGGTTTCTGTTACTTAAGTTTGTATCTACATAATGTTATTACAGAAATTTCCTTGAATGTATGAGCAATCTAAAAAAATAAAACACCTTTCCCTTTCTGCCCATTGGGGTATGTGCTCTCCTTCAGAGTTTAGCCATCCTAATAATGAGTTTAGAGAACAGCCTAATGCATTGTACACATATCTTATATTGGGCATGTGCACATGGCTCTTGGAATTCCCCATTTACATTTTAGTCTTTGATTGCCACAGGGCTGCTGATGTCAAGTACCAGAAATGGGTTGGCTTTTATAATGGGAATTTTATTTGAGGTAAAAGCTTACAGTTTTGAGGCCATGAAATGTCCAAATCGAGGCACCTTCAGAGATGCTTTCTCACCAAAGATAGTAACTATTTTTTTTTTTCTTAATATTCTCACACAGTGTCGTCTTTTTTTTTTTTTTTTTTTTTTTTTTTTTTTACCGGGGGGTTCCTGGGGATCGAACCCCGGTCCCTCCATATGGTAGACGGACACCGAACCTCTTGAGCCACATCTGTTTCCCAGTTAGTAACTATTGATCCTGGTGTACTGCCATGTGGTTTCTCCTCAACCTGAGCTGCTCCATGGGCCCAAACCCTCGGGAGCCTCTTTCTGTGCCTCTGGGCTCTGCTGGTTAGACTCTGGGACCTCTCTCAGCTTCTTGAGGCGTCTGTTTTCCTGCAGTCCTCTCTCTCACATGGCAAGATCAAATATGGCAGCTTCCTTTTTCTCTACATCTCTATATCAGAACCAGCAAGAGGGTGGAGGCTTAACCTGAGTCACGCCTCCCTGACATCTAATCAAAAGAGTCTTGGGAAGCAGGTATGGCTCAAGCGATTGAGCTCCTGCCTACCACATGGGCGGTTCCAGGTTTGGTTCCTGGTGCCTCCTAAAGAAGATGAGCAAGACAGCAAGTTGACGCAACAAAATGATGCAACAAGAGACACAAGGAGGAAAACATAATGAGAGACTCAACAGAGCAGGGAGCGAAGGTGGCTCAAGTGATTGGGCGTCCCGGGTTCAGCTCCCGGTCCCTCCTAAAAAGAAGACGAGCACACAATGAACAGACACAGCAAGTGCAAACAATGAAGGGGTGGGGAGAAATAAATAAATCTTTAAAAAACAAAAGGGTCTACCTCCAGGAATGGATTATTTCAAAAACATAATCTTATTCTTTTTGGGATTCATTAAAGCGCTTCAAACGGTCCCACTCTATCCTCTAAATCCCAAAAAAACATGTTCTTTCCATATACAAATTACATTCTTACATCACAATATTTCAAAAACCTTAAATCATTTCTATAGCAATGCTAAGTATAAAATCTCATAAAAATCAGTTATAAGGGGAACAGATGTTGCTCAGTGGTTGAGCACCTGCTTCCCATATATGAGGTCCTGAGTTCAATACCCAGTACCTTTAAAAAAAAAAAAAAAAAATCAGTTATAGGCATGCAGTTTGTCTTGGGACAGAATTCCCTCCAGCGGTAGACCTGCAAAACTTAAAAAACAAGTTATCAAATAATTAAAAAAAAAAAAAGTTACCTGTTTCCATTATACAAGAAGGGACAATCACAGAATAAACATATGCATTACTGTGGCAGCTTGATATTATTTATGAATTCCAAAAAGAGATATTGATTATGATTGTAAACTGGTCTGTTTTTCTGGGTGTGATACCCTTTGATTAGGCTTTACATTTACTTGATTAAATCAAGATTAGAACTTTGATAAACCACATCATTAGGACGTGCAGGGTTGAGTCTCCGCTCCCTTGGTGGGCTATAATAAACGGACGCTCAATTGAGAACATAGAAGTAGATACACAAAGAATACAGAGGAAGAAAAAGAGCTCCATAAACACAGCAGAGGCCCCAGGTAAGAGATGAGCCTGATAATCTACAACTGATCTTGTGACCAGACCAGAACAGCTGAGCCCAGAAAGAAATGAGCCCTCCAGCCTACAGCTGGGATCGGAAGAAGCTGGGCCCACGGAACCTTAAGAGGAAGAGAAAGGCTAAACCCTCACAGACATCGTCTGCCATCTTGCTTCAACATATGGCAACAGAGTTTGCTGAGGAAGTAACTTGGAGTTGAACTCTTTAGGGCCTTGTAACTATAAGCTTTTACCCGAAATAAATACACTTTCTGAAAGCCAACAGATTTCTGGTACTTTGCATCAGCATCCCTTTTGGCTGACTAATACATTTACCATAAGGAGAAATTGGAAGGAAAACAGGCATCATGGGTCCCAAACAGTTCCAAAAACCTGCAAGGCATACTCCATTAGATTTCACAGTGTGAGCATCATCTCTAGAATGATGTCTTCTCTTCGGGACCTCATGGGGAGCATCCATCTCTTCCAAGCGCTTGCCCAATGGCCATCTTCTAGGTTCCACCCTCATCAAGCATCTGAGTGGCGGCTGAGCTTTAAACCTCACCCTTCAAGAACATGCCATGCCTCTGGGGGACATCTCAACCCCCTTAATACAGTGGAGTGTATTAATGTGGCAACATTCTCCCTGATCTCTGGTACCCCTCAGAACAGTGGGGTGGCAACCTGACTCTCCCCAACCACGGGGCAATGTGCTTCACCTTCTCTGTAGCTTGGGGTGGTCATAGTCTCCCTGAACAATGAGCTGGAGATCTGCCTTTTCAAATGCTGGGGCAAACCCAGCCTTTCTGCACACATGGATGGGGTCCCTCTCCTGGCCCAAGAAGATGTCCCAGCACCAGCAGCCCTTTGGCAAACTAAGACAGATGGATACAAATGTCCTCATTTGGGAAGCGGCTGTGGCTCAATCAGTAGGGCTCCCGTTTACCATGTGGGAGGCCCCGGGTTCGGTTCCCGGGGCCTCCTGGTGGGGGCGGGCCCGCCCTCACGGCGTGGTTGGCTGGCCCGGTGAGCACAAGCAGCAAGGAGGGGGTGGATGAATAAATAAATAAAATCTTAAAAAAAAAAAAAAATGTCCTCATTCCCCTAGGAAATAAGATGTCTTCACATTCGCAGGAGTATGTTTCACAGCTATCAATCGTGTTTGTCCCAGGCAGCTGCAATTTGTTCTGCAGCCTTCTGTTAGTGAACTGCCTCTACACATAGGGCAAGTTCAGGGACGGCAAGCCTGCAACACATCCTGGTTCAGTCTTTCATGCTGCCACCAGACAGACTAACACTGATATGCATGCACCCTAGTATGTACACAGAGATTATTCTACTTCCCTCCCCTCCAGAACCAGTACCAGGGACCTGCACTGAAAACATGGGCTGACTCTACCAAGCCAGTTAGGAGATAGGGGAGTGCCCAGAAAGGGTGCCACAAGATCCTACTTTGTTTTTGTTTTTATTAGAGCTGTTTTAGGTTTACAGAAAAATCATGCATATGTATAGTGTTCTCATACGTTCTGCCCCTGCCTCACACTCTCAGTTTTCCCTATTAACATTTTGCCTTAGGTTAGTACCTTTGTTAAAATTGATGAAGCAATGTTACTATAATTATATCCCATAATTTATATTAGGGTTCACTCTTTGTGTTGTACAGTTCTCTAGGTTTTTGTGGAACATTTATACAATATAAAATTTCCCATTGTAATCACTTTCAAGTACACAATTCAGTAGTGTTAACTACATTCATAATGTGCTACCATTATCACCAGCCACTACCAAAACCTTTCTATCAACCCCAATAGAAACCTGCACCGATTAAGCATTAGCTCCCCATTCCTCACCCCAACCCTTGTATTCTAATTCCTGGCTCTATGTATTTGCATCTCTTAACTGTTTCATGCAAGTCATAAAATATTTGTCCTTTTGTGTCCAATTTCAATATGACTCACTCAATATGATGTCTTCAAGGTTCATCCGTGTTGTAGCATATATCAGAACTTCTTTCCTTTTTATGGCTGAATAATATTCCATTGATGGATATACATCATTTTATTTATCCATTTCATTGAGGGACACTTGGGTAGCTTCTACCTTTTGTCAATTGTGAATTATGCTCCTTTGAATACAGTGTGCAAATATATTTCTGAGTCCCTACTTTCAATTCTTTTGGATGTATATCTAGAAATGGGATTGACAGGTCACGTGGTAATTCTTTGTTTTAACTTTCTAAAGAGTCGCCAAAATGTTTTCCACAGCAGCTGTACCATTTTACATCCTCGCCAACAATGTACAAGGGTTCCTACTTCTCCACAACCTTGCCAATACTTACTATTTTCTGTTCTTTTGTTAGTGTACTTTTGTGTGTGATATAGTATCTCATTGTGGTTTTGGTTTGCATTTCCCAAATGGGAAATCTTTTCATGTGATTTTGTCTATTCGTATATTTTCTTTGCAAAAATGTCTATTCAAGTCATTTGCCCTTTTTTAAAAATTTTTTTGAGAAGTTGTGAGTTAAAACAATCATGCATACCATACAGGATTCCCATACATCACAGCATCCATTACCACCTTACATTGGTTTGTTTTGTTGTGTTTTGTTTTGTTCTTATTTATTAAACAGTTTTATTTAGATATAGTCATATACTATACAATCCATCTAAAGTATATAATCAATGTCTCCCAGTATAATGACAATGTTGTGCATTCATCATCATTAAAAAATTTAGAATTATTACATTACTCCAAAAAGAAAAACTCCACAGCCCTTAGTATGCCTTCCCTAGCCCTAGATAACTACCACTCAAATTTCATCTTTATAAATAGATTTATACTCGCATTTTATACAAATAGAATCATACACAATGTTATACAATATAGTTAGTTCATAGTAGCACAATCATACAGTATTTGTCCTTTTGTGTCTGGCTTGCTTCATTTAACATAATGTCCTTCAGGTTCATCCATGTTGTCATATGCTTTACAACTTCATTTCTTCTTACAGCTGCATAATATTCCATCGTGTGAATACACAACAGTTTGTTTATCCATTCATCTGTTGATGGACACCTGGGTTGTTTCCAACTTTTGGCAATGGTGAATAATGTGGCTATGAACATCGCTGTGCAGATGTCTATTCGTGTCACTGCTCTCAGATCTTCTGGGTTTATACCCAGTAGTGGTATTGCAGGGTCACATGGCAAGTCTATATTCAACTTCTTTAGGAACTGCCAAACAGTCCTCCATAGTGGTTGTACCATTCTGCATTCCCGCCAACAGTGAAGAAGTGTTCCTATCTCTCCACATCCTCTCCAACACTTGTAGTTCTATGTCTTTTTAATAGGTGTGAAATGATATCTCGTTGTAGTTTTGATTTGCATTTCCCTAATCATTAGTGATGTTGAGCATTTTTTCATAAGTTTTTTTGCCATTTGTATTTCTTCTTTGGACAAATGTGTATTCAAGTCTTTTGCCCATTTTTTAATTGGGTCATTTATCTTTTTATTGTTGAGTTGTAACATCTCTGTATATCATGGATAATAAATGCTTATTGGACATGTAATTTCCAAATATTTTCTCCCACTGTTTTCGGCTGCCTTTTGACCCTTTTGAAAAAGTCCTGTGAGGTGCAAAAGTGTTTACTTTTTGAGGAGGTCCCATTTATCTACTTTTTCTTTTGTTGCATGTGCTTTGGGGATAAGGTGCAAGAAACCACCACCAACCACAAGGTCTTTAAGATGCTTCCCTACATTTTCTTCTAGTAATTTTATGGTTCTGGCTCTTATATTTAGGTCTTTGATCCATTTTGAGGTGATTCTTATATAGGGGGTGAGATAGGGGTCCTTTTTCATTTAGTTATACATATCCACTTCTCCCAGCACCATCTGTTAAAGAGACCATTTTGTTAACATGGACTTGGTAGGTTTGTCGAAAACCAGTTGACCATAGAGGTGAGGGTTTATATCTGGACTCTCAATTCTATTCCACTGATTGATGTGTCTGTCTTTATGCCAGTATCATACTGTTTTGACCACTATAGCTTTGTAATATGTTTCAAGGTCAGGCAGTAAAATTTCTCCCATATCACTCTTCTTTTTTACAATGCTTTTGGCTATTCAAGGACACTTTCCTTTCCAAATGAATTTGGTAATTGCCTTTTCTATTTCTGTAAAGTAGGCTGTTGGAATTTTGATTTGTATTCATTGAATCTATAAATCAGTTTGGGTAGGATTGACATCTTCATGATATTTAGTCTTCCAGTCCATGAACTTTCCATTTGTTTAGGTCTTCATTGATTTCTTTTAGCATTGTTTTGTAGTTTTCTTCATATAGGTCCTGTACATCTTTGGTTAAATTGATTCCTGGGTATTTGAGTCTTCTGTTGCTGTTGTAAATAGAATTTTTTTCCCTGATTTCCTCCTCAGATTGTTCAGTACTATTGTACGAAAATATTACTGATTTTTGTGTGTTGATCTTGTATCCTACCACTTTGCTGAACTCATTTATTTAGCTCAAGTAGCTTTGTCAATTTTCTAAATATAGGATCATGTCATCCACAAGTAGTGAAAGTTTTACTTCCTCTTTTCCTATTTGGATGCCTTTAATTTTTTTCTCTAGCTAGAACTTCTAGTACAATGTTGAAAAACAGTGGTGACAGTGGGCATCCTTGTCTTGTTCCCAATCTTAGAGGGAAAGCTTTCAATCTTTCCCCATTGAGTATGATGTTGGCTGTGGGTTTTTCATATCTGCCTTTTTTTATATTGAGGAATTTTCCTTCTATTCCTATCTTTTGAAGTTTTTTTATCAAGAAAAGATGCTGGATTTCGTCAAATGCCTTTTCTGTATCAATTTGAGATGATAATGTGGTTTTTCCTTCAATTTGTTAATGTGGTGTATTAACATTGATTGATTTTCTTATGCTGAACCAGCCTTGCATACCAGGAATAAATCCCACTTGGTCATGATGTTTTAATTCTTTTGATATGCTCTTTGATTCTATTTGCAAGTATTTTGTTGAGAATTTTTGCATATGTTCTTTAGAGAGATTGGTCTGTAATTTTCTTTTCCCGTAGCATCTTTATCTGGCTTTGATTTTAGGGTGATGTTGGCATCAAAAAATGTTTTGGGTAACATTCCCTCCAGTTCAATTTTTTGGAAGAGATTAAACAGGATTGGTGTTAATTCTCTTCGAAATGCTTGGTAGAATTCACCTGTGAAGCCATCTGGTCCTGGACTTTTCTTTGTTGGAAGATTTTTGATGACAGATTCAATCTCTGTGATTGTTTTGTTAAGTTCTTGTATTTCTTGTAGCATCAGTGTAAGTTGTTTGTGCATTTCTAGGAATTTGTCAATTAAATCTAGGTTGTCTAGTTTGTTGGCATACAGTTTCTCTTAATATTCTCTTATGATCCTTTTAAAATTTCTTTGGGGTCAGTGTAACTTATCCCCTTTCATTTCCAATTGTATTTATTTGCATCTTCTTTTTTTTTTTTTTTTCTTTTCTTTGTTCATCTAGCTAGGGGGTTGTCAATTTTATTGATCTTTTCAAAGAACCAGCTTTTGGTTTTCTTGATTTTCTCTATTGTTTTTTTTGTTCTCAATTTAATTTATTTTTGTCCTAACTTTATTATTTCTTTCCCTCTGTTAGCTTTATGATTGGTTTGCTGTTCTTTTTCTAGTTTCTCCAGTTCAGTTAAATCTTTGAGTTTAGCCTTCTTCTTCTTTAATATACTCATTTAGGGCTAAAAATTTCTCTCTCAAGACTGCCTTTGGGGAAGCGGATGTGGCTCAAGTGATTGGGCTCCCGTCTACCATATAAGAGGTCCCAGGTTCAATTCCCAGGGCCTCCTGGTGAAAAGCAAGCTAGCCCGTGCAAGATAATGCAACAAAAAGAGACACAGAAGAGAGACAATAAGAGATGCAGCAAATCAGGGAGCTGAGGTAGCGCAAGAGATTGAGCAGCCTCTCTCCACTCCAGAAGGTCCCAGGATCGGTTCCCGGTGCTGGCTAAAGAGAAGACAAGCAAACACAGAAGCTCACACAGAGAACAGACAGCGAGCTCAAAACAATGCAGGGGGCAGGGGGGGAGGGGGCAATAAATAAATAAATAAATCTTTAAAAGAAAAAAACTTGGCTTCGCTGTATCCCATAAGATACTGGTTTTTTGGGTTTTTTTTTTTTTTTTTTTTTTTTTGGCCTTGTAACTGTACCTTTATTATAAATTTTTTAAATCTTACATTTGGTGTATTTTTTCACCCCACACACCCAATTATTATTATTTTTTATGTCATTTTTATATGAACATACATAAACAGTAAGTGTATAGTAAAAGTTGTGAACTTACAAAGCAAACAAGCATAACATCATACAGGAATCCCATACATCAATCCACCATAACACCTTGCATTGTTGTGAGACATTTGTTACAAATTATGAAAGAATATTGTCAAAAATCTTATTACTAACTATAGTCCTTATCTTACATTTGGTGTATTTTTCCCCCAACCCACCCTGCTATTTTTTTAAATATATTTTTATTACAGAAGTTGTGAATTTACAAAACAATCCTGCACATGTGCAGAATTCCCATACAATACCCCTCTATCAACACATGACACCTTGATGGAATATTTGTTACAGATTATGAGATAATATCATCAGGCTATTACCACCAACCAAGATCCATAGCATACACTGGCATACTATTTCAATACTCCCCCATTATCAATACAATACTTTGGCATAGGGGTCCGGGGGAGGGGTCCCCGCTTAGGAGGAGGGATCTGGGGCCGAGAACTAGAGCCCACGGACTGGGGTCGGTCCCGGAGCAAGCCTCACACTCCCTGCTCTGCAGATGACTGTACACAACCTGTATCTATTTGACCGGAATGGAGTATGTCTGCACTACAGCGAGTGGCACCGCAAGAAGCAAGCGGGGATCCCCAAGGAGGAGGAGTACAAGCTGATGTACGGGATGCTCTTCTCTATCCGCTCGTTTGTCAGCAAGATGTCCCCGCTAGACATTAAAGACGGCTTCCTGGCCTTCCAAACTAGCCATTACAAACTCCATTACTACGAGACACCCACAGGGATCAAGGTTGTTATGAATACTGACTTGGGCGTGGGACCCATCCGAGATGTGCTGCACCACATCTACAGTGCGCTGTATGTGGAGCTGGTGGTGAAGAATCCCCTGTGCCCGCTGGGCCAAACTGTGCAAAGTGAGCTCTTCCGCTCCCGACTCAACTCCTACGTCTGCTCCCTGCCCTTCTCCGTGTGGGCTGGCTGAAGGAACCCCTTCCCCTTCAGGAGGATCCGTGTCTGGATAGGGCCCTTTCTAATCTGTGTCACCTGAGGATCCCCACTGCAAGGGGTCCCCCACAGCCCTTTCAGGGCAACAGCCTATGTCCTGGAAAGAACTCCTACAACTCTAAACCAAGCCCTGTCTCCAGTTTTATCCCTTTGCTTCCTGATGCAGAATAAACTTTTTATTGCCGTCAAAAAAAAAAAAAAAAAAAAAAAACTTTGGCATAGATGCATGAATATTATAGTATTGCTGTTAACCACAGTCCATAGGTCGCTCCAGTTGTATTTTTCCCATACTTCTTCACATTCCCACCACCCTGCAGTAGTGATGTACATCTGCTCTAGCTCACAAAGGACACTCTTGCATCTGTACCATCAACCAGAATTCATATCCACCTGTGCGTTTACTGTGTTATTCAGTCCCTAGATCATTCTCTAGCTTTATTTCAATTGACATTTACGTCCCTAGACTACCCTTTCCAGCCACATTCCCATTTATAAACCAGCTGTTACTCACATAATGTGTTAGCATCAACTCTATACATTTTCAGTATAGAGTAAAGCTAATTTTACAGTAAAGCTAATTAAAACTTCTGCAAACATTAAGCATCAGTCATCCATCTCAGTCCTCCTCTTATCGCCTTTAAGAATCCACTACCTGCGAATATTCTCACTGTCCTGATTTTGTGATAATCAGGGTAGGCTAAACATTCGCTATATTAGAAACCATGCATGTGTCCCCAGACCTAGTTTTTCTCCCTAGGTCTGGTTTTTAGAATGCTGGTGATAACTAAGCCTGATTTATTATATGACCATTGTGTATGGGAAAAGACTGTAACTTTGAGTATCTTTTGGTCAACCTTAGAGAGCAGGGGAAAAAAATATAGATGTGGCTTGGGTGGTTGAGCGTCCGTCTCCCATATGGAGGGACCTGGATTCGATCCCCAGTTGTCCCAGTAAAAATTTTTTAAAAATATATAGAGAGAAGGCACATGGGACACCAGGCCCCATGTGTGGGTGCGTCGCCAGGGCCCGTGAGCCATGCAGCAAGATGATGATGTAACAGCAGAGTGACACAATGGAGAGCCAAGACAACTCACCGAAAAACCAGGTGGCGCAGGCAGTGGAATGCCTCTCTCCCAAATAGAAGGTTCCAAGGATCAAATCCCAGTGAAGACATGAGGAAGATAAGAAGAGAGGGCAGTAAATAAATAAATAAATAAATAAATAAATAAATAAATAAATAAATAAATAAATAAATCCTTTTAAAAAATGTATAGGGGAGGAAGATACGGACTATAGTTGGTAGTAATACTTTGGCAATGCTCTCATGATTTCTTAACAAATGTTTCACAACAATGCAGGGTGTTTGGTTTGTGGGGGATGATGTGTGGGAGCACTGTATGATGATGTTATGCATGTTTGCTTTATAAGTTAACTGTTTACTGAATGCTTATGGTTTATGTATGTTCATGTATGAATGATATACTTCAATAAATTGTTGTTTTTTGTTTTTTTTTTTAAAAAGAATCCACTACCTACCACCAGGTCTTGAAGATGTTTTCCTATCCTTTCTTCTAGAAGCATTATAGTTCTTGCTTTTATAGTTAGGTTTTTGATCCATTTTGAATTAATTTTTGCATAAGGTTTGAGATAGGTGTCCTCTTTCTTTCTTTTGGCTATGGACATCCAGTTATCTCAGCACCATTTATTGAATGGACTGTTCTGCCAGAAGCTGTGTGGGTTTGACATGCTTGTTAAAAATCACTTGACCAGAGGTGTAACAGTCTGTTTCTGAACCATCATCTCAGTTCCATTGGTCTGTGTATCTGTCTTTATGCCAGTACCATGCTGTTTTGACTACTGTAGCTATGTAATATGGTTTGAAGTCCAGAAGTAAGAGTCTGCCAGCTTTGCTTCTCCTTTTTAAGATGTTTCGGGCTATGTGGCACCCCTTACCATTCCAAATAAACTTGATAATTGTGTTTTCCATTTACTTTTAAAATGCTGGTGGAATTTTATTGGGATTGCATTGAATCTCTATATCAATTTGGGTAGAATTGACATCTTAATGATATTTAGTCTTCCAATTCGTGAGCATGGAATGTTCTTCCAATTATTTAGGTCTTTTTAAGTTTCTTTTAACAATGCACTGTAGTTTTCTGAATATAAGTGCTTTACATTGTTGGTTAAGTTTATTCCTAAATATTTGATTCTTTTAGTCACTATTGTAAATGGAATTTTTTTTCCTGACTTCCTCCTTAGCTCACACATATTAGTGTCTTTTAAAGTCTATTTCATCTGATATAAGTGTAGCTACTCCAGCTTTTTTTTTTTTTTTTTTTTTGGTTGCTGCATGCATGGAATAGCTTTTACAGTCTTTCGCTTTCAATTATTGGTATACTTAGGTCCAAGGTAAGTCTATTGCAGACAGCATATAGGTGGCTCATATTTTCTTATCCATTCCACCCATCTATGTCTTTTGATTGGGGAGTTTAATCCATTAACATTCAATGTTATTACTGTAAAGGCAGTTCTTATTTCATCCATTTTGACCTTTGGGTTTTATCTGTCATTTTATTTTCATCACTCTTTTGAGACTTTTAGTTACTTTTACTGGTATAATCTTCATTTCTAGACTCTCTTCCAAGCTGCTTTCTCCTGTCTTTTCTTTTCAGGCTGTAGCACACCCTTTATTATTTCCTGCAAAGCTGGTCTCTTGGTTACAAACTTTCTCAGTTTCTCTTTATCTGTGAATATTCTAAAGTCGCCCTCATTTTTGAAAGACAGTTTTGCCAGATACAAGATTCTTGGCTGTAAGTTTTTCTCTTGCAGTATCTTAAATATATCATACCACTGCCTTCTTGCCTCCATGGTTTCTGATGAGATATCAGCACATAATCTTATTGGGTATCCCTTATATGTCATCCATTGCTTTTCTCTTCCTGCTCTCAGAATTCTCTTTGTCTTTGGCATTTCACATTCTGATTAGTATGTGTCTCGGAGTTGGTCTATTCACATTTATTTGATGGCAGTATGTTTTGCCTCTTAGACATGGATATCTCTCTCCTTCAACAGCAGAAAATTTTCTACCACCATTTCTTCAAATATTCCTTCTGCCCCTTTTCCCTTCTCTTCTGCTTCTGGAACACCCTTGACATGTATGTTTGCATGTCTCGCTGTCGTTTAATTCCCTGAGACCTTGTTCAATTATTTCCATTCTTTTCTTCATCAGTACTTTTGTATGTTCAGTTTCAGAGGCCATTCCTTCAAGCTCACCAATCCTTTATTCTACCTTCTCAAATCTGCTCTTATACGGTTCCAGTATATTTTTTATTTCATTTATTGCACCTTTCATTCCCGTAAGATCTGCTGTTTTTCTTTGTATGCTTTCAAATTCTTCTTTGTGCTCATCCAGTGCCTTCTTAATATCCTTAATCTCTTTAGCCATTTCACTGAATTTATTAAGGAGATTTGTTTGAACATCTATGATGAGTTGTCTCAACTCCTTTATGTCATCTGGAGGCTTGTCTTGTTCCTTTAATTGGGCCATATCTCCCTGTTTCTTGGTGTGGATTGTAATTTTTTGTTGGTGTCTTGGAATCTGGCTTACTAGCTGTATTTGTTCCGGGTGCAGTTTCTCTCTTTAGTTTAGGGCTTTCTTGCCCTTTCTCCCTTGCTGGTTGTGTAGTAGGAGCCAAGGATGTAGTTGGTGCTGTAAGCTGCGCAGGTTCAAGTGTCTACGTTGCCCAAGGGACTGATGAAGCATCTCCCCACTTTCTCCTTTGCTGGGGTAGGGACAGAGCCACAACCGTGTGTAATAATCCAAATGATGCAGGCCTAGACTCTAGTTGCCCAGAGAGACTGATGAAGCTTCACGCCCCTGCCTCCCCTGCCTGGGGTGGGGATGGAGCTGTAGATGTGGGCAGCAATCTGTGCTGGGCGGGTCCAAAATGACGGCAATTGCCCAGGTAACTTCCAACTATTCAGTCTATGCCAGCCGAATATACCTGCAGTTACCTGGAGAGGCTGGTGCAGGTCCCACCAGCTTCCTCCCTGCCAGAGGTGGGGCTGAAGCCTAGGCTAGGGCTGCAGGCCCATCTGGGTGGAAAGAAGCCAGTCCCTACCGTCACTGTGATTTTCAGTCAGCCCAGCTTCCCCTCATGCTTGGGGCAGAGTCAAACTGGTGGCTACTGGCCTCTTTCTGACTTGGACAGGTTCAAACTTTAGCTGTTCTTAGGATTTTACCTTAGCCAGGTGAATTTACTAATCAGTAGCTGAGCTCAGTGGCCAACTGTCTCTTTCTCCCCTGTTTTTGGGAAACAGAGCTTCCAACTCCATCCACAGAATAGCTCCTGAGGCAGCTTGCATCACCAGAGTAGGATGATCACCGTCCTCCATGGTGTGGCCTGCAGTTTCCCAGAGAGGCTTGTGCAGGTCCCCCCAGCTTCCTCCCTGCCACAGGTAGGACTGGGGCTTAGGCTAGAGCTGCAATCCAATCTGAATGGAAAGAAGCCGGTCCCTACCAGCACTGGGATTTTCAGTCTGCCCCACTTCCCCTCTTGTCAGGCGTGGAATTAAAAATGCGGCTACCTGCTCTTTCTGACTTGTACAGGTTCAAACTTTAGCTGTTCTTAGGATTATACTTTAGCCCGCTGAATTTACTAGTAGCTGAGGGTTGGTGCCCAACTGTCTCTTCCTCACCCGTTTTGGGGGAATGGAGCTTCCAATTCCAGATGTAGAATAGTTCCCGAGATGGCTTGTGCCACCAGTGGAGGATGGGCACTGGCCTCTGTGGTGTGGAGTGCTCTACTTACGAATCTTCTCTGCAGATGGGCAGTCTCCTCCATCCATTCTTCCAAGGATATTGTAGGATGCACTTCTGGTCTCCTGGAGCCCTCAAAGAGGTGCTTTAGATAGCTCTGGGTGATTACTAACTACCATGTAGCGTGAGCTGACTCATGGAGCTCCTTACTCTGCCTCCATCTTGCTGGTTGTTCCCTGTATCCCGTAGGTTTTGGTAAGTTGTGTTCTTGTTTTCATTTGTGTCAATATATTTTTACTGATTTCACGTGCAATCTCTTCTTTGACCCACTGATTATTTAGAAATGTGTTGTTTAGCCTCCACATATTTGCGAATTTACCCTTTCCCTGTCTATTATTGATTTCCAGTTTCATTCCGTTATGATCTGAGAAGGTGCTTTGTGAAACAGTTCTCCAGCCTTCGCTGGCAGCCCCTCCTTTTTCCCAGATAAGAAGTAATTCCACTCCCCTCTGCATCCTCAACAACCAGTCCCAGTCAGTAAAGAAAGAGATTGTGAAGGTTGGATCTCTTTAGTCCACAGCCGGATCCCAAGGTAAACAATGGCACATTCCCACCCATCCTAGAAGGGCTCATGGGACACAGCAGACTAAATCTGTGGGTCAAAAGCTGAGTCAGCCTTAGGCTGTGTCCCTCTCTCTCCCCTTTCCTAGGAGGTGCGTCCTCAACAATCAGTCCTGATTAGTAGAGAGGGAGATTGAGAGGTTGGATCTCTTTAGTTCCAGATCTCTTTAGTTCCCAGCTGGCTCCCAAGGCAAACAATGGTGTGGCCCCACCTGCCCTGGAAGGGTTCCTGGGACACAGCAGACCAAAATTATGGGTCAAAAGCTGAGTCAGACTTACGCTGTATCCCTCTCTCTCCCCTATCTTGGGATGGTGGATCCCTAGAGTCCCCTTTGTAGCTGGCTCAGAGGCCTGAGAATTCAAAAGTGTCTTTAGTGTGGGGGAGTGTTCCAGTGGTAGCAGCCACAGCTTTTAACTCACAGTTTTGCCGTCCAATCTTTTCCTTTGTCCCTCTCTCTTCTGGGCAGTGTCCAACCTTTGGCTGGCATCCTAAACCCTAAAGATTTTTTTCCAGGCCTTTTCAGCCTGTCTCTAGCTATTTTTCTGGGAGAGAAGAGAGCCCATGTCTTCCTAGTCTGCCATCTTCCCAGAAGTCCACCTTACATTGTTGTGACACATTTGTTACAAATGACTAAAGAACATCATCATAATATTACTGCTATCTGTAGTCCATAGCTTATATTTGGTGTGTTTTTCCCACAAACCATTCTATTAATGAACACCATGTATTAGTATTGTATATTCTAGTTTATGAGAGAATGTTCTCATAATTGTACTATTAACCACCTTCCATCATTCACCACAGGATTCAGTGTTATACGGTCCCCTGCTTTGTACAGTTTATCCATGTGTACACTGAGTGGCTCTCAGTTTCTCCACAGAGTTGTGCTGTCATCAGCTCAGTCCATTTTAGAACGTTTTCATTACTCCAAAAGGAAAAATCCCATACCGACTTATACCCTCCCATTATTGACCCTTAGCATTGATATAGTAACTTCTTTGTCATTGCTTTAAAAATATTATAATATTACCTTTAAATATAGTCTATAAGTTACATTAGTTGTATTTTTCCTGTGTATCACCATATTCTTAACACTTTGTCTTAGAGAAACATTCTTGTGTTTGTCCTATAAAAACCATAATCATCATCCACCACTGAAAACGCTATGTTATACAGTCCCTAGATTATCTTTTAGCTTTCTTTCAATTGACTTTAATCCCTCTAAATGAACCCTTTCGACCACAATCACATTTGTAAATCAGCAGTGTTGATTATACTCACTATTAATGTGTTACCATCAACTCTAACCATTTCCCCACATTCAGCATCAGCTCGCTCTTCTCAACCCACATTCTATTCTTTAGTTTAACTCCATAAGTTTACTCATATTTAGTTCATATAAGTGAGACCATACAATATTTGTCATTTTGTTTTTGGCTTATTTCACTCAACATAATATCTTCAAGGTTCATCTGTGTTATCATATACATTGCAAGTTCATTCCTTCTTACTGCTGAATAGTATACCACATTTTGTTCCTCCATTCATCAGTTGATGGATACTTGGGCCAGTTCCATATTTTAGCAAGGGTGCATAATGCCACGGCGTACATCGGTGTGCAAATGTCTGTTCATGTCCTTCCTTTCAGTTCTTAGTAGGGTGAATATATTCCTAGTAGGGTGATAGCTGGATCATGTGGCAATTCTATATTTAGTTTCTTGAAGAACCACCAAATTGTCCTCCACAGATGCTGCACCGTTTTACACTCCTACCGACAGTGAAGGAGTGTTTCCATTTCTCTACATCCCTCCAGTACCTATAGTGTTGTGTTTTATTAGTGGCCCTTCTGTAAGGCGTCAAATGATATCTCATTATAGTTTTGATCTTCATTTTCCTAATACCTAGTGATGTTGAGCTTTTTGGTCATTTGTATTTCTTCTTTGGAAAAAATATCTCTTCATCTCCTTTGCCCGTTTTTTAATCCAGTTGCTTATCTATTTTTTTAACACCCCCCCCCAAATGGCTCCCTCATCTTTCTGCTCATTGTCTACTCACTGTGTCCGCTCATTGTCTCTGCTTGTTGTGTCTGCTCATTGTGTGCTCGTCTTCTTTAGGGGACGCCAGGAACCGAACCCAAGACCTCCCATGTGGAGGTGGGAGCCCAACTGCTTGAGCATCTGGTCCCCAGGTTCCATATCTTTTTATTGTTGAGTTGTATCGTCAGTTTATTTATCATGGAGATCAAACCCTTCTCAAATAATGTGCTTTCCAAAAATTTTCTCCCAATGAGTAGGCTGCTGTTTCACCTTTTTTTTTATTTTAAAAAGTTGTATTGAAATATATCATGCATTCATGAACATGTATAAACAATAAGTTTATACTAAAAGTTGTGCACTTACAAAACATTCATAGCATACAGAGCTCCCATACTATGACAGTTTGAGATTATTTTTAAATCCCAAAAAGAGAAAAGATTATATTTGTAAACTATTCTTCTGGGTATGATACCCTTTGATTGTATTGAATTCAGTTGAGTGGCCCTTGATTAAATTACCTATTGAGATTAGGACTTTGATTCGACCATGTCAGTGGGGCGTGACTCAGGTTGAGTCCCTGCCCCCTTGATGGGCTGATATAAACAGACACCCATTCAAGGAGACATACGGGAAGAGAGAGCTCTGTCATTTTTTATCACAGTGGTCCTAGGGAGAGATGAGCTATTTGCCTGATAGTTTGCAGCTCAGAGAGAGAAAGCCCTGAGGGACAAGCCCTATGCCAGCCTACAGCTCCGTGGGAAGAAGCTGGGCCCATGGACCCTTAAGAGGAAAAAGAAGCCCAAGAAAGAGAGCCCAGGCAGAGATCAGTGACCATCTTGGTTCAACTGCTTTTAGCTCTCTCTTAGCCCGAACTCTTGGGAGAAAATCTCTACCCCATTAGTGAGTCCCAGGCCTAATTTTTTTTTTTAAGAGTTGTTTATTTATTATTTATTTTAATTCATCCCCCTCTCCCCCATGTGGTTCTCTCGTCTGTCTGCCCATTGTTTGCTCATCTTCTCCAGGAGGCACCAGGAACCGAACCCAGGACCTCCCCCATGGGAGGCAAGTGCCCAACAGCCTGAGCCATATCTGCTCCCCACAAGCTGCAGCGTTTGCTGGCTTGTGGCATCTGCTCATTTAGGTGTCTGCTCATTGCATCGGGGTGCAGTGTCTAGCTCGTTGCGGCAGGTGCAGGTGCCTGCTTGTCTTCTTTAGGAGGCATTGGGACCTCCCATGTGGTAGGCGGGCACCCAACTGTTTGGGCCACATCCGCTTCTCCCAGGCCCAATTTTGATAACTTAAGCTGGGCGATTTTAAAGACTCAAAATAAGTTGAACCAAAAATCAAATAAGAGCTGTGGGGGAGGGAGGTCTTTCTTGAAAAGACAGGTGAACAGAAAGAGAAAAGAATGGAAAAAATGGAACCGGATTTCAGGGAATTGATGACAACATGAATCAACCAAACATATGCATTATTGGTGTCCCAGAAGGGAGAGAGAATGGAAAAGATGCAGAAAGAATATCTGAGGAAATAATGACTGAAAACTTCCTGGCCTTAATGAAAGACATAAGTATCAATATCCAAGAATGACAACACACCCCAAACAGAATAAATCCAAATAGACCTGCTCTAAGACACCTGCTATTCAAAATGACAAATAACAGAGATAAAGAAGGATTTTGAAAGCAACAAGAGAAAAGCAAAAAGTCTTCACAGACAGACAAAACCTGAGAGTTTTGTTACCAAAAGACCAGGATTACAAAAGATACTAAAGGGAAAGCTGCAGCCTCTAATGCTGAGAGTGCTGCATTGAAGTCTCCAACTATTGTGGAGACATCTAATTCTCCCCTTAGTTTTGCCAATGTGTGCCTCATGTATTTTGGGGCGCCTAAGTTAGGTATATAAATATTTATTATTGTTATTTCTTCTTGACGAATTGTCCCTTTCATCAATATATAGTGACCTTCTTCATCTCTTGTAACCATTTTGCATTTAATATCTATTTTGTCAGATGTTAGTATCACTACTTCAGATCTCTTTTGATTACTATTTGCATGGAATATCTTTTTCCAGCCTTTCACTTTGAGCCTCATTGTGTCCTTGTGTCTAAGGTGAATCTCTTGTAAACAACAAATGGGTGGCTAATATTTTTTTATACATTCTGTCAGTCTGTGTCTTTTGATTGGGGAGTTCAGTCCATTAACATTCAATGTTATTACTGTAAAGGCATTACTTACTTCGTCCATTTTATCCCTTGGCTTTCCATTATCATATCTTACTATTGTTTATCTTTTTTACCCTTTCAGTTACCCTTACTTATAATCTTCATTTCTACACTCTTCTCCAGTCCTTTTGCCCTTGTCTTTTCCTTTTAGGCTGTAACACTACCTTTAGTATTTCTTGTAAATCCAGTCTTTTGGTGACATACTCTCTGTTTTTGTTTGTCTGTGAAGATTTTAAACTCATCTTCATTTCTGTAGGACAGTTTTTCTGGATAAAGAATTCTTGGCTGGCAGTTTTTCTTTTTCAGTTCCTTAAATATATCGTACCACTGTCTTCTTGTCTCCATGGTTTCTGATGAGAGATCAGCACTTAAGTCTTATTGAGGTCCCCTTGTAAGTGATACATTGCTTTTCTCTTACTGCTCCAGAGTCTTCTCTTTATCTCTGGCCTTTGACATTCTGAATAGTAGATATCTCGGAGTAAATCTATTTGGATTTATTCTGTTTGGGAGTACGTTGTCCTTCTTGAATATTGATATTCATGTCTTTCATAAGGGTTGGGAAGTTTTCAGTCATTATTTCCTCAGATATTCTTTCTGCCTCTTTTCCATTCTCTTTTCCTTCTGGGACACCTGTAATGTGTACATTTGTGCACCTCATACTATAATTCAATTCCCTGAAACCATGTTCGAGTTTTTTCATTCTTTTCTCTTTCTGTTCTTCTATCTTTTCAAGTTCAGATGTTCTGTCTTCCAGTTCACTAATTCTGTTCTCAACTAATTTAAATCTGCTGTTATATGCCTTTAGTGTAAAAGTTGTTACTTTTCTTTGTAGGCTCTCAGATTGTTCTTTATGTTCATACAGTATCAGCATAATATCCTTTATCTCTTTAGTCATATTTTCCTTCACCTCCTTAAGTGGATTAAGAAGATTTGTGTGAACATCATTTATTAGATGTTTTAAATCCTGTGTCTCATCTGAATTCTTTGTTATGGCTTGTAATTTTTTGTTGGTGTCTAGGCATCTGATTGTATTGGTGACTTTACTCTGACGGTCAATTTCTTTCTTTCCTAGTGGTTTTATTTTACTGCTCTTCTTTGGTTTTTGGTTCAATTTTTTTTCTAAAACTTTAAGATTACCCTGTTTAAGTTATAAGTTATCAAAACAGGCAGGCATAGACCAGATCTGCAGTGCCTGGGAAAGAAACAGGAGAGGCAAGCCTTATCTTCCTTCATTTTCGCGGCTGGCCAGCAGATGGCACTTGTCGGCAAACCTTCCCACGGAGATGAATCCTTCAATTTCAGCTGACAGATTTTCTGAGCCAGTGATTCAAAACCGGTTATGCTGGTTTAACTCGCTGAAGAGAAACCACTCAGCCCTCTGCCCAGCATATTCTCCCTCTTCCCAGAGAGGACTGTGTCCTTTCCTCTTCTCCACTGGCTGCTGAGCCTCAGCTTTTACCAAGTCTGTTTGCCTCCAGGGTGGGGAGATGGGCAGTGTTCCCAGCCAAGGGGCCAGCAACACATGGTTCTCCTTTCGGCCTCTTCATCTCTCTGTCCCCAGTTCCTCCTGGATGATGTGTGCAGCACTCTCCTAGTCTGCAGGTCCCCAAAGTAGCTCCCTCTGTTAACTTCTACACTTTTTCCCCTATTTTTTAAGAGAACTGCGTCCTACCTGAGCTGCTCCAACACCATCTTCCCTGCCATGAGCCTCAGTAGTGTTTCATATACTAGTAACGAGCAGTGGGCTTTGAGGCTAGGAGAAGTCTCAAATGGAGGCATCGGCAAGGCAATGGTTTTCCCCCAAGTCTGTAACATTCTGGTGCTGGCAGTTCTTGAGGTTCCTTAGCTTCTGTGAACTAAAGTAATTTACTCAGAAGACCCTACCTACAATAGGCTTACATGCACAGGAATGGATTAGCTTGAAGAACCAATGGAGAGGGCCCAGGCCACGTCTCGAACCCAGTCACTGTGAGCTTCCAGCTTCTGTTCCTCCTTCCACTGGCCATCTTCCTCCTCCCTAACAGTTCTTCAACAGAAAAATTATAAGGGAAAAAAAATTCCTATAATTAGGAATTTTGGGGAATAAATGTATGTCTAATCTTTGGTTCATTAAATCTCTTGTCCTACATAATCCAGTCCTGAGAATTGAAGAGGAAGTGACTGAAGGAAGCCTTGAGTCTGCAGAAGCAGTGTTGTATTGCAGGGCCAGAGGGCAAAGTCACATGTCTCCTCTTTACAGATTGGCTGCAATGCTGTCAGCTGGGCCCCTGCTGTTGTACCTGGAAGCCTCATAGACCAGCCATCGGGGCAAAAACCCAACTACATCAAGAAGTTTGCATCGGGTGGCTGTGATAACCTCATCAGGCTGTGGAAGTAAGTGGAGTTGTGTGGACTTCTCAAGGAAGGTACTTCTTACTCCCTCTTCTACCTAACAGAACTTAACCACAGATCATAGGAAACAGTGTCACCTTTCTTTTTCCCCCTGGCAATAAAATACTGTTTTGAGTCTGTCAGAAGACAGCCTTATTTACTAATCACCCAGTTCCCAACCTGGGGCTGACTTTCTGGCTATGGAGTAACAGCATTACCTGTAGAGTTTCTTCGCACTTGGGTGAACTGAATAAAATTCTACAGGCTTGTCGAATGAAATACCTGCTGGGTCCCATGGAACCTATGGGCCCAAGCTGGGGGTGGGAGAGGAATGGAGGTGTGGGAATGGCATCTGGGGCCACTAGTGGCTGAATTCGCCCTCTGGTTTCCTGTTAGGGAGGAGGAAGATGGCCAGTGGAAGGAGGAACAGAAGCTGGAAGCTCACAGTGACTGGGTTCGAGACGTGGCCTGGGCCCCCTCCATTGGTCTGCCCACCAGCACCATTGCCAGCTGCTCCCAGGTCAGTTTAGACCCATGAAAGTTCCATGTTTAATTTTCAGTAAGTCCCATCAGCCCTTAGAACCCTCTAATGGAACAGCCCTCTTGAGAGGTAAGGACAGAGCAATAGGCACCTTTGGATCAGTGCAGAGATGGAACACATGGAGTCATGTCGTCATGTGGTAAAGTCTTGGTCAGTAGCAACAAAGGACTTGTCTCTGCTGAGAAAAAATGATTACAGTGGAACCAGTCCCAAGAGGGAGACCAAATTCAGGATCAGTTTTCCCACCTCACCCTAAAGTAGGGAATGGAGATGCTCAGGTACAATCCTGTGAGTTCCCAAGCAAGGACCAGGAGGACTGGGAAATTCTAGGACTGCAAACTCATCTACCTAGCCACTAGTGCCCGAACAGATCACAAAAGTGAAACCAAAGAGAAGCCTTCAATTATATACTGCCTCTAACCTAGAAGAGAGTTTAGCCAGGTCTTTATGTCATTTAAGTCAGTTGTTTGGCTCTAAATTTGAGGGGTTTTTGTGTTTTTTTGTTTTTTCTCAGTGATAGATATTTTTCCCTTTATCAGAGAAGTTGTGGGTTTACAGAACAATCATGCATAAAATACAGGTTTCCTATATACCGCCCCACCAACACCTTGCATTGGTGTAGAAACATTCATTACAATTGATAGCACATTTTTATAATTGTGCTATTAGAGTCCATGGTTTAACTTCAGGTTCACTGTGGAGTGTAGTTCTAAGGATTTTTTTTTTTTCCATTTTTATTCATTCCCATATATATAATCTCACATTTCCCCTTTTAATCATATTCAGATATATATTTCAGCACAATATTGTGCTACCGTCATCACTATCCATTACAGTTCCATCATTCCAAGTAGGAACCATGTACGTGTTAAGCCTTAACTTACCATTCTAAATTTGAGGGGGATTTTTGTGCTATTTTTTTTAACTTGTCCTTTTTCATTCTCTGAGTTTGATTTTTAGACAGCCATCATACCCCTCCAGTTTAGAAAGTATAGACAGAGCCCCAGAGGGCACCTAAACAAGGAAGTAACTTGGCAGGCATGAGGAAATCCCAGAGGAAATTTGAGATTTGGCAATGCAGTGTGAAACCAGGACGATAAAAGTGTGTTCCTGGAGGTAAAGGAAGCAAGGATGCTGAGCTGGAAACTGGTCATCAAAGTTTCGGACACCCAAGAGGTCCTTAGCTATTTCTTTCCTCATACTTCCCATCCTACTCCTGCAGAATGGTCTGATATGGCTCCAGATTGGGAAGCCATCACAAATGCAGGATTCCTGCCTCCCATCTCCTGACTCTAGCCTCTCTTTTCCTAGGATGGCCGTGTGTTCATTTGGACCTGTGATGATGCCTCAAGCAATACATGGTCCCCCAAACTACTGCATAAATTCAACGATGTTGTGTGGCATGTGAGCTGGTCTATCACAGCCAACATCTTGGCTGTCTCCGGTGGAGACAATAAGGTACACCCCATTTCCAGTGACATAGTGGACAGGACCCTGATTGTTTTTACTTTGCCCACTAGAGAGCACAGTTCACGCTTCCATCTAATCTCAGGCTTAGAAGGAACTTTAATGAGGAATGCGTTTTGAGCATATCTCGATTACAGCATTAAATCTCACAACCCACTACCCAGAGGTAGTGTGTTCCCCTTTTACAGAAAATGAAAAAAGCTGACAGAGGCAATTTGACTTGCATAGAGGTCACAGAGCTATGAGGTGACACAGCCACTGCCCTAATCCATCTCTTTAACCATTTAGCTACCTCATCTTCATGGTGATTTTTAATAAGCTCTGCCAAATAAAGTAAGCATATAAGAAAAAGAACCCATAAATGAGGAACACAGGGTTTTTGGTCCAAAACACTAAAGAGGAATATTTTGAAAATCAATACACGAATACTTATTCATACTCGCTGTGTACCTCTTACTGCTGTGCTATGAGCCACCCCAAGGAAAGGTATTACATAGAGCCGAAGGGGCCTCTGGAAAACTTAGTGAAACAAAGACCAGCACACGGCAAGGTAGGAGAGCAGTGAGGGCTGGAGGACCCTAACCAAGTGACACTTTTGAAGAAGACCAAGTGTATTTGAGAAATCATGAACATTCCACTTGGAACCTACCCTATGAAGTTATGGATCCTCTGAATTACAGGAAAATTGAGCTAGGTAGATGGCATTGGCTTGGCATTTCTTCCTTTCTGCAGCCAGTGTTCATTCCAGCCTTTGTCCCTCTCGTCTACGGTGTTCACAGAAAAATCTAGCAGGCTCTGTCTCAAAGCCATAGAATTTTGGAAGTAGAATGGCCCTCAATGGACTGCTGATCAAGCTTGCTTGGTTTCTAGTAAGGATCAGCACTAGAATCCAGGCTTGATGGCATCCAGGACAGGCCAAGGGACCTAGACTTGCCTCAGTAAGTTTGGGATCTGCTTTCACTATGCTTTTATGCTCCTTACACTTTGCTTCTTTATAAGGTTGTATTCTACAAAGAGTTCATCTACATGGCTATTTCCATAGCACCCCTAGCTAAAAGGACTGTTTTCAATCCCAGAACACTGTGCCCAATACATGCTTGGTGAAAAAAGTATCCCTTACTAAAGCAGTTCTTAGTCATTTTTATTTTTTATCAAAGAAATCCATGTACAAAGCTTTAGGCAGTTTGTTTTTATTTTAATTTTATTTACAAACACTCCATATCCACCAAACATATATTCCTCCTATCTCCATATCCCTATAAGCTCTAATCTGCTTTTATCTCAAATTTGCTGTTTCTATACATTTCTTATAAGTGACTTATGCATTATTTGTCCTCCCTATTTCACAGTTCTTCCATGTTGCCACATGTCTCAAAGTTTCATTCTTATAGCTGAATAATATTTCATTGTATATATGTCCAGGTCATATGGTAATTCTATATTTAACTTTCCCTGGTGGCTGCACCATCTTATACTCCCACCAACAATGCACTGGAGTTCAGTTTCTCTAGCACTTATTTTCTAGTTTTTTTTTTTTTTTTTTTTTTAAATAACCATCCTTGTGGATGTGAAGTGGTATCTCATTGTGGTTTTCATTTCCCTGTTGGCTAATGTTGAGCATCTTTTCTTGTGTTTATCTTCCCTGGAAAAATGTCTATTCAAGTCCTGTCTTTGTTTTTTGCATTGTAAAAGTTCTTTATATATTCTAGAAATTAAGCACTTACCTGATATATGGTTTGTATCTATTTTCTCCCATCCTGTAGGTGTCTTTTCACTTTCTTGATAATATCCTTGTGATGCACAAGTTTTTTATTTTGATGTTGAATTTTTTCTTTTGTTGCTTGTGCTTTTGGTATCATATCTAAGGTCATGAAGATTTGCCTCTGTGTTGTCTTCTAGGAGTTTTATGTAGTAACTCTCTTATATTTAGGTCCTTAATTATTTTGATTTTTTGTATGTTATGAGGTAGGGGTCTAACATATGTTTATAATTGTTATCTTGTGTAATTAACCCTTTTGAGCCCTGTAACAATTTTTTTTATTTAAAATCTATTAGTATAACCACCCTGTCTCCCTTTTAGTTACTGTTTGCATGGAATATTTTTTTTCCCATGCAGCAGGTCTCTTATAAATAGTATATAATTGGGTCATTCTTTTTCATCCATTCTGCCACTCTTTCTTTGCCTGTTGATTGGAGAATTTAATCCATTTACATTTAAGATAATTAATAAGGTACAACTTCTACCATTTTGCTAATTGCTTTTTGTCCCACCTTTCCTCCATCATTGCCTTCCTTTTTGTTCTAGTTTGAGTGTATACGTTTTTTAGATTGTTTCTTTATGGTTACCATAGAGGTTACATTTAACATCCTAAATCTATTAATTTCAATATCCTGTGCATTCCCTTTGTCCCTCTATGTCATTCTTGTCATCTTTCTACACTGTGTGCCCGGTAAGGGTTTGTTTTTTTTATGCATTTGAATTTTAAGCCATGTAAGAAAGAAACCTACAATAATACTGGCATTTATATTTACCCCCATAGTTACCTATTTCTTTATACAGCTGAGTTACTGTCTAGTGTCCTTTCAATATTTTAGATTTTTCGTAAGGCAGGTCTAAGTGGTATTGAACTTCCTCAGCTTTTTATAGGGGAACTTTTGAAGGATGCCTTTGCCAGATAGTTTTACTTTCATTCAACACTTTGTCTTCCCACTGCTTTCTGGCCTATATGGTTTCTAATGAAAAATCAGATGTCAGTCTTAACTAAGGATCCCTTATATGTGACACATCCCTTCTCTTTGCTGTTTTCAAGATTCTTTGTTCTTGGCATTTGATTATAATGTGTCTCAGTATAAATTTCTTTAGGTTATTTTTTAAGAAATACAGTCTCCTAATTCTCACTCTCCAAGGGCACTCGTGCTCTCAGCTGTTTACTTCCATGAAGAAATAACATATGTATTGAGCTGTGTCTTTACCATAGCACTTCTAAAACTTTAACACTGTTGTTAAAACATGGAGTGACATCCTACCTCCAATGTCTGAATCAATAGATCTGGGCTGGGGCCAGAGGATTTGCAGGTGGTGCAGATGCTCAGATCTGTTCTGTACCACCTCCATTATCTCACAATAGCTACAGCAACTTGGTTAAAACAGCATCCATTGTTGTTCACAGCCATCTCTTGGAAGGAATATTACACATATTCCTTTTTAATCTTTGTGAAAATTAATTCCTTTACCTTCATGCCACAGGGATTTCAGTGGGGAATCGAGAGAAGTGCTCTGTTTCACTCACAATCCCCTGAGCAGTGGTCTTTATGGGGAATGAGTGACAGACCTGTGACAGTCTGTGCACATTGATTTGCAGGTGACCCTGTGGAAGGAATCAGTTGACGGGCAATGGGTATGCATCAGTGACGTCAACAAAGGCCAGGGTTCCGTGTCAACTTCATTCACAGAAAGCCAGCAGAATGAGCAGTGACAAGACAGGCGAGCCAGCAACTCCAAGATTATTTTCCTAGGAATAGTTACAAATACAACCACAAATTGATCATCTGCCTTAGCATGATTTTTAATTCCAGCTGAAAACACTCTTGGTATGAGGGGAAAAATTACAACTGATCTTAAAAATATTATTTTAAAATATATTTGTCATTTTATGTACCTTTTGGGTTCACGTGTTATTTGGGGGGTATTATTTCCAAAGTAATTGAATAAATCATATTGCATATAATTCCTGCTGCACTATCTTAACCCCGTATATACAAAGCTCAGCTTGGCTGTACTCTGTAAGCATCCATGTCATTCAGGTTATATTGAAAGCCTCTGCTACAGCTATTTTTTTTTTTTTTTTACCAGTAAATATCTCCATGTCCCCACTAACTCCTGCAGGAAGATGACTTGAGTCACAAGAGTGTCCAGTTCCAGAGGAGACTGCTCAGTCCCTGCCCTCTTCACAAGCAAGAGGCCCTGTAGTAAGCATCATTAACCTGTTCTGAGGTCAGGTTCAGAATCCATGCTAGAACAAGTGCTATAGCACTTTCATGCTGTCAGAGCCAATGTGTAGCACAGATCAAGTCCACCAGTGGATTGTAAGCTCCTGAAGAGAAGGCTAGTGTCTTGTTCAAATCATCTGGCAAAAGCTTCCTTTCTGTGCTACAGGACAGTCTTCGCTGACCATTTTACTACATGCCTCTGTGGCCTCTGCTCCAAGTACCTTCTTTTTAGTCTCAAAACCCTGAGGGTTGATATTAGGGATAAGGTTCACCAGTTGCCTTCTCATGTAAATGGCCCCTCTGCCCACGAGGCTCTGGACCCTGTTCTGGCTCCAGGCAAGGTGTGGAACATGGATGGTGACCATTGGGAAAACTCATTCCCTTAACTCACCATGTCTGTAAGGGTCTCTAAAAGTCAAAATTGGTACTAAACCCTAAGGTTAATAAGATAAAGGAGGTCCCTCTGGCAGCTTTAAGGGAAAATGGAATATGTAGACACACAGCTATCCTACAAGAAGGAAGTCTCACAATAGAGCAACAGACTATATGTGTAACCCCACCACTATAATCACAGCACACAGAAATCAAGGAAAAGTCTCTTAAAGATCAGCTACTCCCATAGTTGCTTTCTTTCTAAGCAGCAAAGCTCCTTTTTTGAAATCTTAGATTATAATACATAAAATGAATAAAAGAACTGCTTTGGTTGAAGTCATTCCACAAATTGAAAACGTTCTTCTTTACACTTTTCGAGTAAAAAAGGTCTAAGAAGGCACCTTTGCATACGCTTCTCAATGTGCAAGGATCGCGCTTAATTCTGGTTACCTATATATACATGTCTGCCATCCCTAATAAGCTCTGCTTCCAAAAGACAGGACTGGTCTTCCTTACAGTGCCTGATAACATCAACACATGAATAATGAGACAGGAGTCGTCCAGAGTCACATAGTGGGTTTGGTGGTAGGTCACTGGGCTCCCAACCACAGGCTCTGTAATTTACACCACTGAAAAACAGTTAAAATAATCCAGAGGGAAATAAAACCATCACAGTCTGCGGAAAGTGATAGCCATTAGCCATTCCTAGGATAAGGGAAATGCCTCAAATTTTCTTTTACCACAAATGGGCTAGTCAGGTAGAAATACCACTTAAGGGTAATTTTATGTGACAATTTGGCCAGTCTGTTGTGTTTAGTTGTTTGTCAAACACTAGTCCAGATGTGGCTGTGAAGGTATTTTGTAGATGTGATTAACATCTACAATCACTTGATTAAGTAAAGCAGATTACTCTCAATGTCTTGGCCTCATCCAATCAATTGAAGGCCTTAAAGTGCAAAATGCTGAGATTGCCTAGAGAAGAAATTCTGCCTCAAGACTACATCATCAACTCTTACCTGAGTTGCCAGCCTGACCTCCTTGCTTGCCCCCATAATCACATGAGCCAATTCCTTAAAATTAGTCTCTCACACATGCATATCCTATTGGTTCTTTTTCTGTCGAAAATCCTGACTGAATCAAGTAGTTTAAAAGGTATAGGGGGAAAAAAAGTATAGAGAGGGAGCAGATGTGGCTCAAACACAATTGAGTGCCTGCCTCCTACATGGGAGGTCCTGGGTTCAGTTCCCAAACAAGCAAAACAAATGAAAAAACCAACTCAGGGATGCCAATGTGGCTCAGTGGTTGAGCACTGGCTTCCCACATATGAGGTCTGGGGTTCAATCCCCAGCCCTGGTATCTCAAAAAAAAAAAAAAGTATAGGATAGCAAAAGAAACCCAAGGGCAATGTTTTCATTAAGGTAGTCCCTCAAACCCTTGAACATGAAGGAGTAGAGCCAAACTATCTATAGCATCAATATCTGTATAGGATCAGCAGCTATGAGACCTGCTATAACAGAGGGAAGAAAAGGAGGAGCTTTTACAGTCTTACCAGACAGGGATCACAAGAATTGCCATCAAATATGCATCCATTCTGAATAGAAAATTCAGCTAGCACACATGAGGACAACTTTCAGAATTACGAGAAGGTTCATAGGCTTTCATCTGCTTGCATGTGAGTTCAAGAGGACACTTCCACTTCTGCACATATAGGATTAATAGTTATAGGAATTTTCCTCACACTCTGTAAAAAGCCACACAAAATACATGGGACAACTGTTTTCAGTCATAGGACAATAGGCAATGTATGGGAAAAGGAAAACTAGATGAATACCACAACTGCCCCAGCTTACTGCCTATAGGCAGTTTTCAGGCCAAAGGGCAGGGAGAGAGAAACCAAACAGTCTACAGTATCACTATGTTCAAGAGACAGATATCATAGTTCAGGAACGCCAAGACAGCTATAATTTATGGCTTAGACTATCAGAGAGAGGTGAGAAATGCACAAGGATCTCCTGGAGTCTGACCAAGTACTAATGTGCATATATAAGCAGTAGCCAGACAATTCCTGGAACTCATGGCAGGGGCAGGAGGGGGGTAGGAATAGTTCATGTTCCAAATAACCACAGTGGAACAATATAAATATAATAGGGCATTTCCTAAGGTTATGCCCTAATAATACACATTAAATTAGCCCTAGAGTAAAGGCTACTCTGCCCCTTAAAAACAAGCCTCAAAAAGACCAGACTGATCCACAATTTAATTCTGTGCCATACTGAAATCTAATCCTAAAGGAATAAACAAAATCTAGCACTTGACAACATAAAACTGACAATGTACAGCATCCAATCCGAAATTATATCTGAAACGAAAAATACACTGGATGAGATAAAGAACAGATTAGGGGCCCAGAGCCAGGGCCGCGGCTCCTGTGTGCAGGGGAAAGGAAGGAGGCTGGAGCGATGGGGATGGAGAGGGGAAAGGCGAAGAGAGCAGGGAAGAAAGGAGCCAGACAAAACTGGGGAGAAAGGGAAGGAGAAGGAGAAAAGGAAGGAATCGGGGAAGGAGAGAATTAAGGAAAAGGAGAAAGAGAAAAGTAAGGGAAACGAACAAGGTAAGGAAGCAAAGAAGAAAGAGCAAGCGAAGGAGACAGAGGAAGAGAAGGAACAATTTAAAAGAGAAAGAACACCAGTGCCTTGACAAGGACCCCGCTCAAGCTACTGGAGGAAAATAAGCAGATCCTAGTGCTGGGTCTGGATGGAGCAGGAAAAACCAGCATCTGTCACTCTATAGCTTCAGAGTCCAGCATAGTGTGGCACCCACCCAGGGTTTCAATGCAGTATGCATCAATCCTGAAAAGGCAGCCAAATGGAATTCCTGGAGATTGGTGGCAGTGAACCTTTCCTTTCCTATTGGGAAATGTACCTGTCCAAGGGATTACTGCTGATCTTTGTGGTAGATTCAGCAGATCACAACCTGAAGCCAAAAAATACCCCCATCAACTAATTGGAGCAAACCCAATCCTTCCTCTGGTTGTGTTTGCAAACAAACAAGATCTTGAATCCTATCACAGATATCCATGAGGCTCTGGCATTGTCTGAGGTGGGAAATGACAGAAAGATGTTCTTGTTTGGAACCCAAGTGACTGAGAATGGCTCAGAGATTCCCTCCAGCATGCAAGATGCCAAAAACCTGATTGCACACCTGGCTGAGGATGTAAAGTGACCAGGCCCAGGCCCACGGGGCAGCTCACACTCAGCTCACATTGTCATCACAGTGTTGCGTTGCAGGCTTGAAACCAAAGGTTTCCACTTTCAAATAAAAAATAAACCATTTCCTATTTTCTCAATGTATAGCATAATACAAAGATAATATTACTTTTAATTTATTAAGATTTTCTCTTTAATTTTGGACTTTAAAAATACTTGTCAAACAATGTATTTGGCCCCAGGATGTGTATATCCATTGCAGGTGATGTGCCACACTAATGTGGGAGGTTATGGGAGGTTTGGGAGGTGGGGAACATGGGAATCCATGTAATTTTTGTGTAACATTTATGTAATTGAAGCATCTTTTAAAATATAAAAAATAAATTTAAAATAATTTTAAAAAAATGTATTTGGGAAGATTTAAATTTTTAATCAACAGAATTAAAATGAACATTAGCAAGTGTTGGCGATTGAATCACCTCCCCAGCAAAAGGCATGATCAACCCCTGGTCCTGTGGGTGCGAACCCATTTGTAAATAGGACCTTTGAGGATGTTATTAGTTAAGGTGGGCCAAACTGAATGAGGGTGCGTCTTAGTACTCCAATATGACTGAAGTCCTTATTCACAGAAGGAGAAGCCACAGGGTGCAGCAGAAGCTGGAAGTCAACAGAACCTGGAAGAGAAAGAAGACGCCACCATATGCATTGCCGTGTGATGGAAAAGCCAAGAAACCCCAAAGATTGCTGACCAGCCAGAGGATACTGAACCCCAGGAGGAAGCAAGCTTTCTACTCTCTGAAGCCATGAGCCAATAAATTCCTATTGTTAAATCAACCCATTGTATGGTATTTGTTTTAGCAGCTAGGAAACAAATACAGCAAGCATTCATCCTATTTGTGATTTTCAAATGACATAAAATTTATATTAAAAATATTTCAATAAACTTTCTATTTTCAAGTGGGGAAAAATAAGAAAAAGAACAGATTAGGCACTGCAGTAGAAAAGGCCAGTGAATTTGAAGACCACAGGCAATAGAAACTATATGATCTGAAGAAGAGAAAGGGAAAAAAAAAAAATGAACAGAGCAACTGTAACCTGTGGGACAATATCAAGTAGTCTAAAATATGTGTGACTAAAGTCCAAGAAAAAGGGAAGGCAAGGGAACAAAAAAAAAAAAAAAAATATGTGAAGAAACAACAGCCAAAATGTTCTAAATTCAAAGGAAACTATAACCCACCCTACATATGCAAGAAAATTTTTAAAACTCAAGCAAGAGAACATTAAAACACATACAAGCAAATTTTAAAACTTATAAAAGCTGCCAGAGAATGAGACATTTTACATTCAAAGGAACAAAGAGAAGAATGGCAGCTGGCTTCTTGTCAGAAATTATGCAAACCAGAAGAAATTAACATATTTAAAGTGCTGGGGGTGTGGGGGGAATGTAGTCCTAGCATTCTTTACCTAGTAATAATATCTCAAAATGAAGGTACAATAAAGACTTTTTCAAATAAAAGCTGAAAGAATTCATAGCCAGCAGACATAAGAAATGTCAAAGGATGTTCTTGAGGCCAAAGGAAAATTATACCAGGTATTCATTTAATAAAGAGCACTAAAAATATATAATATGTGGGTAAATATAAGACTTTTGCATATTTCTTTCATCTCTCTACAAATATTGACTGCTTAAAGCAAAATCAATGTATTGTGGGGGATAATAGTCTGTTAAGTTCTTACACAATATATGAAACGATATCATTAAAATTATAAACTGTAAAACTAGAACACTAAAAGAGTAAGTCGGGGTATGGCTAATAAGCTACTAGTGAAGATAAAGAGAAATCAAAATATATTCAATCCAAAAGTGGGCATGAAAAGGGGGGGGGAGGGAACAAAGAACAGATGGGACAAATAAATAGCAAGATGGTAGATTTAAACCAAACTATATATAAGACTACAATAAATATAAGTCATCTAAACACTCCAATTAAAAGGCAGAGATTGTCAGATTGAATTTTTTTAAAAAAAAGACCCAACTATATGCTGTTTATATGAAACCCACTTTAAAAATATTGAAAAGCAGATAGATTAAACAATGGAAATGATTGGTAAAGATATACTATATAAACATTAATCAGAAAAAAAGCTGAAGAATCTATATTAATACAGGTAAAATAGACTTCAGAAGACAGGTAGGGGGAAGATGGCAGAGGAGGGAGCTACAGGACACACTGTCAAACACAGCTAATGGGCAGGCAGAAACGAGTTCTGGGGCTCCTGAGGCCAAGGAGGCACTGTACAGCGTCCAGGAAAGAGCAGGATGAGGATACTGAGAAGCTGAAGCAAAAAATGTGAATGAATCGTTTCACAGCAGTAGATAGCACCCATCCCCCACTGTCAAGGCAAACAGCTCAGGTATAGCCTGTGGCTGGCTGCTGTGGATGGAAAGGGATGGAGAGGCCTTCCTCCCTGGGAATGGGGAAGGGGGAACAGGGTTGAGGGCTGAGCATGGTTTCTGATCAACAAGTTTGGATCTGTGGGCCCCAGCTCTGAATAACGATTCTAACCTGCCCCATACAGGGATCCCTGTGACCATTGTTTCAATGCTGCCCAGTGGAGGTTAAAAAAAAAATACACTCCTCAGGGCTGCAGGGAATAGTTTGTCAAGAGCACCATATGCTGGGCAGGCCAGGAAAGTGCAGCCTTGAGAAGCCAACAAAAAGGCTTTTTGTCATCTTTCTTGACCCTCTTGCCAAGGCCCTTTAGAACTGATCTGTGCCCCCTTCTTGGGTCCTTGGCCGTGTTCTGATTGGTTAAAAACTGATCTAAAGAGCTATAATAAGTTGACCCAAATGTCAAAGAAGAACCTTAACACAAGGCCAATCAACAATAAAACCCTAGGCAAGAGAGAAACTGACCATCAGAGTAAAATCAAGATAATCAGAAACCTAAATAATAGCAAAAAATAACAAGCCATCCTAAGAAACAGGAAGATAAGGCCCAGTAAAAAGACAAATTAGAAAGTCAGAGGAGACTTGGTTTTGGAAAACTAACCAAAGATGTTTGAACAAATCTGCTAAATCAAATCAAGGACATGAGGGAAAATATGGCTAAAGAGATAAAAGATATTATGAAGACACTGGGTAAGCATAAAGAAAATCTTGAAAGCATGCAAAGAAAAAGAACTTATGGGAATGAAAGGCACAATAGAAGAGATTAAAAATACAGTAGGTGGGGGACGGATGTGGCTCAAATGGTTGGGCGTCTGTCTCCCATATGGAGGGACCCAGGTTCGATCGCCGGGACCTCCCATTAAAAAAAAAAAAAAAAAAAAATACAGTAGTTGGTGACAAATGAACAACTGCATTATACTAAAAGTCATTGATTGTACACTCTGGATAAATTGTATAGTATGTGAATATATCTCAATAAAACTGCTTTTAAAAAAAACTAGAGGGAAGCAGCTGTGGCTCAATCAGTAGGGCTCCCATTTACCATATGGGAGGCCCCGGGTTCGGTTCCCGGGGCCTCCTGGTGAAGGCAAGCCCGCCCGCACGGCGTGGTTAGCTGACCCAGTGAGCACAAGCAGCAAGGGGGCGATAAATGAACAAATAAATAAAATCTTTAAAAAAAAAAAAAACTAGAGGCATACAAAAACATTTGAACGGTCAGAAGAAAGAATTAGCAAACTAGAAGACGGAACATTTAAAATATTACAGACAGAAGAACAGATAGAGAAAAAATGGAAAAAAAACTTTGAGCAGGGTCTCAGAAAATTGAATGGCAGCACAAAGCATACAAACATAACATGTCATGGGTGTCCCTGCAGGTGAAAAGAAGGGAAAGGGGGCAGAAGAATACTTGAGGACATAATGGCCAAAAGTTTCCCAACTCTTAGGAAAGACATAAATATGCATGTCAAAGAAGCACAACAGGGGAGCAGAAGTAGCTCAGTGGTTGAGCGTCTACTCCTCATGTACAAGGTCTTGGGTTCAATCCCCAATACTTCCTTTAAAAAAGCAAAAAGCACAACAGATGCTTACAGAATATATCCTAACAGACCTACTCCAAGACACATACTAATAAGAATGTCAAATGCCAAAGATAGAGAATTCTGAAAGCAGCAAGAGAAAAGTGACTCATCACATACAAGGGACACTCAATAAGACTAAATGCTGATTTCACATCAGAAAACATGGAGGTAAGAAAACAGTGGTATAATATACTTAAGGTACAGAAAGAGAAAAACTGCCAGCCAAGAATTCTTTATATGGCAAAATTGCCCTTCAAAAATGAGAGTCAGTGGGCCTTACTTTGGAACTTATGCTCTCCGGTATAATAAAGTAACTCATTTATAGGTTCTCTACACATGGCTCTTTTGCCCCTTTTACTTGAACCTATAATTAGCACTATACTTGATAAATATATGTCCCAGAGACTTAAATCTTTGATCCATCCAACTGCCAGTTGAGCCCTAAATTTCAGCAGAGTTGTAACACCTACTCTCCAGTTCACTGGACTCACCCAGGACAAGGAAATGATGATGGACAATGCCCATCCCAAGGAACAAAGTGTCTACAACTGCAAGCAAGATAGTTCCATCCATCTGCCCCACGGGTTCTAGCTCCCTCTCAGTACCACCCCAAAATCCTCAAGATTGGGAAATGAACAATGGACTAAAGTAGAATTATTATTATTCTATTACAGACTTAAGATTATTCTAGCAATGGAAGAACTCTTATCATTGATATAAAGGCAGTGGCCACCAGAGGTTCTGAGGGATGGGAGAGGGAAGAATATGTGTAATATGGGGACATTTTCAGGACATTAGAGTTGTCCTGCATGACACTGCAGTGACAGATATAGGCCATTGTATATTTTGTCCTTACCTACAGATTTGGGCAGGACAAAGTATAAACTATAATGTAAACTTTAATCCATGGTTACTAGCAATGCTTCAATATGTGTTCATCAATTGTAACAAATGTACCACACTAATGAGGGATGTTGTTGACGTGGGAAAGTATGGGAGAGGGAGGGAGTAGAGCATATGGGAATCCCTTATATTTTTTATGTAACATTATGTAATCTAAAGCTTCTTTAAAAATAAAAATAATAATTAAAAATAAATAAAAGCAAATCACTGTATTTCAAGAAAAAAAAATAAGAGTGAATTTAAAATACTCACAGATAAACAGAAGCTGAGAGAGTTCATCAACAAGAGAATTGCCCTCTAAGAAATACTGCAGGCCGAAAGGAAGACAGGATAGAAAGGCTTGAAGGAGAGTGTAGAAATGAATTTTTATCAGTAAGGGTAACTAAAATGGTAAAAAGAGAGGCAAAAAATAAGATGATATATAAGAGCCAAAGGATAAAATCGTTGACACAAGTACTTCTTTACAGTAATAACACTGAATGTTAATGGTTTAAACTCCCCAATCAAAAGACACAGATTGGCAGAATGGATATAAAAATATGATCCCTCTAGATGTGGAGAAACAGGAACACTCCTTCACTGTTGGTGGGATTGTAAAATGGTGCAGCCTCTGTGGAAGACAGTTTGGTGGTTCCTCAGGAAGCTAAACATAGAATTGCCATATGATCCAGCAATCCCTCTATTAGGAATATATCCAGAAGAACTGAAAAGTGTGGCACAAAAGGCATCTGCACACTGAAGTTCATAGTGGTATTGTTCACAACTGCCAAAAGATGGAAATACCACGAGCTAGACGCCGCACTCGCCACAAAAAGCAGATGCCACAAGCCAGCAGATGCCGCAGCCCATGGGGAGATGTGGCTCAGGCCATTAGCATTCGTCTCTCATGTGGGAGGTCCTGGTATTGGTTCCTGGTGCCTCCTAGAGAAGGCGAGCAACAATGAACAAACGAGAGAACCATCTGGGGGAGGAGGGCAGATAAATAAAGAAAATTTTTTAAAGTAAATAAATCTTTAAAAAAAAATAAAAAAACAACCCAAGTGTCTTTCAACCAATGAATGGATAAACAAAATGCAATATATACATATGATGGAATACTATGCTGCAATAAGAAGAAATGAAATTGGAACACATGATAACATGGTTGAATCTTGAAGACATTATGCTAAGTGAAATAAGCCAGACACAAAAGGACAGATATTGCATGGTCTCACAAATATGAACTAAATACAAAGAATAAATGGAGATAACAAAAAAAGAAAAAAAAAAAAAAAAAAAAAAGAAGAAATGGAGAAAAATAGCTAGAGGACAAGCTAAAACAACCCCGAAAAAGATCTAGGGCTTAGGACAGCAGGTGAAGGCTGCACACCACCCAGAGAAGAGAGGGACAGAAGAGGGAAATCGCGACTACAGAACTGTGAGTTGCAAGTAGCAGCTTCTGCTGCTGCCGGCACCCTCCCCCACACTCCAGAATTCTCGGGCCCCTGGGCCTGCAACGACAGACAAAGGGGGATTCAGGGATCTGCCACTCCGGGAAAGGGGAGAGAGAGGGACACAACCTTAGGCTGACTCAGGTTCTGACCTGAAATTTGGGCTGCAGAGCCCCACAGACCTTCCACACGGCGGTTTGCCCTGGGAGCCCAGAAAGGACTGGAGAAATCCGATCCTCACAACCTCCCTCTCTTCTAGCCTGGACTAATTGTTGAGGACACCACGGGAGAGGGGATAGAGAGCCTGGGGCTGACCCTGCTTTGGACTCCCAGGTTTGGTCTGCCCTGTCCCGAGAGCCCTTCCAGGCTGGGTGGGGCTGCGCCATTGTTTGCCTTGGAGCCTGCAAGGGGCTAAAGATATACAAACCTCCCAATCTCCTCCTCGACTAACAAGGACTGATTGTTGAGGATTCAGAAGGGAGTGGAAATATTTCCTAGCTGGGAAAAGGGGGGCACTACGAGAGAAGTCAGAAGAACTGTCTCAAAAAGTTTGAATCACAGGGCTCTTAGCCCCCAGACAGGAAGCTCTATCACAATGATCTGGCCTGTGTCACAACAAATACGCTCCGACCAGGCATTGACTTGAGAGCTGCCAACAAGCGCCATCTCCTGGCAGACCAAGGAAGTGCACACAAGAAAATTAATAAGTAAGAGAAGCTTTTCCTGGCCTCTATAGCCTCCCTGCCCAAGGCCCTAGGAAACGACTCTACAACCAATTAACTGGGTCCAGTGCCCAATTTTGAGCAACCAGCAGAACAATCCTAACAATCAAGGTTGAGTCAAAAATCAAAAAGTGGTGGTAACTCACAGCCTCCTGCCACTAAAACCCCATAAAAGAGAAAGAGATAGAGCACCTAAGTAAAATACAAACTAACCAGATGCCTAAGCACCAGCAAAAAATTACAGGACATACTAAGAAAATGGAAGACATGACCCAAGAAAAGGAATACAGCAAAGTCCCAGAAGAGATGCAGAATTTGAGAGAACTAATCAGTGAGATGAGCACACATTTCCAAAATCAAATTGAGATGAAAGAGAATATAGTTAAAGAGATCAATGACATCAAGAAGTCATTGCGCGAACGTAAAGAAGAATTTGAAATCATGAACAGAAAAGTAACGGAGTTCATGGGAATGAAAGACACAATAGGTGAAGTAAAAAATACATTTGAAGCATACAACAGCAGACTCGAAATGATAGAAGAAAGAATAAGTGATACTGAAGATAGAGCAGCTAAAATTGAAGAGAGAAAAGAATAGAGAGAGAAAAGAATGGAAAAAATTGAGCAGGGGCTCAGAGAGTTGAATGACAACACAAAACGCAAGAACATATGTGTCATGGGAGTTCCAGAAGGAGAAGAGAAAGGAAAAGGGGCAGAAAGAGTATTTGAGGAAATAATAGTTGAAAATTTCCCAACTCTCACGAAAGAAATGAACTTACATGTCCAAGAAGCACACCGTACCCCAATAAGAATAAATCCAAATAGACCTATGCCAAGACACACATTATTCAGAATGTCAAATGTAAAAGATAAAGAGAAAATTCTCAGAGCAGCAAGAGAGAAGCAAACGATCATGTACAAAGGACGTCCAGTAAGACTTTGTGCAGATTTCTCTTCAGAAACCATGGAGGCGAGAAGACAGTGGTATGATACAATCGGGAAACTGAAAGAGAAAAACTGCCAGCCGAGAATTCTTTATCCAGCAAAACTGTCCTTCAAATATGAAGGTGAATATAAAGTATTCACAAACAAACAGAAACTAAGAGAGTTTGCAAAAAAGAATCCACCTTTGCAGGAAATATTAAAGGAAGCCTTAGAACCTGAAAGAAAAAGACAGGAGAGAGAGGCTTGGAGGAGAGTATAGAAGAAAGAAAAGCAGAAAGGATAACCAAAAGAGTAAAAAGAGAGACAAAAATAAGATGACATATGAAAACCAAAGAATACAATGGAGGAAATAGTGCATTTTCAGTAATATCATTGAATGTGAATGGATTAAATTCCCCAATCAAAAGATACAGGCTGACAGAATGGATAAAAAAACATGAGCCATCCATATGCTACTTACAAGAAACGCACCTCAGACCCAAGGATACAAGCCGGCTGAAAGTAAAAGGTTGGAAAAAGATACTCCACGTGAATAGTAAACAGAAAAGAGCAGGGGTAGCTATACTAATATCAGACAAAACAGACTTCAAACGCAAAAAAGTGATAAGAGATGCGGAAGGCCATTATATATTAATAAAAGGGACGATCCTCCAGGAAGATATAACAGTCATAAATATCTACGCACTTAACCAGGGTGCCCCAAAATATATGAGACAAACTCTGGCAAAACTGAAGGGAGAAATAGACATTTCTACAATAATCGTCGGAGACTTCAACACCCTTCTCACATCATTAGATAGAACAACTAGACAGAAGATCAACAAGGAAACAGAGAACTTGAACAATATAATAAACAAGTTAGACCTAACAGACATATACAGAACACTGCATCCAAACTCAGCGGGGTATACATTCTTCTCAAGTGCCCATGGATCTTTCTCCAGGATAGACCACATGTTAGGTCACAGTACAGCTCTCAATAAATATAAAAAGATTGAAATTTTACAAAGCACATTCTCAGATCATAATGGAATGAAACTAGAAATCAATAACAGACAGGAAAAAAGGAAATTTGCAAATGTGTGGAGACTGAACAACACACTCCTAAATATTCAGTGGGTCAAAGAAGAAATTGCAAATGAAATCAGTAAATATATTGAGACAAATGAAAATGAGAACACAACATATCAAAACTTATGGGATACAGCAAAGGCAGTCTTGAGAGGGAAATTTATAGCCCTAAATGCCTATATTAAGAAACAAGAAAGAGCTAAACTCAAAGATTTAACTGAACAACTTGAGAAACTAGAAAAAGAACAGCAAACCAATCCCAAAGCAAAAAGAAGGAAAGAAATAATAAAGATTAGAGCGGAAATAAATGAAAATGAGAACAAAAAAGCAATAGAGAAAATCAACAAAACCAAAAGCTGGTTCTTTGAGAAGATCGATAAAATTGACAAACCCCTCGCTAGACTAACAAAGAAAAAAAGAGAGAAGATGCAAATAAATACAATCAGAAATGAAAGGGGGGGAATTACAAATGACCTCACAGAAATAAAAAGAATCATAAGAGAATATTATGAGAAACTATATGCCAACAAACTAGACAACCTGGATGAAATCGACAAATTTCTAGAAACTCATAACCAACCTACACTGACACAACAAGAAATACAAGAACTTAACAAACCAATCACAATTAAGGAGATTGAATCCGTCATCAAAAATCTCCCAGCAAAGAAAAGTCCAGGACCAGATGGCTTCACAGGTGAGTTCTACCAAGCATTTCTAAAAGAATTAACACCAATCCTGTTTAAACTCTTCCAAAAAATTGAAGAGGAGGGAAAATTACCCAACACATTTTATGAAGCCAACATCACCCTAATACCAAAGCCAGATAAAGATTCCACAAGAAAAGAAAATTACAGACCAATCTCTCTCATGAACATAGATGCAAAGATTCTCAACAAAATACTTGCAAATCGAATCCAACAGCATATCAAAAGACTTATACATCACGACCAAGTGGGATTTATTCCTGGTATGCAAGGCTGGTTCAACATAAGAAAATCAATCAATGTAATACACCACATTAACAAGTTGAAGGAAAAAAACCACACGATCATCTCAATAGATGCAGAAAAGGCATTGGACAAAATCCAACATCCTTTTTTGATAAAAATTGATGGAGTTTCAAAGGCCATGACTACTGACAATAAGCAGATCACTTTGGAATGTAGGAGACACCCTGGAATGTAGGAGATAAGAACCTAGTCTCATGATAATGAGACAGGATCTTATAGTAGCTGGGTGGGGAATCATCCTGAGTTTCTATGTTAGATAAGATTTACAACATCTGCTACATGCAGGAATGTAAACCCTTCAAGAATGTAAACTGTCGTCTATCTATTGATTCAAAAACCAAATAAAAGCCATGCTCTATGGTGTGGCTGGGCTCTTCTCTCCATTCCGGACGGACGGAGAGTCCCCTGATCCCAGTTCTTCTTTCTTTGTCTTATTCTTTCTCATCCGCGGCACCGTTTTCACAGACCCAGTTCCTGGCCGACAACAAAAAATACTTCAAAAGATAGGAATAAAAGGAAAATTCCTCAATATGATAAAAGGCATATATGAAAAACCCACAGCCAACATCATACTCAATGGGGAAAGGTTGAAAGCTTTCCCTCTAAGATCAGTAACAAGACAAGGCTGCCCACAGTCACCATTGTTATTCAACATTGTACTAGAAGTTCTAGCTAGGGCAATTAGACAAGACAAAAAAATTAAAGGCGTCCAAATAGGAAAAGAGGAAGTAAAACTCTGTTTGCGGATGACATGATCCTGTATTTAGAAAATCCTGAAGTATCCACAACAAAGCTACTTGAACTAATAAATGAGTTCAGCAAAGTGGCAGGATATAAGATCAACACGCAAAAATCAGTAATTTTTTGTACACTAGTACTGAACAATCTGAGGAGGAAATCAGGAGGAAAATTCCGTTTTCAATAGCAACAAAAAGACTCAAATACCTAGGAGTTAATTTAACCAAAGAAGTAGAGGACCTATATGCAGAAAACTACAAAACAATGCTAAAAGAAATGTAAAAAGACCTAAACAAATGAAAAGACATCCTGTGTTCATGGATTGGAAGAATAAATATCATGAAGATGTCAATCTTGCCCAAACTGATTTATAGATTCAATGCAATACCAATCAAAATCCCAACAGCTTACTTTACAGAATTAGAGAAGGCAATTACCAAATTCATCTGGAAGGGTAAGTGGACCCGAATAGCCAAAAGTATTCTAAAAAAGAAGAGCAATGTGGGAGGAATTTCGCTGCCTGACCTTGAAACATATTACAAAGCTACAGTGGTCAAAAGAGCACGGTACTGGCATAAAGATAGACATATCGATCAGTGGAATAGAATTGAGAATCCAGAAATAAACCCTCACCTATACAGTCAACTGTTTTTTTTGTTGTTGGTTTTTTTTTTAAAGATTTTATTTATTTATTCATTTATCCCCCCCTTGCTGCTTGTGCTCGCTGGGTCAGCTAACCACGCCGTGCGGGCGGGCTTGCCTTCACCAGGAGGCCCCAGGAACCGAACCCGGGGCCTCCCACATGGCAAACAGGAGCCCTACTGATTGAGCCACAGCCGCTTCCCTAGTCAACTGGTTTTTGACAAACCTACCAAGCCCACGCTGATGGGAAAAAACAGTCTCTTCAACAAATGATGTTGGGAGAACTGGATATCTATAACCAAAAGAATGAAAGAGGACACCTATCTCACCCTCTATACAAGAATCAACTCAAAATGGATCAAAGATCTAAATATAAAAGCCAGGACCATAAAACTACTAGAAGAAAATGTAGGGAAACATCTTCAAGACCTTGTAGTAGGTGGTGGTTTCTTGGACCTCACACACAGAGCACGTGCAACAAGAGAAAAATTAGATAAATGGGACCTCCTCAAAATTAAACACTTTTGCACCTCACAGGACTTTGTCAGAAGGGTGAAAAGGCAGCTGACTCAATGGGAAAAAATATTTGGAAATCACATATCTGATAAAGGTTTAATAACCAGGATATATAAAGAGATGCTACAACTCAACAATAAAAAGACAAATGACCCAATTAAAAAATGGGCCAAAGACTTGAATAGACATTTCTCCGAAGAAATACAAATGGCAAAAAAACACATGAAGAAATGCTCAACATCACTCATGATTAGAGAAATGCAAATCAAAACTACAATGAGATATCATTTCACACCTATCAGAATGGCCACTATTAAAAAGACAGAGAACTACAAGTGTTGGAGAGGATGTGGAGAGATAGGAATACTTCTTCACTGTTGGTGGGAATGCAGGATGGTACAACCACTATGGAGGACTGTTTGGCAGTTCCTAAAGAAGATGAATATAGACTTGCCATGTGACCCTGCAATACCACTACTCGGTATATACCCAGAAGAACTGAGAGCAGTGACACGAACAGACATCTGCACACCGATGTTCATAGCAACATTATTCACCATTGCCAAAAGTTGGAAACAACGCAGGTGTCCATCAACAGATGAATGGATAAACAAACTGTGGTCTATTCACACGATGGAATATTATGCAGCTGTAAGAAGAAATGATGTCATAAAGCATATGGTAACATGGATGAACCTGGAGGACATTATGTTGAGTGAAGCAAGCCAGACACAAAAGGACAAATACTGTATGAATGCATTACTATGAACCAAATATATTGTGTAATATATTGTTTGATTCACAAAAAAAAAAAACAAAAAAAAAACTTACATGTATCCATTACATTTAATTGAGAAATGTATATATTTATTCATCTGTGTTTACTTTTTAGTTTTTAATTGCTTATGTTTTCAATTATTAAATGTACAAAATAAAGTTAAAAAAAAAATTTAAATGGCAACCCTAAAAAAAAAAAAAAGAATAAATGCATGGAGTTAAAACCTAGAGTATAGGTTATTAGGAGATAACAGGAGGGATGTGAAGGAGTACTGATGCTTAATGTATGTAGAAGTTTTAATTAACTTGACTGTAAATGTGTAGAAATAGAGTTGATAGTAACACATTATAATGAGTAGCAGGTAGTTTAGAAATGGGATTGTGGCTGAAAAGGGTAATCTAGATGTAAATGTCAATTGGAAGAAAGCTAGAGAATAATCTAGAGACTGAAGAGCACAGTGAATCCAGAGGTAGATGAGAACTGTGGTTAATAGTACAAATGCAGGAATGTCCTTCTATGAACTAGAATGGATGCAGGGTGGTAGGAATGTGGAGAAGCATGGGAAAAATACAATTAATGTAACCAAGGACTACAGTTAACAGCAATACTGTAATATTCTTGCATCAATGCCAAAGACATACTGTGTTAATGGTGAGAGGTTATGGAAGAGATATGCCAAGTGTGTGCTGTGGACCATGGTTAGTGGTAGTGATCTGATGATGTTATCTCATAATCTGTAACAAATGTTCCACAACAGTGTGGTGTGTTGGTGAAGAAGGGTTGTTGTATGGGAATTCTGCACTTGTGCAGCATGATTGTTTTGTAAGTTCACAACTTTTTTTTTTTTTTTTTTTTTTTTACTGGGAGGTCCCAGGGGTCAAATCCAGGCCCCTCCATATGGGAGACGGAGGCCCAACCATTTCAGCCACATCTCTCCCCCACACAACTTCTGTAATAAAAATATTTTTTTAAAAAATTTTTAAATAGGTTCCCTCTATATGCCATTTATATGAGACTAACCTTGTACCTAGATACAAAGAGGTTGAGTGAAAGGCTGGAAAAAGATATTCCATGCAAATAGTAACCAAAAAAATCTGGGATAGCTATACTAATAGACAAAATAGACTTTAAGTGTAAAATGGTTATAAGAGACAAAGAAGGACAGTATATATTAATAAAAGGAGCAATCCACCAAGAAGAAATAATAAAAAATATTTAAGCACCCTGACCAGGGTACCCCAAATACACGAGGGACACACTACCAAAACTGAAGAAAGAAATAGATGTCTCTAAAATAATAATAGTAGGAGACTTCAATACACCCCTCTTACCAATAGATAGAACGAACAACTGGACAAAGGAAACAGAGAACTTGAATAATATGATAAATGAACTAGACACAGACATATACAGAACACTGCACGCCAAAACAGCAGGATATACATTCTTCTCAAGTGTCATGGATCTTTCTCCAGGACATGTTGGGTTACAAAACAAGTCTCAATAAATTTAAAAAGACTGGAATTATACAAAGTGCTATCTCTGATCATAATGGAATGAAGCTGGAAATCAACAACAGGTGAGAAAGGGAAAACTCACATATATATGAAGGTTAAACAACACACTCAAACAATCAGTGGGTCAATGAAGAAATTGAGAAATCAGTAAATATCTCAAGGCAAATGAAAATGAGAACACAACATACAAAAACCTATGGGCAGGGAGCAGATGTAGCTTAGCAGTTGAATACCTGCTTCCCATGTATGAGGTCCTGGGTTCAATCCCCAGTACTACCTAAAAAAAAAAAAAAAAAAGCGGTGGGATGCAGCAAAGGCAGTGCTGAGAGGGAAATTTATAGCCCTCGATGCTTACATTAAAAAAGAAGAAATACATACCAATATTTGTAAAATGATATAAGATAAAAAAAAAAAGAAGAAGAAAGATCTAAAAATCAAAGACCTAACTGAACACCGGCAGGAACTAGAAAAAGAACATCAAACTAATCCCAAAGTAAGCAGAAGGAAAGAAATAACAAAGATTAGAGCAGAAATAAATGAAAAGGAGAATAACAACAAAAAAAAAAACCCACAATAGAACAAAACCAAAAGTTGGTTCTTTGAAAAAAGAACAAAATCAACAAATCAGTAGCTAGACTAGCAAAGAGAAAAAGGGAGAAGATACAAATAAATAAAATCAGAAATAAGAAGGGGGGGGGGGGGACATTACTACTGACCCCACAGAAATAAAAGAGCTCATAAGAGGATACTATGAACTGTACAACAATAAACTAGACAATGTAGACGAGATGGACAAATTCACAGAAACACACATATAACCTCCACTGACCCTAGAAGAAATAGAAGACCTAAACAAACCAATCACAAGTAAGGAGATTGAAATAGTCATCAAAAACATCCCAAAGATGAAAAGTCCAGATGGCTTCAAAGGTGAATTCTACCAATCATTCAAAGAAGAATTAACACACTAATGAAGGATGTTTATGTGGGAGGTTGTAGATGTTGTGGGAGGTGGGGCATATGGGAATCCCTATAATTTTTGTGTACATTTATGTATCTAAGTAAATTTAAAAAGAAAAAAAAATTTATTAAAAAAAAAAAAAAAGAAGAATTAATACCAATCTTGCTCAGAGTCTTCCAAAAAATAGAACAGGAGAGAACACTACCAAACTCATTCTATCACCCTAATACCAAAGCCAGATAAAGATAACATGGAAAAAGAAAAGAAAATTTCTCTAATGAATATAGATGCAAAAATTCTCAACAAAATACTTGCTAATTGAGTCCAACATCACATTAAAAGAATTAGACATCATGATCAAGTGGGTTTTATCCCAGGTATCAAGGGTGGTTCAACACAAGAAAATTAACCAATATAATACATCACATTACTAAACTGAGGAAGAAAAATCACATGATCATCTCCATTGATGCAGAAAAGGCATCTGACAAAATCCAACATCCAACATCCTTTATGGAAACTCTCTGAAAGATAGGAATAGAAGGAAACTTTCTCAACATGATAAAGTGCATATATAAAAAACGCACAACTAACGTTGTACTCAATGGAGAAAGACTGAAAGCTTTCCCACTGAGATTTGGAACAAGACAAGGATGCCCATTATCACCACTGTTATTCAATATTGTGCTAGAAGTTCAAGCTAAAGCAATTAGGGAAGAAAGAGAAATAAAAGGCATCCAATAGGAAAGGAAGAAGTAAAACTTTCACTATTTGCTGATGACATGATCTTATGTCTGGAGAATCCTGAAAAATCCATAACAAAGATATTACAATAGACAAGTTCAGCAAAGTGGTAGGAACAAGATTAATACACAAAAATCAGTGGTGTTTCTATACACTACTACTAAGTCAGGAAAAATATCCCATTTACAATAGAGACTAAAGGATTCAAATATTTAGCAATAAACTTAACCAAGGATATAAAGGACTTGTATTTAAAAAACTACAAAACATTACTAAAAGAAACCAAAGAAGTCCTAAATAAATGGAAGGTCATTCCATGTTTATGAATTAGAAGACTAAATATTGTTAAGATGTCAATCCTACCAAAATTTATCTACAGATTCAATTCAATCCCGATAAAACTTCAGCCTTTTTTTACAGAATTGGAAAGGCCAATTATCAAATTTATTTGGAAGGGGTAAGGAGCCCCAGGTAGCCAAAAGTATCTTTGAAAAAAAGAATGAAGTTGGAGGACTCTTACTTCCTGACTTTAAAGCGTATTACTTAGCTACAGTGGTAAAAACAGCATGGTACTGGCATAAAGATAGATATGTTGACCAATGGAACAGAATTCAGTGTTCAGAAATAGATCATGAAATTTATGGCAAAGTGATTTTTGAAAGGCTGTCAAGCCCACCCAGCTGGGCCAGAACAGTCTATTCAACAAATGTGTTGGGAGAACTGGATTCATATCCAAAAGAAAGAAGGAAGACCCCTGTCTCATACCTTATATAAAAATTAACTCAAAATGGATCAAAGATGGAAAATGGATGTGGCTCAAGCGATTGGGCTCCCACCTACCATACAGGAGGTCCAGGGTTCAATTTACGGGGCCTCCTGGTGAAGGCAAGCTGGCCTGCACAGAAGTGCTAGCCTGTGCAGGAGTGCTGGCCCGCACAGAGAACTAGCACAGCATGATGATGCAACAAAAAGAGACACAGAGGAGAGACAATAAGAGATGCAGCAGACCAGGGAGCTGAGGTGGTGCAAGAGATTGAGCGCCTCTCTCCCACTCCAGAGGGTCCCAAGATTGGTTCCTGCTGCCATCTAAAGAGAAGACAAGCAGACACAGAAGAACACAGAGAGCAGACAGTGAGCACAAACAACGAGGGAGGGGGAAAGATATAAATAAATTAAATAAATCTTTAAAAAAGAAAGAAATGAGATGGTTGGAAGATACAACAATGGTAACGGGAAGAATTAGTAATACAAGACAAACTATTTCAGTATTTTAAAAACTAGAAAAAAACAAAAGCAAACAAAAACCATATAAAGTACAATAAGAGAGAGATTAGAAAGGGGGAAATTTCTTTAAATCAGAGAGGAATAAAGAAGGAATAAAAAGGATTCAAGAGAGAAGCGGATGTGGCTTAAGTGGCTGGGCTCCTATCTACCATATAGTAGGTCCAGGGTTTGATTCCCAGGGCCTGCTAATAAAAGACGAGCTGGCCTGCGCAGGAGTGCTGGCCTGTGCGGAGCACTAGCGCAGCAAGATGACGCAACAAAAAGAGACACAGAGAAAAGACAATAAAAGACGCAGCAGACCAGGGAGCTGAGGGGGTGCAAGAGATTGAGCAGCCTCTCTCCCACTCTGGAAGGTCCCAGAATCGGTTCCCGGTGCCACCTAAAGAGAAGACAAGCAGACACAGAAGAGCACACGTCGAATGGACACAGAGAGCAGACAATGGGAGGGCAGGGGGGATAAATAAATAAATCTTTAAAAAAAAAAAAAGAAAAAGGATTCAAGAGAAAATGATAGATCTAGAAGCTAGGAAATATTATATATATTATATACATAAGAGTCAACAAATAAGAAAACCAAAGTAATGGAACAAAACAAATATTGAAGACTGTAATTCAAGAAAAGCTCCCTGAAAATAAAAGAGGACTTGAACCTATTTCTCAAAAGGCATGCCATGCACCTAGGAAAACTGATTCAGAATAGTAAACACTGATATATATTCTAATAAAATTACTGGACTCTAAGGACTTTTTTAAGCCCTTAGTTTAAAAAAAAGCATGTACCGCTATTTATTTGAAGTACAAAAGCAGGTAAAACACAAGTCAAAGCAGTGGTTATTACTTCAGAGATGGGCGAGGGTGGGCTTTCTGGGATGCTAGAAATAATCCCTATGTAATTCGAGGTGGTGATTACATGGGTTCATACATAAGTTAAAAATTCATCATCATCTGTGCACTTCACTGTATGTATGGTGTTCCTCAATAATTAAGTCTATAAAGAACTCCTTTGGGAATGCAGAAAAAAGACCAAGGCACTTAGGAGGGAAAGAAATCAGAATTGGGACTGTACTTTTTGACTGCAATGTTTTACACCTAAAGACAATTTGAGTTAAATTTTAAGATATTCAAAGAAAAATGTGAGCTAAGGATTTTACACCAGTCAAAATGATCTTCAATTATAAAGGAAACAAAGTTATTACCATGCAATAACTTGGAATATTGTTCACATCAATCTTCCTTAGAAACTAACTAGAGAATGGGCTTTGAACAACCAAGAATGATTGGAAAAGCTTTGATATAGGGACCAATGGTGAGCAATGAGTTTATTTAACTGTAGAATCAAGGCTAAGTGATGGGGATAAAAAGAACATCATACAATGTAACTGACAGATGCTCTGGCAATGATGACATAACTATCAAAAAAGGGAAGGGAAGAGGGAGAATGCATAAAAAGTAAAATAAGCTCACTAGTTATCTTACAGGTATTAAATGGAAATAAAAATATATTTATTTTATGAGCCAGAAAGTGGAAGCAACCCAAGTGTCCATCAACAGATGAATGGACAATCAAAACATGGTATATACGTATGACAGAGTATTATTTAGCTGGAAAAAGAAATGAATTGCTGATACATGCTACAACATGAACCTTGGAGATCTCATGTTAAATAAGCCAGACACAAAAGAATATTGTATGATTTCCTTATGGAATACAATAAGCAAACTCATAGAGACAGCAAGCAGAATAGCAGTTACCAGGGGCAGAGGGAAGTGGAGAATGAGAATGAGGAGTTACTAATTAATGGGTATGAGTTTCTGTTTAGAATGATAAAAATGTTCAGGAAATAGATAATATAAAAGTTATACTGAAGTACTAGAAAAACCCAGTAAGGCATTATACTGAACCTTTGTAACCGAGTTAAGAATTAGTAATTGTGATTATAAAATCATCATTTAGGTACCTTTGTAAAAAAAAAAAAAAAAATAGAAAATGGTTAATACCTGAAATTGCTGAACTGGCTGGATTTAGCCTAGACCTGCTATTGTGATGGTCATTTGACTCAGCCCTGTTTATGGTTACTCTAGACTTAGCCTCACCTTTGTGATGGTGATTCCAGACTGAACTTAGCTTTGTTTATGGTTCTTTCAAAACTAGCTTCACCCTTATGTATACCTGCTATTGCAATGGTAACCACTCTACCCTCCCATTTAATATCCATATGGAAAACCTTATAGTTGACCTCTATTCTGTACTTTCCTATCCCACAACCTTTATCTCTGATGACTGTAACTCACCCTGGTTTGGTGCCCACTCCGCCATGTTCAACCTCTTAATGTTTATTAATGAAGGAACCTACGTCCAGCTCTGTCCCAATTATTCACTAGCACCCCGATGGTATAAAATATTAGAATTTCTGCAGTTCAGGGAGGCCGATTTGAGATTGTGCATCTCCAGTCTCCTGCCGGTGATAAACTCTTTTCCTTCCTAGCCTAGTTCAGTGTGTCCGTCTATGCTGCCGCGCCAAGCGAACCCAGCCGAGGATCTCCCCGGCCCTTCTGCAATACAACACTGTCAATCTACTTAATGTTGCAGAGCTGTACATTTAAAAATCATTAAAATTATTTTATGTTGTCTACAATTTACCAAAGTAAAAAAAAAAAAAAAATCTATTAAAAAAAAAAAAAAGAGGAGCTACTCTAATAATAAAAAAAAAAATGTTTTAAAGGAGAACATATTAAGACCCTATTAATCTATGAGGATACAGTACAGGCCTTGCATCCCCACGCTCAGGGAGTTGCCAAACTGGTCTTGATTATCCAGACTTGAAAGGAGTAAGGAGGAATAAGCCATACTTCAGTCCTTTCCCTGAATCACACTTTCCCCAACACTTGGTTCAGATTTGTGCACATTTCCCAACCCATATCTATTCCCACCTTCTACAATTGTGAGTGGGCAGTGAAGTACTTTCTGTGTGTTACTAGGCGAGCTTAGAGCCTCCTCCTGCAGGGCTTCTTATACCCACCAGATCTTCCTTCCTCCCTCAACCTGCCTTGACTCTGTGGTATGTGGTGACGGTGGTTTCCAACTCACACGGGCACCTTTCCGTTCCCCAAAGATAACACAGTGAGCAGTGGGTGTTAAATGGCTGGTGTTATCTAAGATCAACACTGGCAGCTCCAACCCCCAGAGGCCTCCAGAGTCAGGGTTACGCTGAAGCTTCATGTCTCAGATGGTGCCTAGTCACCATAGTTGTTTTGGGGTTGGGGGGTTGGTTTGTTTTGGGGTGGGGGTGGCTTTGAAAAAGCTGCAGGTCTTCTCTGGGGACTCCATGTTTCTCTCCACACTTCTCCTCCACTCCTTAGCCCTTCTGGGCCCTGGGCCAAAAAGAGTTCCCAGCTCAGGTAGTCAGCTAGGGCTCTGGAGGCCTCCTGGGGACTTGCTTACATTCTGATGGGACTAAAAACGAGATTTCAGTGGGCTGGTGGAGAGATGTTTTCAACAGGCGGTACTTAAGTCACCCACATTCTACTGAAGGGCTCAGTCCACACAGCCTATGCCTCCAGAGTCTCCACCCTGATGTCAGTCTTTAAGTCAGGGTGGTCATTTGCTTATCAGCCATTGTACTGCCTCCTAACTGGTTCCTCTGCCCCAGCTGCATCCTGCTCAAGGCAAGATGACATGTTAAGAAACACCAGGCCAAGCACTGAGTTACCATGTACCACCCAGGAGAGATAACAGGAGTTAAGTCGCTATTGAAATAATCCCTGCACCTGCTCCTTAGAGAGGGTGGTTAGGAGCATGTGCTGCACCATTGTCCCCTCCTGTAAAATGGTACCTCCCTCAGTGGGGCGATGTGACAATTACCCAAGCATGCAAAGTGCCTGGCAAAAGCACCTGGCTCATAGTCGATGCTCAAGAGGTAGGGGGAAGCCAGACCAGCTCAGTCCACAGAGAACTAAGGAGTGTTGGGACTTAAAAAGGTCTTGGAGATCTCTGGTGAAAACCTCATTTTCCAACAAAGGGGAAAAGTTTTAGCCAAGGTGCCACAGCAGCAAAGCCAGGACCAGACCTCAGAAGAGCCACATTCTCCTTCTCCCCATCTAAACCAGGCCTGGCCTACTTGGTGCACCTCCCTATGCTGTTTCCCAGTGACAGCTGGCCGATATTCACCACTCAAGTCAACCCAGCAATTTCTCTTAGCATTTTGACCTCCATTGTTGATCGGACGTGACCATTTTTGGTTCCCAAGGAATGTAAAGCAGCCCCATGGGTGCAAGGCTGTCCCTGAGATGGGGTGCTTGTTTAAAACAAACACTGGGCCTCCTATATAAGGACCAGACAGGCCCCAGGAACCACCTGCGCCAGAAATCCCAGGTAAGCACTCTCTCTCAACTCTCCGTGTTTACAGGTTTAACTTACTGTGTGGCTGGTTAGCCATTCATTTAACTTCTTGGCAGGCCTGTGTAAGCAAAAGGGTGGCTGGACAACCCAGGTCAGTGTGGCTCCTCAGACAAAGTTTGGCTTAGGAACCATCACCCCCCGACCCCCCACTCCCCACCCCCCACACCACCACCACCACCACTACCACATCTCTGGGCAACCTTACCAGCTCAGCTTCACTATCCCTTGTTAAGAAACTTGGCACAAACTCCTCAGGGCCTGGGACAAATAACATTGGGATGACCTGTCAAATCTCACTGCCCTTCTATCCCTAACAGTCTTGGTTTCCAAAAGACTAGATATATATCCTTCAAGTCTCAGGGGTGGGAAGAGCTTCTCTACTCAGGGGTCTCAATCCCAGGTCCTGAAGTCCCCTCACCCTCTCTGTTGGACTCCCACCCAAGTGAATTCTGAGGCCCAAGCAGGGTAGAAAATGACATGTTACCTGGAGACCCTCTCTCCCCCCAGGCCCGTCTGTCCCCAGCCCAGCTGAGGCCATGCTCTCCCCAGGGACCCTCTGCAGCCTGCTGCTCCTCAGTGTGTTCTGGGCAGACTTGGCCAGGGCAGGCTCCAGTTTCTTGAGCCCTGAACACCAGAAAACCCAGGTGAGAACTCCCCCACCAACCTGAACCTCTCCCCACAACACCCCACCTTCTGACTGAGGGACCTCGTTCAAGTTTAGCAACCCGCTGGGAGACCTGCGACAGTAGCTCAACCTCTCTGGGCTTCAGCCTTCTCCCAGAGAACAAAGGAAGACTCTGGGTGTGACCCTAAGCCCACACCTCACTCTGCTTCCAGAAGGATATGCGGCTTAGGGTCTGAAGAGAACATATCTTTCCAGCAGAGAAAGGAGTCCAAGAAGCCGACAACCAAACTGCAGCCCCGGGCGATAGAAGGCTGGCTCCACCCAAAAGATGGAAGTCAAGGAGAAGGAGCAGAGGATGAGCTGGAAATCCAAGTTGGTAGCTCTGCAGTTTTATGCTCTTGTGGCAGTAGGGCTTGGGGGAGAAGGGAGAGATGGCCATGAACAGGACCTATATACAAGCTACTCAAGCAACAGAAAATAGCACTGAGAGAGTTGAGCTCTGCATTAACCTCTATGAGGACTCTGCAGGAGACAAATGTCTAGAAGTCACTTTGCTACACAGAACAGGGCTGTACATAGGAGGTGTGTGTGGAGAGGGAGGCTCCAGGCAATTCTAAAGGAGAGGCAGCAAATATGGTGCCAACAGATAAAGACATCCAGGAATTGCCAGCTGGTCACAGACTGAAGGCATTCAGGGAAAGGACTGAAGTATAGCTTATTTTCCTCCTTATTCCTTTAAAGTCTGGATAATAACCAAGACGAGTTTGGCAACTCCCTAATGGAGAATTGGTGGGGATGCAAGCCCTACACCGTATCCTTTTCATAAAAATTTTTTATTTTACTCAGGGCCTCTAAGGCCATACCTTGGGGTGGACAGGTCACCTGGCTGCTTGCCAAGGCTCAGGTTGCCAGCCCTCACTAAACCTCATCTGGAGATGAGGCGGCAGGCAAATCAAGTCTCCTCTAAGGTTGATTTTTGTTCTGACAAATCTTGCATGGGGCAAGGAAAAAGTTTAGACGGTTCAAAGGTTGGGAAAGTGCAAGAGTACAGGGATTCTAGGGGTTGCCTATGTAACCTTCCTGAAAGGGTGGCTGTGCTTCGAGAAAGAATGGCTTTTACAAGCCTTTAGGCGGTAATACCTCTCTGCAGCTAAAGCAGAATTCCCCTGGGGTGGTACTTAATAATGGCAGCATTGCTATGCCTATGTGTAATGCTTAAATTTACAACCAATTATCCTTATTACATATCATTTAATCTCTCCAACAACTTGTGAGGTAAGTAGGGCTGATGTTGTTATTCCTATTTTATAGACAAGGAAAGAAAGTTTAGAGGAGAACACCCTTGCCTGAGGTACCACAGCCAGTGAGTAGCAGAGATGGTCAGAGTAGGAGCAGGAGCCGACTCCAGGCCCCAAAGCCCCTCTTCCTCCACACTGGCCTGGCGGATAGAGCGCGCCATAGCCCGGGAGCAGCCTCTCACTGCTCTCTCCCTGTCTAAGAACAAGCTGAAGTGTGCCCTACCTTGGCCTCCCTCTAGCTATTTGCCACCCTCTTCTCCCATCAAAGATGTACACTGACCTCAAGCTTACCAAACCCTGCTCTCTCCAGTCTTCACCAGAATCTACAGTCCTCACATATCAAACCAGTGCTGCATCTGAATGGTCCTCAAATCCTTTAGTTAAAAGCCAGGAAACTTTCCAGGTAAGGCTGCCAGCTTCAGCCAAAATTGCTTTAAGTTAGCCGGGATGGGGAAAAGGTTTTGCTGGCTGATGACTCAAGGCAGGGCTGGGATTACTGGGAGTTTCCAGTTTCCACGAAAGCTGGCCTTAGAAGCAATGGGCCACAACTAGAACCAGAAGTCTAACACGTCTGGGAGGCATTGGGGCTGCTAGAGGTAGGGGTAGGCAGGGAGCCCTGCAACACAGGCCGTGAGCTCTGGATGTGCTCAGGGATCAAAACCTGGCCCCTCCTAGGGCCCAACTCCCTCAACCCACCCCCACCCCCACCACGTTCTTCTGAAAAGTTTTCCTCCTAAGACCGAGTTTCAAAGTTAGAAGGCTTTTGAGAGGAAGGCCTACTTCCCGCCGCCACACACACACACACACACAGAAATAGGACACTGAGGACAAGAGGGACGGGGCTTTTTTCAAGTCATGTGAAACAGTTCTCCCAACAGTTGCCATGCTCTCTCAACCCCACTGCAGTTCCAGGATGTGAGACCAGTGCAGCAGTTTCATAGATCACAGCTCATGCAGATTCCTAATAAGTCCGTCAAGGTGATCTCACAAGGCCACACTGCCCACAGGGGCAGAAAAGGAAAAACTATCATTAACTGAAGGGAGGGAACGGAAGGACCTAAGTTTCCTTAAAAAAAAAATTAATCATGTCATTCACCATCCACTCTACCTTCACAATAAAGAAGAGAAAGTAAACTTTATAAGGGGAGCAGCCTAACAGCTATTTGTGATTTTAATAATTTCTCTGAGCCTGTTTCTTCATCTGTAAAATAGGAGGTGCTGGGGATTCTGCCCAATGGAGACAAGGTGCTTCACCCAGGCCTGACAAAGGAAGGGCTCTACACTGAGAGCTGGTACCAGCTAGGGCCTTGGAAGGGATTCAGGGCTCGGTGCACTTAAGATTCCCATCCTGGTGGTCCCCCATTAACTCCCCCAGTGGCCTCAGACAAGTCATTTAACCAATACTGCTTTATCTGAAAATGGGGTTAACACCTCCTACCTGGAGGGCAGGGAGCAAAAGGCCCAGAGGACCCAGGACTCCCTTCCAACACTAATATTCCTTCACTGATTCCTTCTGACATCTCAGGGATCACCATGTGCCAAGCACTGAACTAGCTACTGAGGAAACGGAAAATCTATGATGTGGCTGCAAACCTAGAGCACTCTTTCCCATTGATCCAAACCTTTGTGCTCCAATCAGTCATATCACAGAATGCCTAGAATACAGAAGGGATGAAACTGAGGCACAGAAAGAAGAAATGGGCTTAAAACACCTTTTGAGGCAAAGGTTGGCTTCTTGTCTGATTTCCCGCAGAACAAAGGCCTGTGTGTAGGAGAGGAAGGAACACCTGGGGAAAGAGAAAGGGAAGATGGAAAAATAAATGAGAAAGAGGAAGAGGTGGAGGGCCTAGGAAGGGGAAGAGGCCATCACACTAGTACGTAATCCACCTGCCCCAAAAATCTCTCTGCTCCGGCCTGAAATTCTATTGACAAGTCAACCTTCATCCTTTTGTCTTCCAGAATTCCAAGGAGGGGAGGGGGAACTTGCTCTAGGTGGGGGGACCCAGAGCTTTCTTAGCAAGCTTCTTAGAGGCTAAGTCTAAGAGACATGAAAATAGACTGCAAGGTAAGTATCCCAAAGACAGTGAGGGGAGGTGAGACACAGGCCTAAGAAGGTACAGTACATCCTGGCTGAGAAGCCACTCAGTGGTACCTGCTGGGGTACCCTCCCTCCTTTTATAAGAGCCTGAGAGTCCAGGGCCTCCTCTGGGCTAGAGGGTGTGTTGAGGTTAGTGGCAGGGGTGTGCAACCTCTGACGCCTACTGGGCCTCCCTGCTCCTCTTCCTAGTTCAATGCCCCCTTTGACGTTGGAATCAAGTTGTCAGGGGCTCAGTATCAGCAGCATGGCCGGTCCCTGGGGAAGTTGCTTCAGGACATCCTTTGGGAAGAGGCCAAAGGTAAGTCCTTACCTGGATAAGGTCAATTCAGAGTTTCCACTCAGTCCCAAATGTGAGCCAACTCCTAAGTGCTACAGAGAAGTTTTCTTCTGCCACCCTTGCCTCTCAAAGAGAGCTAATTCCGTTTTCCCAAATGACTGCAAGGAATGGGATGAGCTGTTTGTGAGTGGCTCTGGAGCAGGTTAACTCTTTGTATTCTGTGAAACAAACTCTTTGTATTCAAAGAGAACAGTGTCCCAAGAACTAGTACATTAACTAGCTTTGGGGCCCCGGTTGAACTCCAATTCCCTTAAAACCAATTCCCTTAACCGTAAAATATAACTAAAATGCCCCTTGAGAGTAAAAAGTTATTTGGTGTGAAAGTACGTTACTGTATAACTTTACTTCACAAACAAAAGAAATTAGTGCTTTAAGTACATTGAGAAGACTCCACAGGCAATTAAGCAAAGAGTTTGTTTTGTTTTGAATTCCTTTTTGCTTTGTAAAAAAGAAGCCCCCCAACTCTATCCTGATTCAAGAGGCAGAAACCCCTGCCTTGGTAAGGTACTCTACAACATGAAAAGCCCTTCCTCACCCACATGCCCTCTGCCCGCCATCAGGCTGACCTCGTGAGGGAGGCAGGGCAGTACTCACCCTGGTTTGTAGGTGAGGAAACCAAGACTCCCAGCCTCCAGGTGCCATGGCCAAAATCACCCAGTCCCAACTTCAGACGCAAAGGCCAATGCCTTCCCTCAACCCCCATTTTAATCCAACATCACCATTGTGGAAGAAAAGCCCTCTGGTTGCAGTGGCAAGATGCCAGACTCAGAATTCTGACTTGACGACCTCTTTCTTTTCAGAGGCCCGGGCTGACAGTGATCCTCCACAAGACTGACCCCATCTCTCTGTTTTCCTCCCAACCTTGGCAGCTCTCATTTGATTTTAGCTTGCTTTTGCAACAACTTCCTATACTGTTACACTAGCTTACGACGAGAATAAATATTCAAACTGTATACTAAATGTTGAAAATGGGAATTTATTTCACCAGAGAAATTTCACATTTCACTGAAATAAATCAGTCTTTAAAAAAATAAAACAATTCTTGTTCTATGATCAATGGGAAGAGAAAAAAAAAGATAAGTAGTGAAGCAGATATGCATGCTTACAAAAACCAAATTAACACATACATGCAGATAAACTACTGAGGAATACATGAGAGGAAGTTTCTTCTTAAAAAAGAGAAGAGAAGACAGTTCCTGTGATTATCAGAGCTTCCCTAGTGCATCAAAGTTGTATTCAAAGCTCATTAACAATCAACAAGGACTGTGTAGACAAAAAAAAAAAAAAAAATCAGGTGACATTATCAGAGTCAATGTCCATTCAAGATCAATTAGTGGAATGATTGAAAACAGGATGATGGTAATACCAAAGAATGAATCTTAGGTCATACATAAGTGAGGTGCATAGCAATAGCTATTAGCCAATGCTAGAATGGCTGAAAAAACTACCTTTTTCCTTCCTACTTGTCCATTACTAAAAAGCCATCACAAAGCAGATGCTGTCCTGTAATGGGCAACACTGGTCACTGCCTTGGTTACTTCAGAGGTACCAGGAAGGTATCCCAAAACATTTCCCTCAATTCCAGCTCAGAGCTGAGATAAGCCTTGCTCCTTAAGTTCCACAACTTCCATCAGTCCTAGTGGGAAGTACGTCATTCATACCTTAGAGTAAATGACCTTCTGAGCACTGGTGATAACAGGTGGATTATACCACTATAATTACATAAGGGAAGGAAAAGACAAGAAGGCGGACCCAAAGATAAGCTTGCCAACTTGCCAACTCAGACATAAGAATACTTCTTAGAAATCTGTAGGAAACTACTTTTCAGAGACAGTTGGGGAAATAGCTGCACTCTGCTGGGAAAAAAACCCATTACCAGGGGCTGTAGGAGCAAAGTGGCTCCTTGAATAAAATGTTGGCCACCTGACAGTCAAGGCACAGCCCTAAGGGCACTAACCCTACAGGCACACCAAAACCCAACTGCCACCCCTGATGTGTGAAACTGCTGCTGGCCCATGAAACATTACCATCATCTGGGAACTTCCTACAATTGCAGAATCTCAGGCCCCATCCCCCAGCCCTACCATATCAGAACTTGCATTTTAACAAGTCCCCCAGGTTATTAAATGTGCACATTATCATTTTAAACCCACTGGCTTGGAGGCAACTGGATCCTATTCAGGCTGCACAACATACTGCAGTCAGTTTGCCCCACCCAAAAGGAAAAGAATTGCTATTATGTAATTGTTAAGAAAATTCTGACATGGCCTGATAGGGCCCTCAGCAAAACTGGGAATACACGAAAAAGGTCTCTCTCCTCTCTTGCTAACATCCCCCCAATCTCTCTAGCCCTAACTCTGTTGACTCCGTGTTCACTGGGCAGATAATGTGTGTGGTGCACATTCTTATACACACACCTGTAGGATGACTACCTAGATACCTGACTATGTGACTATATAGTGGCTTACTTAGTTCATGGACTCCTTGGCGCCCAAAAACATCTGCCTCTAAGCTGCAGTGATAACCACAGACAAAAGGATTTTGTCACCACTGAAGGAATTTAAGGTATTGGAGCTCAGGTGAAGTAGGTGGGGGAAAAGAGGGAAGGAAAAAGGAAGTAGAAGGGGAGGGAAATGACCTTCCTCAGACCTCCAGATAGCCATCCAAGGGATTTCTTGTTTCTATTTTTTTTTTCATTTTTCTTCATAACATAATGGGTCAACCCCGGCAGAAGGGGGGGCAATTTCAAGTCACCAGTTGGTAGAAACAGAATTTATCAAAGGAAAATGTTAGGGAACAAACTTGAGAAAATATAACATTTCAAGCATATTGTTCCTATGTCACCTTTTTTAAACCTTGCATTTAATGACGCTACTAAAGAGTCTCTGAAGGGGATGTATATACCCTAGATGTGAGAGAAAAAAAGTCTCCTTTTGAAAAAACTATTTTGTGTCTTATAATGTACCTAGTTCATTATCACAGTAGCACATGGACCTAACTTCACACACCTGTAGGTGTGCACGATCATGGGGAACTTCTGAGCACACAAAAGAACAGAGACACCTGCACCAAACCACCTCCTGAACCTATTTTCAAACATCACTAACAAATGAGCATTTACGGTGATCATGGTTGGTGGGCCTTGCCAGCCACTAATCCACAGTTCAGCTGCCATCCTTGTTTCACAGAATTTGCTTATCCAATCACTGTATATTTCAATGATCATTTGCTATTTTTTTTTAAATAAGTAATGCAAAAATGAGTGTGCTGAAAGTAAATGATTAGCATCAGTCCCCAACTTAATACAGAAAGATGGAAACACCAGAAAAGGTCCAAGCAGATCTTCAGCCACTGACTCTCACTATCAGTCAACTGTGTGCTCAACTAGGAAAGAAATGAGATAAAATTAAGGAATATGCCAGAAATACATAAGCAACGACTGTCTCTTAAAGATGAGGGGTCAACAGGAATTTCAAATTGTTTAGCATTCTTGGAAGAGAGAACCTCCTTTTTACATGCAGGTTTAACTAACTCTGTTTTTCAGCTTCTGCACTTGTTTTGAATAACTTAGTACAAAATTGGGGAACCGACCGCAAGTAGTGAAACACAGAATTTCCGCCAAAGTTTACCCAGGAGGCATCAAGAGAGTTCACCACGGTACAAATGAGCCCCTGACACCCGCCCCCCCCCCACCCCTTGATTTTTCTTCCTCCTACTGCACTGCTCTGGGGAAAGAAAAAAAAAAAAGAGGTATCTATGCACGTTTCAAAATCTCAGAAGCAGCAGTACATCCAAGTTCCCAGGCAGTAAGATGAGAGTTAACACTCAAATCCACCGTCTTAAGACGGTGCCATGTATTCTTATATCCACAGCTTAATTTTACAGAGAGGTACGTGCACACTCAAGGTCTCCAGAGCTTTGGATTCTTAGGTTACAAAGCTGGCCAACAACCAAATTAAACCATTGTTATCACTCAGAGAAATCTAAACAAACATGGAAAGCATGGAAGTTGGCTAGAGGATCCATCAGTTTATTTTCAGAAAGAGATGACCAAAGAGAGGGAAAAAAGTACAGAGGCATTCCAGCAGCACAGCACAATCAAATCACCCATCCAAAAACCTAAATCAGAAACAGTGGCAGCTAGCTTTCACGCCCACACAGGTAATGTCACAGTGTGTAACAGCACATAAGTGACAATCTGAGAGAAAAATGTACATAGCACCTTGTGCTTTTCCTTGGAAGAGGGACTGCATAGGAGCGGAGGCATCCATCTTGTCATCACTCTTAATCCTCTAACCCAGAACTAGTGAGTGGTTCAGGTATAGGCAGTATGGACACATAGGGCTTGTTGTTGAGGAAAAATAGTTAGCAACCCCCCAAGTCTTCCAAGCAGAACAAAACCCCCGGATTCCCCAGATCAGCCCATGTGGCCACTCAGCACATGTAAAGTAACAGCACAGCTGATCCATGGAAGACCAACCTTGAATCAATCAATGCCAAACTGCCAGACCTGTGATTTGTGTACCAGGGGCAGGACAGAAACACCAGATATGAACCATTAATTCCATTCCATTGAAGCATACAAGGCTCATATGCACCTTCCATAAACAACTGGAGGAAACCACTATCAGTGACGGATTTTACGATTTGAGTTAGTGGTCTCCAAAAGACAGATGAGGGATCCAAGGTCTGATACAATCTCATAGAGCCTGTAATGAATATACCTTTACAAGGCACCAGCACGGCTCAGAGCTTGAGATGACATGGTTGCTCCAAAATCAAAGGACATACCCACGAGAGGCAGGAGAGAGGCTGAGATACTTATAGAAACAAGGCCTGCTTATTCTCCACAGGCAATGTAACATGGCTGATAACATGGCTGAAGTGACCCAGCAGAGATCTGGAGAATTAAAAACTGATTTACCTCTCAACCCAGGTGGTGTACCACCAGGAACTGTTACACAAGATGAAACAGGAGGAATATTTTTGGTCCAGTGTTCCAGAAAGGGGTGTGAAGGGGATAAAAACGGAGCAAAGGGACGCTGGGATGCCCTGACACCAGACTAGCAGGCAGCATCTACCGCAAAGTGAACTCTTACTAGTTTAATACACCCAAGAAGCAGCCCCGAGAGCTTCATAAGTAGGAAACACACCTCCCTTTGGGGTCCTCCTCCCCAGGAAGGCTTCTTCCTTCAGTCCCCCAGTCCATCCTGGATCTCCACCGGCCAGAACTTTCCCTGGACACAGCAATGCAATGAGCACCCCCTCTCCACACCTCCACGTTGTTGGCAGTGGAACCAATGAGACCAGCAGCAGAAGTCCTTCCACTTGTGCCGAAGCTGGAGTTGACACCGGAACAATGGCAGCCAGGGAATAAAGGACAATGACTTCACCAGTTGCAAGAAAATAAACCTCTGAAGATAGGTCTCCAGCGAATTTCCCCCAAAAGAGATTTCTCACTTGGGAGTTCATTTTTAGAACTGAGAACTAACAACCCAAGTTATACACCCACATGTGCTTAGATGAGTAGGAGGGTGACTTTATTCACAGACTGATCAAAATCACAGGCTGCAGAGAACAGGGATTTGGGCTGGCAAACTCGTATCCTTATATCAGAGACTCTTCCTTCTTCACTGACTACCCTGGAGCATTCTGGCTAGGAGGCAAAACCCTGACGGCATCAAGGGCAGTTCCCCTCACCCCTCATTCATCCCATTCCGCTGTACCCCATCCCACAAGCCAGAAGCAGAAGGCTTATGAAGAGTTTTGAGAATATCCTGTCCAGTTTCTCCGTTCCAAAGGGCTCTCCAAACACATTCTTGAACCTGGGTCACAGGCAGATTCAAACAAAGCCTATGTTCTTTCTGTTGGCCACTGGTCTCCCTGGAGGGTTTGGGAGAGAAAAGGAAGAAGGTTCCAAATCAAGTTCACTCAAGACAAAAAAAGGCTTCATGCTTACCCTATGTTTATAAGCTACTCTACACACTAAGAAAATGCAGGAAAAGACATTCTGGCCCTGGTTTTAAAAAAAAAAAAAAAAAAAAAAAAATGATGTGAATTTTATGACCTTTTCTGGGAGACTCCTGACTGCGCCCTCTCTGCTTAAAGATTGTAGAGGCGTTTGGTGTTCTCACGCAAGGTGGCCAAGGTGTGGGAGAGCGGCTGATCTTTGACCCTGGCAATCTCTCGAACTGTATGCAAGGCCAAGCCTGGGTGGGCATATTGGCAGAGACTTTTGGGAACCTGGAAGACATCAAGCATTCAGAATATCGTTGTGCCTTCTGTGCACAACCATATGCAGAATTCCCTCCCCGTCCCTTCCCCAGCAAGGACCTCTTTGGGGCTGCCCTGTAGAGACCCCTTTACCTGCAGGTGCAGGGAGAGTCCTAGTCATGGGGGGCTCTGGGTGAGCAGGGTCCCACGCTTCCTTGGACTACCCTCTACAGGGTAGGGCTTTGCACTGCCTGGAAGAGAGTGGTTACCCTTCAGCTTCTCATCCCCCTGGACTTTTGGTTCTGCAGAGCAACAACGAGGAGATATCTACACGGCCAAGGATGGGATCTGGAAATCACTTGGGCTCTGGCCCTGCCAACCTTGTAAGGGTGACCACCCACCTCCCCACCCTCTCTGCTCAGTGCCTCCACTCAGCCTGAAGACACCCCTACCTGACGAGGAAGGAAATAGGGGGCATCCGTTTCCACAATTATTCGCTCCAGCGGGATTTGCTTCAGAGCTTCCCGGGCCTCCCACGCAGAAGAGTAAGTCAGGACTGCCGTGAAGCCCACAGACATGTTGGGAAAGTGCTTCAACAGGGGCTCGATGACAGGGTAGCTGCCAGTGAAACAATGCCTTGACGGAAGAGAATTCCAGATCAGATCAGGGCTCCCTCACAATCCTCTCTACAGCCACCCCCAACTCCCTCAAGACAAATTGCGCCTTTTAAATTATTTCTTTGGACAAATTCCCAGAAATGGAAACATTGACACCAAGGGAAGGACTCCACAGTAAATGCAGACAAATGATGGCTCTAACACAGTAAAGCCCAAAAGGACACTTGGTGAGTAATACTCACCAATCGACATGCTATACTGCAGAATACTAGACAGCCACTTTACATGATCATCATGAAGGAAACACAGCAACAACCCAGGGCCAGGGTAAGCTTACAACATTAAAAGAAAGGCAGAATTTAAACTGTGCCCCCTCTAAGATGACTACAGTATGTAAAAATTATGTCCGTGTATTCAAATGAGCTGGAAGGAAACAAAAAATGAAAATGTTGGGGAGTGGGACTACAGGTGAATTTTTCTTCTCTTACTTTGATACCTGTTCATGATTTTGGTGCAACGTATATTTGTTAACCAATCTGAAAGTTCGGGCCTTCTCCAGCCACACTTGTGCTGTCCTAGCCATGGTCTACTTGACCCCATGATTTCCTTTAAAGTCAGCCCAAGAGAGTGGAAAGGAAAAACAAAAACAGAAGAGCCTAGGTATCATCTTTGATGTGTGTGCCACCACAGTCAAAGGCCAGGGCTTCACTCTCTCTGCTCAGACACCCAAAGGGCAGCAGCATGAAGGCCATACAGCTCCTTCCCCTTTCTGCCACCTTAGAACTGGCCCGGGTTCTAGACTCCCTGTTTTCTGTTAACTTCTCTTGCTCATCTTTAAAGAGCCATCTCAGGCATCACCTCCTAACCCCTGCCCTAACCAGGCTAAGCTACATGGCTTCTCACCATGGTCCTGCAGTCTACACTGAGATGCCCAGCTGATGTGTGTGTCTCCCTGCAGCTCCTCCAGAGTCCTCAGAGCCAAACCAATGCCCAGGACATTCACATGACAGGAATTCAGAGAATGTTTACCACACTTAAGTATTCCTACATGCCATTCAGCATTCAGATAAAACACAGCCTGGACTTTAAGGCTAATGGCGGTGGGGCTAGGGGAGGGGATGCGGTTGCTTTCAAGTTCAAAAAAAAAAAAAAAAAAGGAGGGAAACGGATGTGGCTCAAGAGGTTCGGCGTCCGTCTACCATATGGAGAGCCCGGGGTTCGATCCCCAGTACCTCCAGGTAAAAAAAAAAAAAAAAAAAAAGGAAGTATCTTTGCAGATGCCCTGGAATGTTCCCAGTGTGCTAAGCAACTGGACCCCACAACAGATTATCCCAAATCAATGGTCCTCATATCTGAGAGCCGAGACTCCACTTCAGCCTATCACCTGGGAAGGGGGGTCACTAAAGGCCCCTTCTCACTCACTGGTGATCTAGGATATTAGCCTGAACCACAGGAAGTTGCCAGTTTGTCAGGGCAAAGTGGTCAAATATCAGAAATTTCATATGATTTAACCTAATACTTCTTTAGAAACAATGCTACATAAAGACATAGTATTACTGCTGTCCTCATTGAGTTTTCATTTGTCCAACTAACATTCTAGACAGAAGGAAATGTTTGATTTGCCCACTAAAGTTCCGGCCTTCTAACCTATGGATCTTGTAGTCAGAGGGCACAAATTTTTTCATGATGCCCAGGAGATCTTCGTCAGCTTCACGGCAATGGATCACCAAGGGCTTCCTTAGGGACACAGCCAGCTGTAGCTGTCTCTCGAATACCTGTGGGGTGACAAAGTAGCAACACCTGCTGGTTAGTGTCAATTCAGAAATCAGTTACGGGACTTCCAGGGAGATCACAAATTAGAGAGATACAGGACTCACTTCCCTCTCAGAAAAACAGCTAGAGGACAGGCAGAAACAGCCTGGAAAAAAAATGTTCTAGGGTTTAGGACACCAGGGGAAGGCTGGACACCACCCAGAAGAGAGAAGCATGGGGAAAGAATCTCAATGGAAAAGCTGCAGTTGCAGCTGCCAGAGCCCTTATCACCCCACCGCGCACCCACCGCACTCCCCCCACTCCAAGCAGACAGGTTAGAATTCTCCGGCCTCCGGCCAGCAGCTATGGATAGAAGGGGCTAAAGGGGTCCACCTCCCCAGGAAAAGGGGAGAGAGAAGGATACCGTCTAAAGCTGATTCAGCTTTTGGCCAAAAAAAAATTGGTCTGCTGAGTCCCATGGGCCCTTCCAGGCCAGACAGGGCTAGGCCATTGTTTGCCCTGGGAGCTGGCAAAGGAATAAGGAGATCCAACTCATAAACACGGCCCTACTGACCAGAACAAAGGGGAGTAGAATTATTTCCTACCCGGGGAAAAGGGAGGGGACTGTGCTACCAGCAAAGTTTGGAGAAATGCCTCTGTGCAAAGTTTGATTTGCGAGGCTCAAAAGCCTCAAGGCAGGATCCTGTCATGCTGTTGTTACAGCAAACACACTACAACCAGAGTTTAAACTAGGAAGGCTGCCAAAAGAGCGCCATCTACTGGCAGGCCAAGGAAATGCATGTGAGTAAATTGAAAGTAAACAAGAGACTTCTGGGAAGATGGCAGACTAGTAAGACACTGGAATCTCTTCTCCAGAAAAAATAGCTAAAGGACAGACTGAAACAGCCCTGAAATAGATCTTCTAGGGTTTAGGACAGCAGGTGAAGGCTGCACACCACCCAGAGGAGAGAGGGACAAAAGAGGGAAATCGCGACGACAGAACCGTGAGTTGGAACCAGCAGCAACTGCTGCTGCCAGCACCCCCCCCCACTCTTTAGAATTCTCGGGCCTCTGGGCCTGCGACTACAGACAAAGGAGGCTCCAGGGATCTACCACTCCCGGAAAGGGGAGAGAGAGGGACACAGCCTTAGGCTAGCTCAGGTTCTGACCCGCAAATTTGGGCTACGGAGCCCCACGGACCCTTACACATGGTTGTTTGCCCTGGGAGCCTAGGAAGGACTGGAGAAACCCGACCCTCGCAACCTCCCTCTCTTCTAGCCTGGACTAATTGTTGAGGACTTCACAGGAGAGAGGAGAGAGAGCCTGGGGCTGACGCTGCTTTTTCATTTGTTTTTTTTTTTTTTCTTTTTATTATTTATTTTGTGACCCTGCTTTTGACTGGCAGGTTTGGTCTGCCCTGTCCCGAGAGCCCTTCCAGGCCGGGTGCGGCTGCGCCATTGTTTGCCTTGGAGCCTGCAAGGGGCTAAAGATATACAAACCTCCCAATCTCCTCCTCTACTAACAGGGACTGACTGTTGAGGATTCAGAAGGGAGTGGAAATATTTCCTAGCTGGGAAAAGGGGGGCGCTACGAAAGAAGTCTGGAGAACTGTTTCAGAAAGTTTGAATCACAGGGCTCCTAGCCCCCAGACAGGAAGCTCTATCACATTGATCTGGTCTGTGTCACAAAAAATACGCTCCGACCAGGCATTGACTTGAGAGCTGCCAACAAGCGCCATCTCCTGGCAGACCAAGGAAGTGCACACAAGAAAATTAATAAGTAAGAGAGGCTTTCCTGGCCTCTATAGCCTCCCTGCCCAAGGCCCTAGGAAACGACTCTACAACCAATTACTGGGTCCAGTGCCCAATTTTGAGCAACCAGCAGAACAATCCTAACAATCAAGGTTGAGTCAAAAATCAAAAAGTGGTGGTAACTCACAGCCTCCTGCCACTAAAACCCCATAAAAGAGAAAGAGATAGAGCACCTAAGTAAAATACAAACTAACCAGATGCCTAAGCACCAGCAAAAAATTACAGGACATACTAAGAAAATGGAAGACATGACCCAAGAAAAGGAATACAGCAAAGTCCCAGAAGAGATGCAGAATTTGAGAGAACTAATCAGTGAGATGAGCACACATTTACAAAATCAAATTAATGAGATGAAAGAGAATATAGTTAAAGAGATCAATGACATCAAGAAGTCATTGCGCGAACGTAAAGAAGAATTTGAAATCATGAACAGAAAAGTAACGGAGTTCATGGGAATGAAAGACACAATAGGTGAAGTAAAAAATACATTTGAAGCATACAACAGCAGACTCGAAATGATAGAAGAAAGAATAAGTGATACTGAAGATAGAGCAGCTAAAATTGAAGAGAGAAAAGAATAGAGAGAGAAAAGAATGGAAAAAATTGAGCAGGGGCTCAGAGAGTTGAATGACAACACAAAACGCAAGAACATATGTGTCATGGGAGTTCCAGAAGGAGAAGAGAAAGGAAAAGGGGCAGAAAGAGTATTTGAGGAAATAATAGTTGAAAATTTCCCAACTCTCACGAAAGAAATGAACTTACATGTCCAAGAAGCACACCGTACCCCAATAAGAATAAATCCAAATAGACCTACGCCAAGACACACATTATTCAGAATGTCAAATGTAAAAGATAAAGAGAAAATTCTCAGAGCAGCAAGAGAGAAGCAAACGATCATATACAAAGGACGTCCAGTAAGACTTTGTGCAGATTTCTCTTCAGAAACCATGGAGGCGAGAAGACAGTGGTATGATACAATCGGGAAACTGAAAGAGAAAAACTGCCAGCCGAGAATTCTTTATCCAGCAAAACTGTCCTTCAAATATGAAGGTGAATATAAAGTATTCACAAACAAACAGAAACTAAGAGAGTTTGCAAAAAAGAATCCACCTTTGCAGGAAATATTAAAGGAAGCCTTAGAACCTGAAAGAAAAAGACAGGAGAGAGAGGCTTGGAGGAGAGTATAGAAGAAAGAAAAGCAGAAAGGATAACCAAAAGAGTAAAAAGAGAGACAAAAATAAGATGACATATGAAAACCAAAGAATACAATGGAGGAAATAGTGCATTTTCAGTAATATCATTGAATGTGAATGGATTAAATTCCCCAATCAAAAGATACAGGCTGACAGAATGGATAAAAAAACATGAGCCATCCATATGCTGCTTACAAGAAACGCACCTCAGACCCAAGGATACAAGCCGGCTGAAAGTAAAAGGTTGGAAAAAGATACTCCACGTGAATAGTAAACAGAAAAGAGCAGGGGTAGCTATACTAATATCAGACAAAACAGACTTCAAATGCAAAAAAGTGATAAGAGATGCGGAAAGCCATTATATATTAATAAAAGGGACGATCCTCCAGGAAGATATAACAGTCATAAATATCTACGCACTTAACCAGGGTGCCCCAAAATATATGAGACAAACTCTGGCAAAACTGAAGGGAGAAATAGACATTTCTACAATAATCGTCGGAGACTTCAACACCCTTCTCACATCATTAGATAGAACAACTAGACAGAAGATCAACAAGGAAACAGAGAACTTGAACAATATGATAAACAAGTTAGACCTAACAGACATATACAGAACACTGCATCCAAACTCAGCGGGGTATACATTCTTCTCAAGTGCCCATGGATCTTTCTCCAGGATAGACCACATGTTAGGTCACAGTACAGCTCTCAATAAATATAAAATGATTGAAATTTTACAAAGCACATTCTCAGATCATAATGGAATGAAACTAGAAATCAATAACAGACACGAAAAAAGGAAATTTGCAAATGTGTGGAGACTGAACAACACACTCCTAAATATTCAGTGGGTCAAAGAAGAAATTGCAAGTGAAATCAGTAAATATATTGAGACAAATGAAAATGAGAACACAACATATCAAAACTTATGGGATACAGCAAAGGCAGTCTTGAGAGGGAAATTTATAGCCCTAAATGCCTATATTAAGAAACAAGAAAGAGCTAAACTCAAAGATTTAACTGAACAACTTGAGAAACTAGAAAAAGAACAGCAAACCAATCCCAAAGCAAAAAGAAGGAAAGAAATAATAAAGATTAGAGCGGAAATAAATGAAAATGAGAACAAAAAAGCAATAGAGAAAATCAACAAAACCAAAAGCTGGTTCTTTGAGAAGATCGATAAAATTGACAGACCCCTCGCTAGACTAACAAAGAAAAAAAGAGAGAAGATGCAAATAAATACAATCAGAAATGAAAGGGGGGGAATTACAAATGACCTCACAGAAATAAAAAGAATCATAAGAGAATATTATGAGAAACTATATGCCAACAAACTAGACAACCTGGATGAAATCGACAAATTTCTAGAAACTCATAACCAACCTACACTGACACAACAAGAAATACAAGAACTTAACAAACCAATCACAATTAAGGAGATTGAATCCATCATCAAAAATCTCCCAGCAAAGAAAAGTCCAGGACCAGATGGCTTCACAGGTGAGTTCTACCAAGCATTTCTAAAAGAATTAACACCAATCCTGTTTAAACTCTTCCAAAAAATTGAAGAGGAGGGAAAATTACCCAACACATTTTATGAAGCCAACATCACCCTAATACCAAAGCCAGATAAAGATTCCACAAGAAAAGAAAATTACAGACCAATCTCTCTCATGAACATAGATGCAAAAATTCTCAACAAAATACTTGCAAATCGAATCCAACAGCATATCAAAAGACTTATACATCATGACCAAGTGGGATTTATTCCTGGTATGCAAGGCTGTTTCAACACAAGAAAGTCAAATTAATGTAATATACCACATTAACAAACTGAAGGAAAAATACTACATTATCTTTCTGATCGATGCAGAAAAGGCATTCAACAAAATCCAGCATCCTTTCTTGATGAAAACACTTCAAAAGATAGTCACAGAAGGAAAGTTCCTCAATATGATAAAGGGCATATATGAAAAACCCAAAGCCAACATCATACTCAATGAGGAAAGGGTGAAAGCTTTCCCTCTATGATCGGGAATAAGACATGCCCACTATCACCACTGTTATTCAACATTGTGCTAGAAGTTCTAGCTAGAGAAATTAGACAAGGAAAAAAAACAAAGGCACTGAAATAGGAAAAGAGGAAGTAAAACTCTCACTATTTGCAGATAACATGAGCCTACATTTAGAAAATTCTGAAATGTCTACGACAAAGCTACTTGAGCTAATAAACGAGTTCATCAAAGTGGCAGGATACAAGATCAACATGCAAAAATCAGTAATGTTTCTGGACACTAGTACTGAACAATCTCAGGAGGAAATCAAGAAAAAAAATTCCATTTAAAATAGCAACAAAAGCACCCAAATACCTAGAAATCAATTTCACCAAAGATGTACAGAACCTATATGCAGAAAACTACAAAACAATGATGAAAGAAATCAATGAATACCTAAACAAATGCAAAGACACTCCATGTTCATGGACTGGAAGACTAAATATCATGAAGATGTCAATCCTACTCAAACAGATTTATAGATTCAATGAATACAAATAAAAATTCCAACAGCCTACTTTACAGAAATAGAAAAAGCAATTACCAAATTTATTTGGAAGGGAAAGTGCACCCGAATAGCCAAAAGCATCCTAAAGAAAAGCAGTGTGGGAGAACACTCACTGCCTAACCTTACAAAGCTACAGTGGTCAAAACAGCACGGTACTGGCAGAGTAAAGATACATTGATCAGTGGAATAGAATTGAGAACCCAGAGGGGGCAGATGTGGCTCAAATGGTTGGGCGTCCTTCTGCCATATGGAGGGACCTGGGTTCGATCCCCGGGACCTCCCGGTAAAATAAAGAAAATAAAAAAATAAAAGAACTGAGAACCCAGAAATAAACCTTGACCTCTACGGTCAACTGGTTTTTAACAAACCTACCAAGTCCATGTTAACAGGACAAAACAATCTGTTCAACAAACGGTGCCAGAAGAACTGGATATCAATAGGCAAAAGATTGAAAGAGGTCCCCTATATTTCATTCCCTATACAAGAATCAACTCAGAATGGATCAAAGACCTAAATATAAAAGCCAGGACCATAAAACTACTAGAAGAAATGTAGAGAAACATCTTCAAGACCTTGTGGTGGGTGGTGGTTTCTTGGATCCTACACCCAAAACATGAGCAAGAACAACAAAAAAAGATAAATGGGACCTCCTCAAAATTAAAAAATTTTACACTTCAAAGGACTTTGTCAAAAGGGTAAAAAGGCAGCTGACTCAATGAGAGAAAATATTTGGAAACCACGTATCTGATAAGGGTTTAATATCCATGATATATAAAGAGACACTACAACTCAACAATAAAAAGACAAATGACCCAATTAAAAAATGGGCAAATGGAGCAGATGTGGCTTAAGCAGTTGAGCACCTGCTTGGTCCCAGGTTCAGTCCCCGGTGCCTCCTAAAAACCAACAGGGAAGTGGATGTGGCTCAATCAGTTGGGTGCTCACCTACCACATGGGAGGTCCCAGGTTCGATTCCAGGTGCCTCCTAAAGAAGATGAGCAAGACAGCAAGCTGACGCAGCGAGAGACACAACAAGCAGCAAGAAGAGGTGGCTCAAGCCATTGGGCACCTCCCTCCCAAATGGGAAGCCCTGGGTTCGGTTCCCGGTGCGTCTTAGAAAAAGAAGACGACGAGCACACAATAGACAAACACACAGAGCAGACAGTGAGTGCAAACAACGGGGCAGGGGGTAGTAATAAATAAATAAAACTAAATGGGGAGGGGAGGGGAGGGAAGGGGAGGAAGGGAGAGATAGAGAGGGAAGGGGAGGAAGGGAGAGATAGAGAGGGAGAGAGAGGGAAGGAGGGAGGGAGGGAGGAAAGAAAGAAAGAAAGAAAAAGAAAGAAAGAAAGAAAAAACCAGGCAAACAAACCAAAAAACGAACTCAGGGGGATCGATGTAGCTCAGTGGTTAAGTGCTGGCTTCCCACATCCGAGATCCAGGGTTCAATCCCCAGCCCCAGTACCTCAAAAAAAAAAAAAAAAAAGGCAAAAAGACTTGAATAAACATTTGTCCAAAGAAGAAATACAAATGGCAAAAAAACACATGAAAAAATGTTTGACTTCACTAGCTAGCAATTAGGGAAATGCAAATCAAAGCTACAATGAGATATCATTTCACACCTATTAGAGTGCCACTATTGAAAACAGAAAACTACTTGTATTGAGAGGATGTGGAGAGATAGGAACATTTATTCACTGTTGGTGGAAATGTAGAATGGTACAGCCACTGTGCAGGACTGTTTGGTAGTTCCTAAAGAAGTTGAATATAATTTGCCACGTGATCCTGCAATACCACTACTAGGTATATACCCAGAAGAACTGAGAGCAGTGGCACACCGATGTTCACAGCGGCGTTATTCACAATCGCCAAAAGATGGAAACAACCCAGGTGTCCATCAACCAATGAATGGAAAAACAAATTGTGATGCATACGCAGGATAGAATATTAAGCAGCTGTAAGAAGAAATGAAGTCGTGAAGCATATGACAACATAGATGAACCTGGAAGACATTATGTTGAGTGAAACAAGCCAGACATAAAAGGACAAATACTGTATGACTGCACTACTATGAACTAAATATACTGTGTAAACTCATGCAGTTAATAATTAGAATTTAGGTCACCAGAAACTAGGAGGGTAAAGAATGGAAAGCTGAGGGTTAATCTGTGCTGAATTGGTAAAAAGGTTGTGTTATTCATTGGAAATGAATAAAAATGGTGAAAGCGCATCACAGGGTATCTAGCAGTGCTATTATATGGTATGACAGTAGTTGAAAGGAAAAGTCTAAAGTCATGTATATTATTAGAAAGAAAGCCAAAAAATGTAACATGAGACCATATAGCATAGTGAAACCTCGTATGAAATATAAATTATTGCATATATAAGACTGTTTTTCTTTGAAACTGAAATGTATGTTAATGTTACAAGATGTTAATAGGCAAAAATACAACCAAAGCAAACTATGGACAGTAGTATATGGTAATATATTAATCTTCCATTAAGGGTTAAAAAAAAAAAAAAAAAAAAAAAAGGAAATATACTAAGGGAAAGGAACTAATCACAAAGGTACTACATATTGCTTGACACCACACCTCTACAAAATATAAATGCAAATAACCTAGAGAGACAGAAAAAGAATAGCAGATATGTACAGCAGGGGAAGCTTAGAGAAATTGAGAGGTGATGAGGTTTTGTTTTTGTTTTTTTGTCTGTTTTCTGTTTATTATTATTCTTGGAATAATGAAAATGCTATAATGATTGAAGTGATGAATGCACAACTTTGTGATTATATCAAATACCACTGATTGTACACTTAAGAAAAAAGTCAGTTACCTCCAGAACACCCAGTCCAATGGGCACCTCCACTGTCTCCAGTTCTTTATTTTTAAACTATATAATGTAATAATAATAATGAACATTTGTTGAATGCTTACTATAGAACCAGGCAGTGCTTAAAGCACTTCAGGTGCATTATAATATCTAATCCTCACAGCCATGTTGAGATAGGTACTGCTGCATTATACAGTCAAAGAAATTGAAGCTCAAAATGAGGTCAATTAACTTTCACAAATTGCCTAAGCTAGTAACCTGTAGAGCCAGGATTCAAATTCAGGCCCAAGCAGTCCACCCAGTAACCACTATGGAATACTTGTCTGGCACTGCAGGAGCAGGATAGGGCAGGGATCAAAGAACATCAAGTATAAAGTTCATGTCCTCCCTTCATGGTCCCCACCTCTCCTCCCACTCCCAAGGGGTCATCACTGTATGCTCCCAGACCATTCACTATGCAAATAATTGCAGAGATACATTTGACATTTGTTAGGGATGGGAGATGGATGGATTTCCACCCCTTCCCCTATCCATCACTGTGTACCCAGCACAAGACCTGGCTCTCAGAAGGTGCTTAAATATTTGGTCAAAGAATGAATACTATTCATATTTTCTGTACTTGCTTTCTTTATTCAACCAAAATCAGGTATCCTTCTAGGTCAATACCTACAGATATACTTCACTCTTTTTAATCTACAACTCATTAGTAAAATACACATATTGTTCTAATTTAAAATTTTTAAGTAGGGCTTGAATCTATTATTTCCTTTAACAAGGCCAACTTTAGGACACAGGAAAAAGCATTATTTCATTACAAGCAAAACACTTCATTTTAAACTAAATGTTTCCATAAGGAGTTTTTTTCAACTGTGGAATATAATTCATGTTTTCATTTTTAACATGAAGTCAAGAGAGATGCTTTTGGTAATTTGAGTCAAGTGATATTTCAGTCTTTAATGAGAAAGACATCTTTAAGTCTAGAACTTCTGAGACCTCTTCTCAAAATAGCCGGCACCAATTCTAATGAAACTTTTAGTTAACCTGTTTTGAACTGTAATAAGATGAATAAAAGGCACCAAAACTATAGAATGGTTGGTCAGAGCTTTAAAGATCAGCTAGTTCCAATATCTACTGAGGATAGATCCCTTCCCCAGTCCAGCATGCTTACCTAACCCATCTGCTAAGTGCTTGTCTGTCCTTTTTGCCCTCTGTGAAGGCAGGAAGTTTCAAGAGATTCCAACTGCAACTTTTAATTCCTGCCTCTAAAAAATTATGCCTTAGGGTATAAAGAAGTTATTATAGCTTTGAGATGGAATATTTCACAGCTGTTTAAAAGCATATTTTTTTCAAACTATATTTAATGAAACAGGAACATTTTCACAAGGGAAAAAAAATTCAAAGCTACTTTCTAAAAAAAAAATTCTTAATTTAAAAACAAAGCATGGATACACAACACACATTTCCTTGATTCTAAAGACAATTATATATTGGGAAGCGGCTGTGGCTCAATTGGTTGGGCTCCCATTTACCATATGGGAGGCCCTGGGTTCGATTCCCAGAGCCTCCTGGTGAAGGCAAGCTGGTCCATGAGGCGAGCTGACAGCCCACGCAGGTGCAGCAAGATGACACAACAAAGGGAGAAAAGCAGACACAGAAAAACGCACAGCAAACAGCCCAAGTAGTAAGTGGGGGGGCGGGGGGAATAAATAAATAAAATAAATCTTAAAAAATAAATAAATAAAGACAATTATAAGACACACCACCAATTGTCCAAATGGATGCTTTGTAAAACACATCCAAATTTCAAAACTGGAGAAAATTAATGGAAGAAAGACTGATGAGAAAACAGGAACTGTGGTATACAGTGCACTCCGAGGCTGTGCCTAAGTTTCCAGGCTGAGCCACGCACTGGAGCTATCTAGAGCATTTGTACTCACTAGGAACCAGCTGAAAAATAACAGGAGTGAATGAAGTGCACAGAAATTATTTACCCAGCATAATTACTCTCTTCTGCCTGCATAAGCTCAGGCTCCCCACTGATCCATTATTTCCAGGGATTCCAGAATTAAACTGCCTCCCTTGCATACTCATTACCTCAACAATTAATTCTAGTCAAACACAAACAGAGGCAGTGGCAGCAAAGACACAGTTGAGCCAGCCAGGGGTGGGGAAGGACCATCCATTCTCTCTGGCTTTTGAACCACAGGAACCAATAACTTGTGATGATCATCTTGGCTGATGTGTGCAACTAACACGTGAACTGTCCAGATCCTAACCAGGACCTAACTCTGAAGAGTTAAATAAGGGTGTCTCTGTGAACACGCAGATAAGCAAGGAAACGGTTAATGGTCATTTGCTCTGGGTAGCAGGAGAACCACTAATTTTTTCTCCAACTCTTTTGCCTTTTTTTTCTATTTTATGAACCAGATCTGGCAGCTTCCATGGGTTTTTCTTCTTCCCTTTGCAAGATAAAATATTCAGCATGACAACTTGCCAACCACTATGCTTTTAGACAAATGCAATTCAGGGCAGCCATCCAACTAGTCACTACCACTTCATTTTGTTTTTAGATTCACACCAAGAATTTGGCATCTACTTCCTCTGTCCAGCCTAGGTGCCTCTACAGAAATATTTTCTTATTTTCCTCTGTTTAACATGCAGTTCTGCCCTCCCCGCACCAGCAATTTACTGCCTCTGAATAGTATATACATTTCCCAATCACCACTTTCCAGGCTTGAGTTCCACCAGGCCAGGCTGAATACCTGCAAGAGCTAATTTATCACCCTATGCTCTAACTTCAAGTTCAGTTCCTTGTGCTGCATGCCTTCTGGTACCTGTATAAGCAGACATGATGCTGTAATCATTTAGTACATGAAAAATATTATTGTGAAATATTTAGCACATTTCCTGGCACAGCATAAGCATTCAACAAATATCAGCTACACAATTCAATAATACTCCTCCTTCCTCTTTCCATTTGCCTTAGAGCATACATTTCTGGGGATTTCCTGAATTGTTGTTCTCCCTTCCATACTACACCTGCCCTACGCCACAGAAACCAGTGGGGAAGCAGAATATTAAATATTTAATTGTCTCACTTTCTTCTTAAAAAATCTATTTATTCCCAATGTCTCCACACATTTATTGTTCCATTCACTTCTGGCTAATTAACTACTACTTAAAGCCAGAAAGATGCAAGCTTCCTAGATTAGTATTGAAAAATGAGGAGGGAAGTGGCTGTGGCTCAATCAGTAGGGCTCCCGTTTACCATACGGGAGGCCACGGGTTCGGTTCCCGGGGCCTCCTGGTGAAGGCAAGCCCGCCCACACGGCATGGTTAGCTGACCCAGCGAGCGCAAGCAGCAAGGGGGGGATAAATGAATAAATAAATTAAAAAAAAAAAGAAAAATGAAAAGGCAGGGGGCAGATGTGGCTCAAATGTTGGGCGTCTGTCTGCCACATGGAGGGACCTGGGTTCGATCCCCGGGACCTCCCAGTAAAATAAAAAAATAAAAAATAATATATATATATATATACACACACACACACACACACACATACATTCATACATATAGAAGGCGCATGGGCTGCCGGGCTCTGTGTGCTGGTGAGCCGCCAGGCCCCGGGAGCCATGCAGCAAGATGATGAGGTAGCAGGAGAGAGACGCAGGTGAAAGTCAAGACGAGATGCTCCGAAATCTTCGAAAACCAGGAACCTAGGGTGGCATAGGTGGCAGAACACCTCTCTCCTACATCGGAGGTCTCCAGGATCGAATCCTGGTGAAGACTGAGGAGGAGGATGAGAAGGGATGGCAGGAAACAGACACAGAGAACTGCCTAGCAAATGGACACAAAACAGCAAAAAGGTAAGGGGGGATTTAAAATGGATAAAATAAATTCTTTAAAAAAAAAAAAAAAGAAAAATGAAAAGGCAAGAAGTTGTTTCAATATACAAGACAGACCTAGTTCTGGGGGGAAAAAAACACTAATTACATTAGAAACTCATTAGATAATGTCAAAAACTGTAAACATTTGTACAAATAAAATCCCATCCACCTGTCCGAATATGGATCCTTATGTCAAAATGTATACTTGTAACCACCCTGTTCTAAATGTAATAATCTTAACAGGTTCTTGCAAACTCACCAAAAAGCAGCTCCCTTAGAAACATGTGAAACATCTAAAGTTGTTTCTTGTGTACATTAGCTATTAAGCCTTGCATGTTTATTGGCTGTCATGGATAATTGTATTCATATTGGAATCTCTATCTCCTAAGTAGAAAAGGTTTGGATCTTTAGTCAGCTAAAGAGTTTTGAAACCTCCTCTGAATATTATCTTTGGTCAAGTGAAAATTAAGAAATGGCTGGCTCTGGATGCTCCCTTCTCTTAAACAATTCCCACAGATAACCAACAGATCCAGGTATGGACGGGCACAGCAAGCACCAGTGCCCTGTGAAGGCAGATGCAGCTAGCCTTGAGACAGCTCCTTAAGGGGAAGCTGACGCTCCCGGCTGCCCAGGTTCAAGTCCACGCTCCTGCTCACCAGGCCAAGCTGGCCGGCCCCACGCTGAACAGACAGACCCTCTGGGCATCTGTGGGAAGGCAGCACTGTGGTTCCAGTTCTTTAAGAGAAATCTGGAAGTGAAGGACTTTCTCCTTGCCCTGCTCTTCCCAAATCAGAAACCTCCAATGAAATGCTACAGCCACTCTTACCTAACCATATCCACATTTTCAAAAAATACTGGAAGGAAAAAATGTAAAAATGGTAATAGTGGTTATCTCTGGTTGAATGGGAAATATGCTTCTTTATACATTTTTGTATTTCCCAGATTTTCTGCCATGGCCATATTTAACTTTAAAAAACAGAATAAAAACATATAGTATTGTTTAATTAAACAAAAAACAAAACACAAAATCTGTTGCTTCCTAAGAAGGAAGCAAAGCAAAAGTTTTGACATTTATATCAGTAGCTATAAGAAATCATAAAGTACCTGTAACTCCTCTGATACAACAAAGCTGAAAGATGAACTGCTTGTGAAGCATTTGACAAACGACATCTAGATAGTCTGGACAAGAGCAGTTACATTTTTAGGGACACTAAATTCTTTAACTCCAAAAATAGAGAAAACTTTATTGTTAGGTTTTGGCAACTCAAATAAGATTTAAAACCGTAAGCAAACTAAAGCGAACCTCATTACCTTGTGCTGTTCCGGGACAGGCGTGGTGCACTTATACGAGTAATCCAAGCCCATTTCCCCAAACGCCACAGCCTTGGGGTGCCTTAAGGCTTGCAAAAGATTTCTTTCTTGACTCTCGCTGTAGTAACGAGCAAAATGAGGGTGGCAGCCAAAGGCCCCCCAAACCAGATCCTCTTTCAACAGATCCTCCCATAGGCAATCTGTCAGTGTCCGAGGATCACAAAAGTCAGAGATGCAGCCCTGAAATTCCTTAGGGAAGGAGCTGCTATAAATTTTTCTGAACTTAGTAAAGGTCCCTTTGAAAGACAACTTGGAATAGAGCATATCCAAATGACAATGGGTATCAATGAAACCCTCCTCTAGGCTTGGCTCCCGGTGGTTCCTTGACAGAGAGCTACATGTGGAGCCAGAGGTGTGTTCTCCACAAGGACGTGGTGGCACCTCCTCTTGGAATATTCTTTTCTCCTTCACCTCTTCTTCTGAACTTCTGGAGAAATGAAATGAACGAGAATTCTGGGATCTGCCTTCCTCTGTTGCCTCCAGGTCTCTGGACCTGTTTTGGGAGCTCACTGTAGAGTTGGAGGAATAATCACTCAGGAGGCTCCGGCTGCTTCTCCCAGTCTGGGAAGTGTCGTTGCTGCTGCTGCCCATGGAGGGGTACCCAGAAGGCTTGGGACTGTTGGTCCAATAGCTGGCATAGTCACACCAAGGACTACTGTACAAATGAGGCGGGTACATGACATAGTCAGGGGTGAAGGGAGAAGGCTCTGAAACTACCGAGAGATTCAGAGAGACTGGCTCCTCCTGAGAGAATCTGACAGTGGAGATCTCATCCACATCAGACCAGTCACTTCCTGAAGAGGGGTGCTCTATCACCACCTCCCTTTCTTGAGGCTGCAGAACAGAAAAGAAATAACAATGGCTTAGCCTCTGTGAAGACAACCTCCATACTCAGCAACCAGAAGACCATCAACTCTGGCTTGTTTTTCCAGCCTTTGCAAAGTGAAGACTGTACTGACTCATTATCTCACCCTGTCACCTGGTTTCCTTACAACTTCCAGAGAGTAGAGCTAGGTTACAATGCAGAAAGTTACAGCTGTGAACAGTCACATTAGGTTCAGGTGCCATGGTCTTATAAGGCCATCCCTAAAAATTGAGCAACACCTGCACTCCCTTTATTAAAGATCTGCTTCTAAAATGAACACACTCTCCACTGGGAAGTTTAGAGAAAAGGAGTACCACCAGAATTTCATCTCTAACAATGTCTCCAATATATTCAAAATGCAAAACCACAACAGCTAGGCAGCTTTAAAATGAATCCACAAATTTTCTGACACTACTACTCCCCATTAAGAGGTACAGTCTACGACCGCTCCCCTTGGATCTAGGCCCACCTAGTGACTCGCCTGTAACTCATAAAACCCAGAAATGATGCTGTATAATTTCCAAGGCTAGGTTGACAATTGCCTGTAGCTTCCACCAGGTTCTCTTGGTGTGCTCACTCTAGGGGAAGCCAAACACCACACAAGAAGTCAGACCACAAGAGGTCATGTGTTAGCACACCACCCTACAACCCTCTAAGCACCCTGCTGCCAGCCAGCATCAGCTGCCAGCCACGTGGGTAAGCATTTTGGACATCCAGGAGCCCTCACCAAAATCTGTACGGAACCACCTGAGGGACTCCCAAGTAAGACCTGCCCAGTCTAGACCTTTCTGAATTCCTGACCCACAAAATGGAAGTCAAAGGTTATTTTTAGCCACCAAGTACCAACAGTAAATGGAACAACCAAATGTTGCTCTAAATCAATTGAGCCTCCCCTCTTCCTGGTGCCACCTTGAGACAGTTGGAATGCTCCCCAAAGCTCAAAATGGGTCCAAGCAATCAAACCCACAGAAAGGAAACCCCTCTCCACCCTTCACCAGAGCCCTCCCACTCTCAGAAAACTCTCCCTCCCGCTGGGTGGCCAGCTGCGGGAGTCAGGGCTCACAGTGGCTTTTTTGCCTTGAGGATGGGGCTTAGCTGTCCAGTTTCCAGCCACAGGGACCAGAAACTCATGGTTTTACCTTGAGCAATTTATCTCTTCGTCCAGCTCCCTCTAGATCGATGCTCCAAAGCCCCCCTGCTCCGTGGGTTCCCAAAACAGCTTACTTGGGCAGGATCTCCACCCCACTCAGCCATTTTTTGCGAGAAGATGGTGAGTGCCCTGTTAAATCGACGCCATCTTGCCACTTCTCCATTTTCCATACTTTTCATTATCTTAAATGATCATCTCTAACAGTTTAAAATACTATTTGATGATTCTTAAATGCACAATTTTAGTTTCCTCCTTTTAACATAAGCCCCATCCCACATTTACAGTTAACTACAAATTATTTCTCTTTGGGTACTTCTCACCATCCTAAAACTGAATAATCCAATACGAAAATCATAGATTCATCATTGAAACTACTGATTTTTTATCTCAATCCATTTTCTGACTTGAAATTTTGCCTATACTTCTCCTTCAATCCTTCTTTACAAATATTAAATCTTAATCATTTTTTCCACCCACCTAATTCTTTCCATTTCAATCACCCACTCACATTAATACAGGTAATACGGCCCCTGTCTCTACATATCCTCTCTACTGTCTCACACATCGATCTTCCTAAGCAACAGAATTCTTTATGTCAGTATCTTGTCACAAAAAAAATTTTTTTTAGAAAACCATTATGTCCTACAAAATAATTTATACTTGATAGACAAACCCAAGAAAAGACAAAAGAATTTAAAAATAAATAAATAAATAAACTGAGCCCTGCTAGACAGTAAGATCCACAAGGTCAGGAATTTTTGTTCTGTTCACTGATATATTCCAAAAACTTAGAACAGTGACTGGCATATTGTAAATGCTCATAAATACTTGTTGAGTAAATGGTGCAATGTACCTGAACTTAGCTTCACATCACAACCAAGTGGAGCTTTATAAAAACACAAAATTTTAAGCCTCATCCCACCCCAATATTATGATTCAGTAGATCCGGAGTGGGGCCAAGGAACCTGTATTTAATTCACCATGTAATTCTCATGCACAGATTTGAGAAACACAATAAGCACACAGATTCCAATTCATACTAAAAAAAACTCTGCTTAAGTGACACCGTTTCTTCTCATTGTTAATGAAGCCATCTACATCTACCAGCACCAGATGGCTTGAGCAAAGGCCTTATAAAGCTCTTCTCCTTATAAACAAATACAATTCATATAATAAAACAAAAAACTCACTATCAAAGAACATTATAGATAAACTGATCACATCCTTAAAATGGAAAAATATTTTGTTTCTAGGCTCCCAAATATGTCTATAGCACTTTGGAACACATCTATCTGCATTCCAGAAGAAAGCAAATATTGCTAACAAATATTTAAATGAATTAAATTCCCCTTTTCATACCTTCCTGCTTTAGATTTTTTCCTACTCCATTCCTAAATAAAAGAAATATCCAAACAAGAACCTTTTCTAAAATGCAAGATAGCTTAAAATGCACACGTTTAAAAATTAATCTGAGCTCTTGAAGCATGGATACATGAGGGATTTGTTGTACTACTCAGTTTAACAGAATATGTTTGAAATTTCCCACTGAAAGTTGTTTTTTGAGGAGGTACTGGGGACTGAACCCAGGACCTCATACATGGGAAGCAGGAGCTCAGGCACTGAGCTACACCCGCTCTCCCCATTAAAAGTATTTAAAGGTTAATCTGTAAAAGAAAGCAATCCTTCAAAAACTATCTTGCGGAAACAGGCGTAGCTCAGTAGCTGAGTGCCTCCTTCACATATACGAGGTCCCAGGTTCAATCCCTGGTACTTCCTTCAAAAAACAAAACAACAACAAAAACAAAAAACTATCTTGCTTATAACAGAAAATTCCCATCAACCTAGGCAATAAAAAACCACCAGTCTTGCCTAAACCAAGCAAGTGTGTGTGTGTGTGTGTGTATTTTTGCTGAATTTTCTACTGACACATACTGGAACCATTACTCTATTTCTACTTATTTACACCTGACAGTCGAAATGTTTCTCACACACACTAACATAATAAATATCTTTGCAATGCACCTTTTCAAAACATATTTTACCATTGTTTACAATGGTTATTAGTTAACTTTATTAGAATTACCAAAAATGCCCCAAGTATAAGGTAAGGTTTTCTCCCCAAAAATTATCCCTCAGAAAAGAAGGCATCACTTTATATTCAAGTCCATACAAAGTCTCTGGTATTACAAGGTGTACACTTGTTTGCTTGAGGAAGGCAAATAAAAACCCCAAACATACCTCAACCAAGCTAATTTTGGTTCCATAAACTTGTTTTGTTTTGTTTTTTAAAGTGGAGGGGGGAGTCAAAGAAATAAAGAAATGTTACAGTTTTCATAATTATTCTGGGGGTATGACCTCATAGTTCCAAGTGTTGGATATCATTTCTAACAAATCTTTAAAAAAAGATCACCTGGGCGGGGGTGGGGGTGTAAATAAATAAATAAATCTTAAAAAAAAAAAAAAAAGATCACCTTGAGTGAAGTACATGTGGCTCAAGCAGTTGGGCACCCTCCTACCACATGGGAGGTCCCGGGTTCAGTTCCCGGTGCCTCCTAAAGAAAATGAGCGAGACAGCAAGATGATACAATGAGAAAACACAGTGACAAATATAACAAGCAGGGAGCAGAGGTGGCTCAAGCCATTGGGCACCTCCCTCCCACATGGGAGGTCCCAGGTTCAGTTCCCAGTGCCTCCTAGAAAGAAAACAAGCAGACACAGAGAGCACACAACGAATAGACAGAGAACAGACAACGAGCTCAAACAACGGGGGGAATAAATAAGTCTTTAAAAAAAAATTTTTTTTCCAAAAAGATCACCTTGAAACAATATAATAAATGTTTATGCATAAAGATACATTAAAAAAATACTCAAGAAACTACTAACAGTGGTTATACAGGTGAAGAAATAGGGCAAAACCAGGTTAGAAAGCTACTTTTCACTAAATACCTTTTATTTTATTTTTGAACCATGGAAATGTATTTACTCAAAAAATAACCTAAGGGAAGCGGATGTGGCTCAAGCGACTGGGCTCCTGTCTACTATATGGAAGGCCCTGGGTTCAATTCCCAGGGCCTCCTGGTGAAGGCAAGCTGGCCCGCTGTGGAGAGCTGATGGCCTGTACCCTGCAGAGAACTGAGCTAGTGCAGCAAGATGACGCAACAAAGGGAGACGCTGAGGAGAGACAGTGAGAAACGCAGCAGACCAGGGAGATGAGGTGGCTCAAGCAACTGAGCGCCTCTCTCCCACACCGGAGGTCCTGGGATCGGTTCCTGGTGCCACCTAAGGAGAAGACAAGCAGACACAGAAGAACATACAGAGCAGACAGCGAGCTCAAATTTTTTCTATAAACCTGTAACTTCTCTAATACACACACACACACACACACACAAGTGCTGTAGTTCAGATGGAAGGGCAGATGAAGTCCTCAGCTTCCCAAACTTCCCTATCATCTGGGGGTATTTGTTAAAAAAAAATACCAATTCCCAGGTACTATCCCAGACCTCCTGAATCAGATTCTCCTATTCTTATCAGGGAAGTTCAGGAAATCATGTTAGATGACTCAAAAATTAACTCTACTCACAACAAAGACAAATGTCAAAAACACAAGTGAGGGAAGTGGATGTGGCTCAAGTAGTTGGGCATCTGCCTCCCATATGGGAGGACACGGGTTCAATCCCCTGGACCTCCTGGTAAAAAAAAAAAAAAGGCAAGCAGGCGAGCCACACAGCAAGATGATGACACAACAAAAGGGAGACACAGGGTAGAGTCAAGGCAAGACCTGCCAGAAACTAGGAACTGAGGTGGTGCAAGTGACAGGGTGCCTCTCTCCCACATCGAAGGTCCCTAGGATTGAATAACAGTGAAGCCTGGAGGAGAAAAATAAGAAGAGAAGGCAAGAAACAGACACAGAAGATCACCCAGCAAATGGGCACAGACAGCAAGTCGTGGGGGGGGGCTCAAACAACGGGGGAGGGGGTAGCTCATAGAACTGTACATCAAAAATAAAAAATAAAGTCAATTTAAAAATTTTTTAAAAAGTGAAAAAAGTTTTAATGAAATTATTTAAATGTGAGTGGGAAAAAATGGAACACATGGGGAAAAAGCCAATCTCAAAAATGTACATGTAACTAGGAATACATACCATAAAAAGACTTATAACTATGACATCTATATCTCTGATAGTCAAGTTGGCCAAGAAAATGTTTTTGAATTTTGGGGGGGGGGGTGAAATAGGATGTTCAAGACTGCCTTTTCAAGCCCCATATGGTAACATTTAAATCAAAGTTACATTTATTGAAAGCCTACTACAGGCTAGGCACTGAACAGTGTTTTCACATATTAATGCAGGGCTCAGCAAACTGCGGCCCACAAGCCAAATCCAACGTCCCACCTGTTCGTATACATAGTTTTCTTGGAACACAGCCATGCCCATTTATTTACATATTGGTGATGGCTGCTTTCTTACTACAACAGAGACCATACAGCCCACCAACCCTAAAATATTTATTAACTCTTTTTTTTTTTTTTAGTAGGCACCAGGGATTGAACCCAGGACCTTGTACATGGGAAGCAGGCATTCAACCAATAAGCTACACCCAGTCCCCATTTTTTGTTTGTTTTTTGGTTTGTTTTTACTAACTCTTTACAGAGAAAGTTTGTTGACCCCTATATTAGTTCATTTAATGGTAATAACACTGAAGAACCCTCCCTTTTTAGATGGAGGAAGAAATGGGCTCAAAACAGGTTATACAACTTTCTTAAGATTACAATTCAGGTGGCAAAGCCAGGATTTGAACCCAAACTGTCTGATCCCAATACCATGTGCCTATCTACTATATTACGTTGCCTCCATATATGTTACAGGGACAACCTAAATGCCCAGTCTGACAGATACAAGGTTTGGGTATATAACTTTTGGAAAGTTCATCATTACAATGGAATTCTAGGCAGCCAAACAAGACGACGGTCTACAATAGAGAGGAAACATAGCCACTATATATATAGTGGAAAAAGTAGGTTACAAAACCCTTTTGTGGGATTTCCAATTAAATACAGCACACATGGTTTTTCATCTTTCCACCCAAAAGTGCTTCTAAAATTATAGGAAATGGATTTGAAAAGGCATAAACTTACTAGAAGAAAATATACAAGAGAATAAACAACAGTAAAACATATTAAATGAAAACTGGATGCTAGAAAGCAGAGATGGGGGAAGCGGCTGTGGCTCAATCAGTAGGGCTCCTGTTTACCATATGGGAGGCCCCGGGTTTGGTTCCCGGGGCCTCCTGGTGAAGGCAAGCCCGCCCGCACAGCATGGTTAGCTGACCCAGGGAGCACAAGCAGCAAGGGGGGGATAAATGAATAAATAAATAAAATCTTAAAAAAAATAAAAAAAAAAAAAGAAAGCAGAGATGATTACTGCTTAAGCAGATCAGAGACAGATGAAACCAAAGCCTGCAGTGAGAAAACTCAGAAACAGGTTCAATCACATTACAGGACCCCAGAAAGACTCAAGAATTGGAGGTACCAGGCCTCTAAGGTGGAAAGTGAAGCTGGAGATGAAAATAGGAGAATGAGTTGAAAGTCTAAGCCATGTATGCCCAGATCCCTGCTCCAACCCCATATAGATGTGCCTGTCCTTTCCCCACCCAGCAAAAGACTAGGGTTCATGCTGGGAAAAGCTGAACCCAGGAGGCCATGGACTAATCAGGACAACACCAATACTGTGGGTGGGGCACCCTCACATACTGAAGGGTCAGAAGCCCAGAAACCTCCCTCAAACTGACTCCCAGCACACAAGCAGTCAGTCATATGCCTCCCAGACAGAATGCTAGAGGATTTCCCCTGGAGGAACTGAGAAGCCCATCTACAGACATGGGGACACCACAAAACTACCCAAATTTATCACCTTGTAACGAAGCCTACCAATTGATAAGTCCCAACATGCACACAGAATTTCCAATCCGCTTTTTAACGCTTTAAATGTGAACAGCTGGCCAAGACATCTGAGAAAAGCCCTACCACAAGATAGACACCAAAATATTTAGGAAAAAAGAAACTCAGAAGAAAAATAGTGTAGAAAGTATAAGAAAATTTCAAAACAAACCTATAATTCATATTTTCAGAGAAAATGTATAACCTCAAAACAAGAACACGATGTCTAAGAAAGGAATACTCAAAAAACCAAAAGTATTCTCAGAAACTACATTTGACAGATAAATAGGTTTAAAAAAAGGTTTTATCATCTTTATATACACTCACCTTAAGAATTCTTTTTTTTTTTTTTTTTTTTTTTTTTTAAGATTTTATTTATTTATTCATTTATCCCCCCCTTGCTGCCCATGCTCGCTGGGTCAGCCAACCATGCCGTGTGGGTGGGCCCACCCCCACCAGGAGGCCCCGGGAACCGAACCCGGGGCCTCCCATATGGTAAACGGGAGCCCTACTGATTGAGCCACAGCCGCTTCCCATCACCTTAAGAATTCTTAAAACAGAAACCAAAAAATAAAAAAAAATGTAAAACAGGAAATAAGGAATCCTAAGAAAACAATTAAGGGAGCACAAGAAAACAAAACGAGGAGGGGAAAAAAAAACTATTAGTAACATCCTTAAAGAGAAAAATCGAGCTATTGCAACCAAGAAACAATGGCAGGGAAGCAGATGGGGCTCCAGCAGTTAAGCTCCCACCTACCACATGTGAGGTCCCAGGTTCGGTTCCTGGTGCTTCCTAAATAAGACGAGCAAGATGGCAAGCTGACACAACAAGATGATGCAATTAGGCACCTCCCTCCCACAAGGAAGGGTCCCAGGTTCCCTTCTGGTGCCTCCTAAAAGAGGATGAGCGCACGACAGACAGACACAGCAAGCGCAAACAACGGGGGTGGGGGAGGGTGGATTAAAAAAACAATGGAAGGCTATGAAAAAAGACATTTAGGGAAGCGGCTGTGGCTCAATCAGTAGGGCTCCCGTTTACCATATGGGAGGCTCCGGGTTCGGTTCCCGGGGCCTCCTGGTGAAGGCAAGCCCGCCCGCACGGCGTGGTTAGCTGACCCAGCGAGCACAAGCAGCAAGGGGGGGATAAATGAATAAATAAATAAAATCTTAAAAAAAAAAGACATTTAAAAAGAAAACTTGGCCACTTCCTGTTTCTTGTGAGTGCTGTGTGTTTGCGTCCAGCATGAGGAAGGCCTCGCTGTTCTCAGGGGTTCTCTTCTTCCTCGTTCCTTTGTTGGTTTGGAAATCTGGATCTGGGCTTGAACCTGTGACTTCAGTGTGTACTGAGGATTGGCTGGTAGCCAGAATGAAAAGAAAGCTATTTGCTAATGACACAGAAGTTAGATTTGGTGACATATATCTGGGAAATAACTGTTCTGCAACAAGGGTGCTGCTGTTTAACTTCGAGTTTTCTTATCCTGTCACTAATTGTGGTATCAAGAAAATTGTATTTCCAGGGAATGATATGATCATACTATCTGAGATCAATTATAGACCAACGTTGGACACCACCTATGAATTTGAGGTGCTGTGCCTTATTAAGAGGCTTATATTACCACCTATGGTGCCTTTTGGAATGAGTGGGTATGATGCCAGTACTTTGAGTGGCAGCTGTCCAAACAGAGCAGAAGGGCAACAATCATCAGCTGATCACCAAATAAAATATGAACAACATTCCAGTAATTACTGCATCAACAATGCCTGCTTCATTACTTCCTCTCTACCCTTAGACGAGAGAGCAGATGGTACACACTGGTCTGGGAACCAGTTTCAGTAATGGTGTTACGGTGTCTGTCCAAAGATGGGACACAATATCTCTTATGTTATCTTCTAGATGTTTGGTAACATATCTATAACACAACAAACTTTTAAAAGAGGTAATTTTAAATGTAATTGCCATTCTGTCTAACGTATGTGAAGTAGGGTTCATAATAAAGTTTCTATATAAGTTTGCCTATAAAAAATAAAAAATAAAAATAAAAGAAAACTTACAGAAATTAAATATTTCAGCAGACATAAAATAAACAGAAATGTTAGAAGATAAAGTTGAATAAATATTCCAAAAAAAAAATAAAATAAAAATAGATATACTAGACAGAAAAGAGCATTAAAATACCTATCCAGAAGATCAAGTACAAAGTTAATAGGCATTCCAGAAAAACAGAGCAGAAGGAAACAGAGAAGAACAGAGAAGGGGAGTAGGGAAAGAGAGAAGAAATTATCAAAGAAATAAGCAAGAAAATTTCCCAGAACTTTTCTGGGCTAAGGAAGGATTGAACTAATTCATCTTATTTTACTCCTTCCTGATATCCCACTAAAAGTAGTGTAAAGAAACTAAAAAACAAAAAAACAAAACCAACAATTTTTAAAACCACCACCACAACAAAAACACAAGATTAGGAACAAGAGATTACAGCAATCAAATTTTGGAAGCCAGAAAACAAATGGATACCTAACAGGCAGGAAGCTTAATCCTAAACCAACAGTGAGGAAAGCTGAGACCCAGCCAGACTGCACTGCAGAACTCTCAAATAGCTCAGGAACTGAGAGTTCAAGAGGATGGTTATAAGGAAGAAGACTGGGTTATAGCTGTTTAAGAAGAACTGGCTCCCTAGATTCCCTCCCCATGCTCGCAGAAGAGAGTTGTCTGAAGAGGGCAAAACAAAGGTCTCTGGAATGTGCCCTGGTCAGGCTCAACTAAGGGCTCTGGTACCAGACCACAAAAAGGGTGGATTAAGTGAATGCTGCAACCGCCTCCCCAACCCCCCTTCCTCATCCAGCTCCCAGAATACCTGTAGTTCTGAGCAGGAGGCCAGAAAACACTTCTCTGGGGAATATGACCAGCCCTAGAAGAAAGACTAAAAATAGTTACATGCTGGGGGTGAGGAAGTATTTTCTTCAACAAATCTGGCCCACCGAGATTATCCTATAGTGAAGATCAAAGTCTACACACTCAGAGCTTCCAAATAGCTCTACTCTTAATCATCATCAGACAACCAAAGGTTATCAGACATATGAGGAAAGCCTCTAACATGGGAAAAGAAAGAGATCAAAAACAGAAAGAAGCAATTTAAAGAAAACTTGGGGAAAAAAAAAAAATACCACCATTAATTTCCAAAAAAGAGATGAGAAGATTAAACAAGAACTGGGATGTTGTAAAAAAAGGAACAGAAAACAAAAGAGCTTGCAGATCAGTAAAACATGACAACAGAAAAGTAAAAACTAATGGCAGAGGGGGCAGATGTGGCTCAAATGGTTGGGCGTCCGTCTGCCATATGGAGGGACCGAGACCTCCTGGTAAAAAAAAAAACAACAACAGGAGGGTCGGATGTGGCTCAACTGGTTGGGCATCCGTCTCCCATATGGAGGGACCCGGGTTCAATCCCCGGGACCTCCCGGTTAAAAAAAAAAAAAAAAAAAAAACTAATGGCAGAGTTGGAAGATAAAGGAAATCTCCTACAAAGCAAAGCAGTGTATTAGACAGAAAATAGGAAAGAAGGCAATAAAATTAGAAGCCTAGTCCTAGAAAGCCAATATCCAAATAACAGAAGATCCAGAAAGAGAGAGCAAAGAAAAAATATGGAAAGGAAGCATCAACAAATTATTCAAGAAATTCTCTCACAACTTGTATACATGGGTTTCTAGGTTGAAAGGGCTGACAACTTCATGAGACATTTCAGATCCTTGGAATCAATAAAAAACGTCTACAAGTTTACAAAAAAGAAAAAAAATTATATACAAAGGATCAGGAATCAGAACAGCTTCAGACAACTCAATAACATTGGAAGTGAAAAGACAAAGGAACAATGCCCTCAAAATCACAAAGAAAAATGATTTCCAACCAAAAATTCCAAAACCAGCCAAACTTATAATCAAGGTTGAGGATGATAAAATAATGGCAGTCTCAGACACACAAGTTAAAAAATTAAAAAATGTACCTCCTATGTATCTTTTCTAAGAAGAAGTATTCTACCAAAATGTGAGCGTAAACCAAGAAAGAATATTGGAAGGCACAGATGAGAGGAAACAGAAGATACAATACAGGAGAGATGAGAAGAGAGATTCCAGAATGATAGTTTCAGCTGGCCTGAAAAACAAACAGTCCAGACCAGAAACAAGACAGCAGAGGGCTTTATGCCTCCAAGGGAAAAAAAAAAAAAAGGTGGGGGGCGGGGAACAGGACAGATGACTTCTTTTGACAGTATGGCAAAGAATTTCATGGCTCTGGCAAAAAAACAAGGTAATCTCCTCCTCCTACCCCAACCTCCCGATGTGGGACCTGACTCCCAAGGATGAGACTCCCTGGCACTGAGGGATTATTACCAAGCATTAATCAGTGATGCATTTGGAGAAAGACCTTGACCAAAAGGGGGAAATATTAAATAAAATACAGTTTTTGCGGTTAAGCAATTTCGAAGTGAGTTGGGAGGTCATTCCAGAAGTTATGTTTATGCAGCTCTCAGTCAGATTTCACAAACTGCCACAGTAAACAAAGCCTCAAACAAAAGTACTGCTGAGAGTTCTAGGGACACGCAGACACCATAGTCAGGGCACAAGGCCACATGAAATCAACACCCACTCGGTGGGCCCTATCTGGGAATATATGAAAATCTATTTCCCCAATATAACATAGTTACATTCATTTATAATTTCCCTAATCATGATTTTTCTACTCCTTTTATTTGAACCAATAATTTTCAATGTACCTGTTAAGTATATTTCTCAGAAACATTTTTAAATCTTCGGATGGTTCATATGCCAGTTGAGCCCTGAAACCCAGCAGAGTTGCAGCCAACTCCTACTCTCCAGTCATTCAGGCTTGCCCTGGATAACTAACTAAATGATGATGATGGACCAGTCCCATCCCAAAAACAAGAAGTATCTTCAACTGCAAGCAAAACAATTCCTTTCCTCTGCCCCATAATAGCTATGTCTCTTTTCAGCCTGAAGCAGTCAGAATAGACGTCCCAAATCCCTCAAGACTGAGGAATGAACAACTATAACCACAGAGTGAAGCAGATTTATTGTTAGTGTAGTTATAATCTTATCTTAATGGAGTAACTTGTAACATTGATATAAAAAAAGAAAAAAAAAGTAATGATTAACTTTAAAGAAAAAGTTTTATAACAAAAGAAACATAATCAGAGCATATTAGGTGACTCAGTCATAACAATAACATAAACTTTACATATTGATTTAGCCAAACCCTGTGCTATAACCATATTGGGAGGCTACAGAAAGGGAAAGTGAATGTGTGTGTGGGTTTGGGTGCCGAAGCAAACTCAGAGAATCAAATTTTCATCTTTCTTAATGGGAAGTCAACTAGAAACCTAAAATTGGAAAATCAATAAACAGTACAAAATTACTTAGAAATATGGAGGTTAAGTCCTAGAAGAAAGCACTAAAAGAGATCAAAGGGGCTGTCTATGAGGAGCAGTAGTAAAGGAATCATAGAGATGGGTGGGACAAAGGAATGCTTTTCTCCCCCAATTATAAGCTATGTTAAAGTCAGCTAGTTTCTATTTTGCCCCTTCTTCTATAGCAAAAGTTTACTAGATGTAAATCTGCCCAGATAAAGGCTAATTTTCAAGCCTCCTTCGCAGATGGGTTTGGTCAGGTTTTTAAATTTCTGTCAATGAGATGTGAGCAGATATGATGTGTACAATTTCTGAACCAAGCTCTTAAAAGGGAAGGCACATGCTTTTCTCTTCTCCTCTCCTCCTCCTACTGGCTGCAAATAAATGATATTACTCTGATTCCTATCAGAGAAGCCATTTGTGATGGCTAATTTTAAATGTCAACTTGGCTGGGTTATGGTGCCCAGCTGCTTGGTCAAACACTAGTCTAGATGTGTTTAACATCTACAATCAATTACCTTTAACTAAAGGAGACTGCCCTCGATAATGTGGGTGGGCCTCATCCAATAAGTTGAAGGCCTGAAGAACAAGAACTGAGGTTTCCTGGAGAAGAAATTCTTCCTGAAGACTGTAACATCAACTCCGAGATTCCAGCCTTCTCTACAAATTTCACACTCAAGACTGTAACATCAACTCTTATCCGAGGTTCCAGTCTGTCGCCCTGCCTTACAGATTTCAGAATTGCCAGTCCCCACAATCACCTGAGCAAATTCCATAAAATAAATCTAATACACACACACACACATATCCTATTGGTTCTGTTTCTCTGGAGACCACTGACTGATATACCATCTCATACCACAGGATGGGAGGAAACTGTCTAGGGGAGGCAGAGCAACAAATTAGAAGGCACCAGGGTCCCTGACACTGTGGAGCCATCTTTTTTTTTTTTTTTTTTTTTTAAGGAGGTACTGGGGATTGAACCCAGGACCTCATACATGGGAAGCAGGCACTCAACCACCTGGAGCCTGCCCCTCCCCTAAAGCCATCCTTTTAAAGCAAACTTCTATCCTGTTTAAGCCATTATTTTGGCCTTTATTACAGCAACCAAATCCATACCCAAATGAACATATAAATCCTAGATCCACTCAACTGAGGTTTATTATAACTCTAAAAGGTATGCTAGAAAAGAACCATCGATTTGTTTCCTGGAGTCCTGGTTAAGTGAAGTACTGCTTTTACTGACATCTAGGATCAAACTAGAAAGACCAAACACATTTAATCAAGAGAACTAAAAACGCAGATGCTTGACTTGAGCATTACTCACCTTTTGGATTTCTGAATGAGAATCACAGACATCCAAAAATTCTACGGGTGGGGCACTTTTTTCAATGACTGTCCTCCGATCACCAAGGGGCTCTTCACGAGGTTTCTCCTGAGGGTCTATAACCACTCTCCTATCACAGAAGCTGCTCTTCTCTATCACAGTCTTTTCTTCCTCCGCTCTGACTTCTGGGACTGACGCTTTCTCCTTCTCAGGAGCAGCGACCGTGACACTCCTGGCCGGTCTTTCTCCACGACTAGGACGCTCTCCTGTACTTGGTTTTGCCCTGGGGACAGCCTCTCCCTTCCTTTTTGGCATCGATTTTCCCAGGATGCCCTGGATAGCCTTAAGATAGATCATTGTAGAGCCTTGGTCTCGAAGCCTATCCCTCCTCCTTTTCTGGACCTTGTTTGGTTCTTCAGTCGTATCATTCTGACCGTCAGCTTCAGCTGCAAATTCAGAGTTCGTGGAGTTACGGGAAATGTCTTTGGAATCAACCTGGAAGAAAAAACAGAGATTTTGAAAGCCTTGTCCCAATGATAATTACACACATGAAGCACTACGCAAACTATAAATCAGTGGTAGTTCCACCAATCAAAGGGAAAAGTCAAACTCCCACTAATAATGGTAACAAAGCAATAATGTTCTCAGGATGGTAGTTTCCATTCCAGCCTCTTGAGATCTGCAACTGCAAAAGGGACTAAACTGCCATTTCTCATTATTCACCTTCTTATGCTCATTAAGATAATATTATCTGAATTATTATCTCATAGTACAGTGAGAAAGAATGAGCTGAGAGATTAACAGTCTAGTTATACCAGTCTGCAAGCTCCTTGAAGGCAAAGGTTACACATACTTCAGAACAAACACAGGCAAAAGAGAAGCTCAGAATGTCAGCACTCAAAGGATCCTTAGAGACCAGCTAACCCAAACCCACATCTAAGAGACAAGGAAACCTAATGACCCAGTGAGGGGAAGCGCTGCCCTAAGGAGAGACAAACAACAGCGACTCCAATCTCCTGAGTATTTTTCCCACTGTACCCAAGCCTCCTTATGAGTTCTCTGTAAATTCTATCCCCAAATCATTATCTTAGTGGTGGAAGTGCCTCGGTCTCCCAAAGATTGCAACAAGATCAATCAAGAGACTGACTACCTACACTCTCCCCAACTCCAAATTCTCCCCAAAGACAGAGGTAAAGTCGTAGTCCCTTTCTTCTTTCCCCCTCCATACCTACACACTTTAGGAGTCCACAGAGAAATGGGATTATTTGTTTGTAATATTACTTCCCCAGTGGTGACCTGGTTTTACAATTAACCCAAGATGTTCTACAGCCCCTGAAATTTGCACTTCTAATTCATTTGTATTAAATTCCTCAAGGATGATGGAAAAGATTGGATAATGGATGGTGATGATGGTACCACAAAATTGTAAAAGTAATGCCACTGAACTGTACACTTAAAAGTGGTTAAAATGGCAAATTTCATAGTATATGTGTATGTTACCATAATAAAATTTTTTTAAGTATAAAATTCCTCTATCAAATGTAAATACACTCAGGGAAAGGAACTCTACACTAAGCTTGCAAATCCTTTTCTTCTTCTGAGGAAAAGTATAGTCTACTCCAAGGGATGTTAATAGGAGATTGGTTAAATAAATAGACACATACTATAAAACACCATGCAGCTTTTTAAAAGAATGAGGTGGCTCTAATGTCCATGCTATATAATAAGAGTAAAAAGCAAATAGCAAGGGGAGCGGATGTGGTTTTTTCAAAAGCACTTCTCTTTGTTTAAAAAAAATCATTAAACCTTTGGAAATATCTAAAATGGCTATGTTCACGTAGGCATAAAATTTTTTCCTAGAAGAACTCAAATTGTTGACAGCTGATAACTCTGGGGAGCTAGACAGGAGAGGTGGCTTTTACTTTCATTTTGAAGCACTATGCAAACTATAAATCAGTGGTGGTTCTACCAATCAAAGGGAAAAGTCAAACTCCCACTAGTGATGGTAACTAAGACAATAATGTTCTCACGATGGTAGTTTCCATTCCAGCCTCTTGAGAACTGTAACTGCAAAAGGGACTAAACTGCCATTTCTCATGAACCTCACTGGACTTTCTGAATTTTCTAATTATATACATGTTAGACATCTTTAATAAAAGGTCTATGGGGTTATCTAGGATAGGAAACTATGAGCCATTTTCATTCTCTTTATACATTTCTGTATTTTAAAAATCTAACAAATATTAAAAAATAAAACTTGGAGAGACCTCTCCATTCAGGAGGGTGGAATCAGACACTTCAGGACTCCATTCCCCCACAGAAGCTTTAAACAATCAGCAAGAACTGACAGAAACATCTTTCTCAAACTTCCAGAAAACACTTAAGAGGACTGCAGTAGGGGAAGCAGATGTGGCTCGAGAAGTTGAATACCCACCTCCCACACAAGAGGTCTCAGGTTCAGTTCCCTGTGCCTCCTGAAGAAACAAAAACAAACAAGCAAAACAAACAATGAAACCAACTCAGGGAAGCCGATGTGGCTCAGTGGTTGAGCACCGGCTTCCCACATGAGGTCCCAGGTTCAATCCCCATCCCTGGTACCTCAAAAAAAAAAAAAAGGTTGCAGTAACAGGGCGAGCAATGAAACAAGAAAAAGGCTAATTAAAAGCAGGAGAACACACCAAATCTTGGTGTGTATTTCTATCTGTCTTTCCCATTTCTCAGCAAGCTCCGTTCTTTTTTAAAAAAAAGAGAGAGAGAGTATCAATAGAGATAGAAATTATGAAAAGGAAACAAAAAGAGCTGAAGACTCTAGAGAGGTTCAACAGCAAACGGGCTGGCAGAAGAAAAAAATCAGAGAACCTGAAGATAAGACAAATGAAATCATTCAGTGTGAGGTGCAAAAAGCAAAAAGAATGAAGAAAAGTGAACAGAGACTGAGAGACCTGTGGGACACCATCAAGCGTATCGGTATACACATTGTGGGAGTCCCAGAAGGAAAAGAAAGAAAGAAATGGGCAGAGAGAATATTCAAGGAAATAAGGGCTGGAAATGTCCCAAATTTAATGAAAAACATGAATATACACATCCAAGATGCTCAACAGACTCCAAACAGGATAAACCCAAATAGACCCACACCACAGCTTATTATAATAAAGAGAGAATTATGAAAGCTGCCAAGAGAGAAGTAATGCATGACACAGAAAGGAGCCTCAATAAGATTAAGTTCCAATTTCTCATCAGAAACCATGGAGGCAAGAAGGCACTGGATGGTATATTTAAAGTTCTGAAAGCCAAAAATTGCCAACCAAGAATTCTGTATCCAGAAAAACTATCTTTCATAAATGAGGGAGAGATTAAAATATTCTCAGGAAACAAAAGACAAGATAGTTCATCACCACTAGACTGGCTTTTCAGATATGATAAAGAGATCAAACCATTAATTGTACACTTTGGATGAATTGTATGCTTCATTAACACATATCAATAAAACTGATTTGTTTAAAAAGAAAAAAAAAGATTGGCAGGTTGAAAGGAAATAATAGACAACAGACTGAAGCCACATGAATAAATATATCTGATAAATGTAATGACATAGATAAATATAAATACCAGTACTATTGTAATTTTGGTTTTTAACTTTCTACAAGATCTAAAAGGCAAATGTTTAACATGTAATTATAAATCAATGATTTTTGGACTCAATGTATAAATACGTAATTGTGACAAGAACTACATAAAGGTGAGGGGACAGAGGGATATAGGAACATAATTTCTCTATACTTTGAATTTAGGTTGGTATCAAAGCAAATGAGGTTGATATAGATTTAGACTATTAAATTTAAGCCCCGTGGTTACTATAAAGAAAATATTGGAGAATATGCAAGCTCACAGAGACAAATTTACCAGGTAGAAAGGGGAGTTAATGCATAATGGGTATAGAGTTTCTGTTTAGGGAGACTGCAAAGTTTTAGTAATGGAAGGTGGGTAAGGGTACCATAATATCATTAATGTGATTAATACCACTGAATGGTATACTTGGGAGCAGTTGAGATGGGAATTTAATGTGTACAATTAGTCCTTCCACATCACAAGGGTTAGAGGCATAGCCCATCCACGATCTGGAAAATGTGCATAAAATTTTTTGGCCCTCCCTTCAAAACAGAGAAAAAATCTGAATTTTTTCTTTTTCTCTCATGGGGTGTTTACAGTACCTTATTGTAAATTTTAGGTTAAGTATTATACAATACTATACATATATTTTATGCATTTCTGAGTTTAACTTTTTCTGTGTCATCTGCTGGCCTTCAAGTGGCAAACTCCCCACAAAGTTCCCATTTAATTTCTTTCTTTTTTTTTTTTTTTTAAAGATTTTATTTATTTATTCATTTATCCCCCCCTTGCTGCTTGTGCTCGCTGGGTCAGCTAACCACGCTGTGCGGGGCGGGCTTGCCTTCACCAGGAGGCCCCGGGAACCGAACCCGGGGCCTCCCATATGGTAAACGGGAGCCCTACTGATTGAGCCACAGCCGCTTCCCCCATTAAATTTCTTATGCCAACCCACAATATAGCGAAAGTGCAATAGGGAAAGTCACAACGTAAAAGGGATAATCATTTAATCCCACAACTTTATACCTCAAAAATTAAAAAAAAGGACAAAAAGAATACAATACTTGATCCTGGACATGAGCTATCAAGGGAGGAGAAAAGGCTCAAAAAGGACATTATTGGCACATATGAAAAAACTATAAGCCTTATAATGTTAAATTTCTTCAACATGATAACTGCACTTCTGATAGTTACAGAAGTGAATATCCTTGGTCTTAGGAAATGTACATGGCAGTATTAAAGGCTCAAGGAGCATGACATATACAACCTAGATTGAAGAGTTCAGAAAATGGATTGATAAATAGATACACAGATAGATAGACAAACAACTCGAATAAATTTGGCAAATGTGGCATAACGTTAAAATTGGTGGATCTGAGTATCTGGTGGGATGGAGTTATGTTGGAATTCTCTGCATGGAGTTTGTAACTGTCTTTTAAGTTTGAAAGTATTTCAAAATAAAGTTTTGTTTTGTTTTAATAAAATAAACTTGATGGCTCCCTGAACCTGCAGGATAGAGCCCCAACTTCCCCAGTCCACTCTTCTCTGATTACTACCATTTCCTGTAATCCTCAGCCCATCACACCCTCTTATACATGGACACTGTCCACATCATATTTCCTCTGCTTGCAATACCCTTGGCCTCAGTCCCATTTTATGCTTGGTAAATTCCTACTCATCCTTTAAGGCCCAACAGCCCCTCCTTGATTGCTTCTCCACCTCTGCCTGTGGGACCAGCTGCCCTTCTCTTTGCCCACCCTCCAGGTCAGGTGTAAGACAACACAGGAAGGTTTGCCCACAGCAAACTAAAGAGCACCTGCACCCCACTAAAGGAAGCAAGTACAATTCACCTCTAGCCAACTGCAGCCACCTGTGAGTACAGACCCAGAGTCAAAGTTTCTAATTTTTCAAATGAAACCAGAAATTTAGAATTTAATGCATTTTTCATTCTTTCAGCGATATTTATTGAGCATTTATTATGTGCCAGCCGATACTGTTCTGGAGATGGGGATTTAGCAGTGTTTGTGTTTTTAAAATTAAACACAAAAATACCTGCTTCCTAGAGCTTATATTCTACTTGGTGAGACAGAAAGAAAACCAGAGGGACAGCAAGACAAACAAGTGAAATATATACTTTAGAGAATAAAAAGTGCTAGGAAGAAAAATAAAACAGGAAAGGGAGATATGAAATGGGGGTGAGGCTGGGGAAAAAAAGGCAAAGCAGAATTACTCGAGTCTTACATTCAAGTGATTTGGGTTGGAGGCATACATTTTTAATGTGAAAATTTCAACATTTTAAATCCCATGAGGACCCAGAGATCCATATTCAGCCCATGGAAGACCAGTTTGCTAACTCCAGTAGAGAAAACCAGGACAGTCAGTACTTGAGGGAGAAAAAAAGAAAGCTCAGAATGTTACGAATATAATACATACCTTATATTCACACATGGATTTACAATTTACAAAGCTCTCACAGCTGTCATCCTTCTTTTACAGAAGGAGAAACTGCCACATGGCTTAGTAAGTGGCAGAACTCAGGTTTCAAATGCAGGTACCCCCTAACATCATAAGACCAAGAAAATCAGTTGAGAAATAGTATCAAAGGCGGCAGAGGTCAAAGAACATGAGGGCCCAGCAGAGGCCTTAAGATGGATCAAGATCACTGGTAACCCTGAGAAACAGTTTCAACAGTTGACAGGAGGCTCTAAACGTAAGGATTAGGCAGAACATGGGCAGAAGGTGCAAAAGACCAGACAAACTACCTGGCTTCAGATAGGAGAGAGACTGAGTTTTCTCTGACAGCACTGCTTGGTGAACTGTGCATCCTTTGAAAGCAAGAGACAAAGATCAAGTGGATAATCTCAAAATTACTCTAAAATAGATATAATCAGCAAGGAAAATATTAGTCAAGGTGCATTTTATTTAATTTTTAACAAAGAAAAGTTGAAAAACGTTGTTCAATGGTCTTTAAAGTGTAACAGTTTGGGAAGCGGCTGTGGCTCAATCAGTGGGGCTCCCGTTTACCATATGGGAGGCCCCAGGTTCGGTTCCCGGGGCCTCCTGGTGAAGGCGGGCCCACCCGCACGGCGTGGTTGGCTGACCCAGCGAGCACAAGCAGCAAGGGGGGGATAAATAAATAAATAAATAAAATCTATAAAAAAAATAAAAATAAAAAAATAAAGTGTAACAGTTTTACATTCATCCCTTTTCCCTTCCTATTTATATGATCCAATATTTCCTTTACGGATTAAAATTAATAAAAAAAATTGTATGATTATTCTTCAGTGAAAAAAATAAATATTAAGTAAGTATTCTGGGAAAAAAAAAAAGATCAAGTGGAGAGCTGTTCCAGCCTTCATCACCACTACCCTCAAACAATAGCTCCCTGCCTACTACCTCCCATTCTTTCTCTACAGTGTGCCAGGAGTTCTAACGTGCAAGTTGTGGCCATGTCACACCTCTGCTTAAAACCCACCAATGGCTCTGCGTTTGCCTACAGAATAAATCCCAAACTCCAGAGTAGGACATCAGAAGCCCATCAGAAGCTGGCCCCAACCCTCCTCTCCAGCATCACCCAAGTGTCAGAGAAATGAAAAAAAAAAAAGACTGACTGGAGAAGAGGAGGGAAAGCAGTGCCCCAAACGCTCGAGGCAAACAGGATTCTCATTCAACATTTCCTGGCATTTTGGGAGGCACACATTGTTCTCTCTGCCTGAAATGCCCTCTCCTCCTCATCCAACAACTCAAATATCACTTCTTTTATGAGGACTTTCTCGATGGTTAGTCATTCATTCCTCTGACCCTTGGGTACTTCAGACATCCCTGTTCTGGCACTCTACCCACTACAGAGTAATGAGTGATTTCTAAGTTTGTCAACCACTGGTTTATTGTTCTTTGCCCCTCCAGCTACTAACTACCACTCAGGCACTGGGCAGCTGCCGAGTGAAAATGCAGGAAAAGGGATCATACATGAAAATGCTATCATTTGAGGGCCAACACATACAACGGCTTATTGGGGCTAAACTGTCTCATCCTGCAGAGAGCTCCTCAAGGGATAATGCTGGGCTAGAACAGAGCAGGTGTCACAGAGACCTACAGGGGAAAGAATACTGACTTTGAAGTCAGACTTATCTGGGAATGCATGACATCTCTGCCACTGACAAATGGTATGGCCTTGCTCAAGTCTCATTTAACCTTTCCATGTCTCATTTTCCCAGTGCCTTAACACACAGTAGGTGCTCGGCTATTTGTTAACCAATATGCAAGGCAGAGATAATACTAGGTACTTCATGAGGCTCTCGGGAAGATTATGTGAGAATCCACAGGCCAAGCACTGAGAATCATGTTTGATCAAGGCCTATCATATCATAAGTGCTCACATTTTTCCCTCTACTCATCCTTCCCTAAATTGAACAGAGAAATTTAGATGCTATAGTAAAACCTAACATAGATGAAGGTGTTCCAAATTGACACATTTAACTTCCTCGATAAATAATAAACTAAAATCATCAGCTAATAGTAGAATTTGAGAAAACCTCTCAAACAACTGTCCCGGAGATTAAGAAGAAACAAACTATTTAAGGCTGTCCAGCAACACTCCGCAGGGTTCCAAAATGCCCCCCAATCTAACATCTTCCCCTCTGAATATTCTGTGATCTGGCATAGAGACCTCAATCCCCCTTGCTAAAGGTTGGGGTGAGGAGTGGGGGGCGACACAAAGCCAAGTGCGCACCCCTCAAAGTTTACAAAGCAGACAAAGCAGACACAGGAGAGCAGGCAGCATAGAGTTGATAGGAGAGTTGTGAGGGGAGCATGGAAGGACGCAGGGGGAGAGCATGCGTGTTTTCTGTGAGTGCCCCCTCAGGAGTGCTTGCTGATAGGATTTAGGACAAATGAGTTCACACATGACTGCAGAAAAAGGGGGAAAGAGGTGCATATTGAGGGCAAAGGTAAGAGAGGCATTTTATAATTCATCTAGATGAGTAATGAGTAAAACACCATTCCTTGTTTCCAAAGGAACAAACACACACTTTAGGGAGAGACTTTAGCAGTGCTAGAAACGGACAATTAGAATTGATAATACCAATATCCTCATATCCTAGCCTCACTCAACATGAGTGATCTTCCTAAAATGCAATTGTACCTTCCTTCTATGTAGAACCCTGCATTAACTCTCCAAGGGCTAAAATCCAAATTCCCTTGGCTAATAGAACATTCCTGTAATCTGCCCCCTCCGGAGCTCTCCAGCCTCCATTCTTGGCTCTGCTCCATCATACTATGTCACAGGGCACTCATGCAATTTCTTCTCCAGCACTCCGACCTGATGAGCAGGATGAGCAGGACCATGTCTTTTTTCCTCCAAGACCCAACAAAGTGCTTGGCACACAATAACCCTCAAGTGCTTACTGAATAAAAGAGCACTGGTGAAACCCAAAGGCTTCAATGAGGCAGGACTGGTCTATTCATGGCTCCACAGATAACCATTAAGCTGGGCTCTGGCAAAACAAGGCCCCTGAGGCCTTAATGAGAGAAATATGGATCCATCCTAGGATTAGACCTGCACAGATTAGAGGCTACACCCCCAAATCTTGAGTCCTGGCCTGTAGGACAGCACAAGCCAGGGATGCAGAACACCTGGAAGACTAAGCAAAATAGAGTTCCCATCTCTCTTCATCCTGCATCTGTAATTGTCACCAAAGCTAAGTTTAATCAAAGATTATTATTTTACACTGTCCCGGAGTCCACTGATATTATACCAAGGATTACTGACTAGATCAAGTTGCATGAGCAAAGCCCCATATTTACCTGATCTACATGTGAGTCACATGCAATATTCTTACACCAAAGACAGAGCTTTTTAACTCACTGTTATTAAATTAAAAAGGAAAGTTCATGTGCCCATACATGAGTACTCACTATGAGGTCCACATTGGAAAATCTGGGGGCACTTAGCTTGGGTTTCCCCAGGATCAACAGCCATATACAGCCTCATTTCTCAGCTCCACATAAAAAATCATTGAGCGAAGGCTTAAAAAAAAAAACCACTTTCTTTAGAGTCTGTTTTTACTACTTTTATAAGATAACTCTCTCTAGGGGTAGCCCATTTCACCCCAAATAAGACCGTTCCTCCACTCCTCCATGTGAAGAACTCTTCCCCCCCCCCCCTTTTTAAGAAGTTACCGGAGATTGAACCCAGGACCTCCTACATGTGAAGCGGGCGCTCAACCACTGAGCTACACCCACACCCCTCCCCTAAACCCCCTCCCTTTTTTTTGAGGTATCAGGCTGGGGATTGGGGATTGAACCCCAGATCCCATTTGTGGGAAACCAGCGCTCAAACATTGAGCCACATCAGTTCCCCGAGTGAGTTGGTTTTTTTTTCCCCCGTTTGTTTGCTTGTTGTTTGTTGTTTTTGTTTTTAGGAGGCACCAGGGAGGAACCCGGGACCTCCCATGTGGGAAGCAGGTGCTCAATCGCTTGAGCCACATCCGCTCCCTCCCCTTACTTTTTTTTTTTTTTCTCATGTTTTAACTTTTAATTTTTATTAAGTGACATATATAACTAAAAATTTCCCCTTTTAACCCTATTCATGTACGTAATTCAGTGCTGTTAATTCCACTCACAATAATTGCTACCATCACCACCATGCATTTCTAAAACATTACAATCAAACTAAATAGAAATTCTGTACAAATTAAGCATCAACTCCCCATTCTCTACCACCAATCCATCCCCTGGTAACCTATCCTAGATTCTAACTCGGTGAGTTTGCTTATTCTAATTAGTTCATATACCACATTTGATTATCCATTCACTGGCTGATGGACACTTGAGTTACTTCCATCTTTTGGCAATTGTGAAAAATGCCACGATGAACATCAGTGTGCAAACATCTTTTTGAGTCCCTGCTTTTCTTCTGCAGTTCTTCTGGGTATATACTAAGTAGTCATATTGCCAGGTCATACGGTAATTCTATACTTAGCTTTCTGAGAAACTACCAAACTGTCTTCCACAGTAGCTGCACCATTTTACATTCCCATCAGCAATGAGTGAGTGTTCCTATTTCTCCACATTCTCTCCAACACTTGTAATTTTCTGTTTTGTTTTTAATGGTAGCCATTCCAGTGGATGTGAAATGATATCTCATTGTGGGCCCACAGCTTCAAAACATAGAACATAAACTCCAAGAGGGTGGTGACCTTTGCCTTTTTACTGGAGTATCCCAAGCACCTGGAACACTGCCAGGCACAAACTAGGCCTTGAATAAATGATTTGTTCAAAGCCGTACTGGATGGTTGAAATGTTATCTCCTGCATGAAGCACTTCCCAGCCTGCCCTCAAGTACTCATTAAAACTCATCAAACCCTCCTGTGTGTACAAGAACTCAATGCCTGACCTTCAAAACAACCCCTTGCCAAGCAAAACCCCAGCATGGCGGGAACCATAACTTTGGTGAAAAGCCACACCAAGGACCAAATTCTTATTCCTTGGGTCTATAATTCCGAGTGGTTCAAAGCACAAGGACACAATTCCTTAAATTTACAATTAAAACAGAACACATCTGGGTCTCCTGAGCATGCAATCAACTTTCTACTGCAGTGATCCTCCAACCTGGTTGCACGTTAAAATTACCTGGGGAGCTTTTAAAACTCCAGGCTGCCCGGAACACACCCCAGCCTAGTGGGCACCAGGCACAAGCATTTTAAAGCTTTCCAGATGGTTCCAATGTGCTGCCAAGTTTAAAAAGCACCTCTCTACTGAACTTTAGGTCACCCTCTAGCCAAAGGCTTGGTCTTCCCAGTTTGTACCCCTGAGTCTCCTTCCACCCAAATTCCCTTATTCCAAGCCACGTGGAAGGGGCTTCACCGGTTACAAAGCGTTGCCACTACCTACCTTAAGGCTGCAGGCTTCCTCTTCTAGAGAAGCCATTTCTTCCAGAGAGGGGCTGGCAGAGCGCTGAGGAGATGCCACGGACGAAAGAAACCCCCGAGTGCTCTGAATCAGGCAGCCTTTGGAGGCGGCCCCGACCACACCTGGGCCTGAGGAATGGGAGCAGGATGAGGAGGAATTTCCGCGGCGGGATGAGCCCCAGGACAACTTCGGCGTGCAGGCCACATTGTCCTCCTTCTGGGCTTTCAGGCGCTTGGGGCTGCTGGTCCCCCCTGAATGCGACGCGGAGCTAGGGGCTGGCCGGCTGGAGGGGGCCACATCACTGGGCTCCCGGGGGCAGCTGCGTTTGCTGGGACACCCTTCCGAAGTGCTGCTCCAGTGGTACTTGACCTTGCGCCGCTCCGACGCCATGGGAACCTGCAAGGTAAAGAAGGGGCCTGGATTCCACCACCACCCTTCCGGGCTGCCCAAACTGCCGGCTCCCGCCCTCCCGCGGCCCCCTGGGGGAAGGCAAGGTAGAAGGTCAGAGCTAGGGGCTGGCCTCACTGACCTTTCCCCCTTCCTTCCACTGCCCATCACAGTTCTCAGTGTCTCCGAGACGCCAAAGCGCTTTGGAGAAGTCGAAACGATCCAAGATTAAACTAAAGGCTCCGGCTGGGTTTCCAAGCCCACAGCGTGCTTCCGTGATTGCCAAGCTCTCCCGTTTGCAAGGCGCTACTTCGGGGATGCCAAAGCGCTTCCGGGACTACGAAGCGCTTCGATTTACTTTGAAATACAAAGCCTTTCAGAGAGAGCAAAGCGCTTCGAAAGACTACACGGCGCTCTAGGGACCGCACATGGCGCCGGGAAACGAGGCCCCTGGGCCCGGCGCGCGGTCGGGAGGCCCGGGCCGTCAAGGGCGGGCCGGAGGGCAGGGCCGACGGGGCGCGGCGGCCCGCCCTGCTCCCGCCGACCAGCCCTGGGCCGGAAGAGGCCCGAGCCGCCCCTCAGGAGCCCGCGGTGCCCGGGTCCGCCCCGCCGTCCCTAACGCCGCGGCCCAGACGACGGCCTCCACGCCCCCGCAGCCCGGCCGCGCCGCCCCGGCCGCCCGCTGGCCACCCGCCCCAGCCTTGCGGCCCCGGCCTGGCCTCCACCCGAGCTCAGCTCACACCGGCCTCCGCGACGCCCGCCCCCCGGAACGAGCCCTGCGGCCCGCAGCCGGGCGAGGGGCGAGGCGGGGCCTTAGCCAAACGGAGGGCGCCCATTGCTCGAAACGGCAGGGGGCGGGACACCGAGCAAGATGGAGCTCGCCTCTTGGTCAGGAGGCTGAGAGGCGGGACCCTACGCTTTACGAAACTCATCCATTGGTCAGAGGCCAGGCGGGGCGGGGCCACTCACGTGGGCCCGAAGAGCGCGAAGCCAAAACTAGGCGGCCGGGCCTCTGGCGGGCGGTGTGTCGGGGCGGGGGGCGTCTAGGGACCCCACGTCCCGCAGGTTGCTTCCTGCTGCTCAGCCCGGCCCCTTTATTCAGGCCCTTTTGGAACTGGAGGCCACAACAAACCCAGTGCTAGGCAGCATCGTTACCCCATTTCACAGAGCAGGAAACTGGCTTAGAGAGACCAAGTGACACACCCAGAAAGCGGCGGCATTAGGTTTAGAAATGAGAAGCCACGGGGGGAGAAAGAACCTACGCCAAAATGTAAAGTATCCGCCCGCCAGAAACTATTACAGTCAAAAGACAAGGTACAAGAAAAATATTTGCAACACCTAGCGACAATGCCCTCACTATATAAAAATTTTTGTAAATAAATAAAATACCTCCGTATGAAAATGGACAAAGGAAATGATCCCACAGTGCACAGAAACTACCAAAGACTCTAAATATATGAAAAGATGGCTCCACTTCAGTCATTTAAAATATACAAATAAAAGCAAAATTGTAAAAAATTAAAAAACAAATAAAATGATAATTTTTCACCCATTAGATTGGCCATGATCAAAAAAACCTGATAGTATATTATGCGGCTGAGGATGTGGAAATGCACTCCCATAACTTACTGATGATTGCTTAAACTGGCACAGCCTGTCTGGAACGCAGCACTGTAGTAGCAGGAATGAAAACAACTTCAATGTCCATCAACAGGTATATAAAGGGTCGGATGTGGCTCAACTGGTTGGGCGTCTGTCTCCCATATGGAGGGACCTGGGTTCGATCCCCAGGACCTCCCGGTAAAAAAAAAAAAAAAAACAGGTAATATAAATTACAGAATAGCCATACAATGAAAACCAAGGCCAAAAAACATAAAAACAAATAAACAAAATCCCACAGGCTCCAGAACATCCTTGTGTGTACCTTGTGTGTAACATAAAAAAAGGAGGTAAGAGTGAAGCCCCAAGATAAATACGTGGGGTTTTTTTTATGCCTGAAGATAACCACTGTGTGTTTGTTTTTGCTTTTAGTTTTTTTCTTTTTTTTTTATTTTCTTTGTGTGTTTGTTTTTAACAGCTTTTTTGAGATATAATTTACATAACATGAAGTTCACCCATTTAAAATGTACAATTCAGTGGTTTAGAGTATAAAGTTGTGCAACCATCACCATAATCTAATTTTAGAACATTTACATCACCCCAAAAAGAAATCTTGTACCCATTAGCAGTCACTCCCCACCCTCACCCCCACCTCACTCCTAGCAAACACTAATCTAGTTTCTGTCCCCACATATTTGTCTATTCTGGACATTTCATAAAAATGCAATCGCTCAATATATGACTGGCTTCTTTTACTTAGCATGTTTTCAAGGTTCCTCCAAGTTGTAGCATGTATCAGTACTTCTTCCTTTTTCTTTTTTTTTTTTTTTTCGAGACCCACAATAAGAACAATTTATTCATGACTCTCAGTACACACATTCTTGCATAAATGAGAAATTTCACAAAACAATACATAACCCCAATTACACAGAATGCAATCTGACATACCCTATTTTGGTTAAACACTAAATTGATTTTATATCCCAATAATAGGTGATGTGGAAAAGTCAAAGTATTGTGGAGAAGAGAGGGGTAAGGTGTTCTAAGTTTGGCCATGCTGGGTTACTGAGACACACAGGTTTCTTTACTGAAAGTTTCCTATGTAAGATACTAGACTGCGCTGAGGATCACAGCAACCACATGTTTCCCATGTTGGATTACGTTCCTTCTAAACCAAGTATTATATCCAGAGGAGCATAATTGGGATTTTGCTATCCTTGAGACTGAGGGGCAAGGTGAAGTGGCCTGAGGCCAGTAACTGGACATCATTCTAGTTCCCTCTACACTAATTCCTGCTCGCCAGGCAGCACAGTGCTGTCGTTTCCCAAATAGCTTGCTTTAGTTGTTAAAACCCAAGTGTCCATTATTTGTTAGATTTCTCTGAATTTCTAAAGTAGCAGTTTTGTGATGCTGGTGACTGAGTTCATCCCTCAGGTTAAATGCACTGATAAAATCAGCCTTCCAAACCCCAGAACCAAAGGCCTTGGTGAATTGACCAAGGCAAGTGCCGCCTGGGGAGGTCTTACCAGCTAGCCCTGTGGGGATATTCCTATGCTGTGTTCCTTGTGGCACGTCGTCACACTGTCCAAACCTACTAGTTTTCTAGACAGTAAACCCCAGGGCTTGTTTATGATCTGTCTAAAACTATTAAACTGCTAATCAGCTAAGTCAATTTAAACTTTCTGAGAGCTGAGGGTTCACTACCCAGTAATGTCATAATTTTGATAACAAGGTGGCTGACAGGCTTCCCTGCAATTGACCCCTATCAAATACCTTCCCCTGTCTCTTGAATTCTTTTTTTTTTTTTAACTTTATTTTATACATTTAATAATTGAAAATTAAACAATTAAAAACTAAAAAGTAAATACAGATGAATAAATATATACATTTCTCAATTAAATGTAATGGATACATATATATATATATTTTAATCAAACAATATATTACACAATATATTTGGTTCATAGTAATGCATTCATACAGTATTTGTCCTTTTGTGTCTGGCTTGCTTCACTCAACGTAATGTCCTCCAGGTTCATCCATGTTGCCATATGCTTTATGACTTCATTTCTTCTTACAGCTGCATAATTTTCCATCGTGTGAATAGACCACAGTTTGTTTATCCATTCATCTGTTGATGGACACCTGGGTTGTTTCCAGCTTTTGGCAATGGTGAATAATGTGGCTATGAACATCGGTGTGCAGATGTCTGTTCGTGTCACAACTCTCAGTTCTTCTGGGTATATACCCAGTAGTGGTATTGCAGGGTCACATGGCAAGTCTATATTCAACTTCTTTAGTAACTGCCAAACAGTCCTCCATAGTGGTTGTACCATCCTGCATTCCTACCAACAGTGAAGAAGTGTTCCTGTCTCTCCACATCCTCTCCAACACTTGTAGTTCTCTGTCTTTTTAATAGTGGCCATTCTGATAGGTGTGTCTTGAATTCTAAGAGTGATCTTCCTGCTAAACACACTTCACTTTCTATACCTTTTCTCTATTTCCCCTAACACAAAAAAGACAAAATGGTCATTCATTATCTAGTCTCAAATTACACTCTCCTTTTCCTTATGCACTCCCACTTTATCATGGGCAGTGAGGGGAGTGCCTCCCCTCCACATGGGGTAGAAGGAAGTTGATCATGCTCATTTTTTTTGGAGGTACTAGGGATTGAACCTGGGGCCTCCTACATGGAAGGTGCACAGTCAACCACAGAGCTATACTCACTCCACTGATCATGTTCTTAAGATTTCCCTTTGAGGGAAGCGGCTGTGGCTCAATCAGTAGGGCTCCCGTTTGCCATATGGGAGGCCCCGGGTTCGGTTCCCGGGGGGCCTCCTGGTGAAGGCAAGCCCGCCCACATGGCGCGGTTAGCTGACCCAGCGAGCACAAGCGGCAAGGGGGGGATAAATGAATAAATAAATAAAATCTCTAAAAAAAAAAAAAAAAAAAAAAAAAAAAGATTTCCCTTTGAGTTGTTGAAGAATGTGACATTTATGTAATCTAAAGCAACTTTAAAAATAAAGAAAAAAATATTTTAAAGACCAAAAAAAAAAAAAAAAGAACTGCTTGAAGTGTTGACAGAGCTAGTTGCAGGGATCTTGGTCCAGAAGCATGCACTTGCCTGTCCCCCTGCTGGGTCTGGGTTAACTGACAGGCCAGGACCAGCTACTGGCTTCACGATGCTTAGCTCAGACATGTGCCTGCCCCTTGCTGGTGAGCATCCGATCTTTTTATCTCGGGAGTGTTTGCTGCAGTTTTAAGATGAATCCAGCAAAGCAGTCGGGCTTTTCCTTGGCTGCCAGCTGGGATGTCTCACAGACCCAGTGGGGAGTCTTCTTGGAGGAGCCTAGAACAACGTGGAGTGTCTTGCATTGAACAGACTTCAATGACAGCCGTCAATCCCACCTTTTATTTCCCCTCTTGGGAGGAAAGGGGGGTAGAGAATGGGGAGTTGGAACCCCTCTCAAAGGCTGAAAAGATGAAAAAGGCTTTAGTCACTTGAGGAGCCAAGAGGCACAGATCTGCAAGAAGCAGCAAGGAGCTCAGGGGCTTTGGGGTCAGCTCTAGTACAACTGAATGATACCAGCCATGTGCAGCTCCCTCCACAGGGAAGCTTCCAAAAGCTGGTCATGGTTGCCATAGGCTATCAGTGGTTCCTTTTTCCCATTGAAATAGTGGACATGAAATTTCCAGTAGTTGCTTGTGATGACTCCATAGACATCAACCTGGCCACAGGTATGCAAAGCTGTCAGTAGCCTAGGCATGCAAGGTGTGCAAGATCTGTATTAATCAACTTTGATTTCATAAACCTCTCTGTTAAGTCATGGATGAAATCTGGATGTAGTAGTTTGAATTTACTGGCAGAGGCTTCTGGTCCAAAATAGGTCCAAGGCCAGTCCCCTTTATCAGGGACCTCGGAGACAGGCACACCCAGAATGGCTGAACTCAGTATCAAGTATTAGTAGATATCTGAGGGGATGAAGATGTAGCCCAGGTTCAAGGTGAAGCTTGGAGTCCAGTGGGAGAAGGCAGTGAACCCACAGAATGAGGTCTTAGTGCCCACATCATGTTCAAAGACTTTGAGCACAATACCAGTGAGTCTGAACACATATAATCATGGGCACCAATCTTCAGGCCCTGGCAGGAACCACCACCACACACCACCGAATACAGTCTGGAAGCTGCTCCTTGGAGGCGCAAACAGCTCCCTTCTCTCTGAGCCACTGGGGAGGCTCAGTGTGGAAGCAACAGTTTGGCAGGAGAACTCCTGCCAGCCCTAGGAGGCTTTGTGCGGGCTCAAGCTGCCCCAGGGTTCCTAAGTGAAGAGAATCCCACCCCCATCCCTACCCCCAGCAGCACGGGAGGGGACAGATCCAACAAGGCCTGCAAGCAAGGGTGCCGCAGACAGGTAAAGGGGTTGCCTGGGGTCCAAAGAATGTTCTAGATGATTCAGTGTCCCTGGACTCGGCCCCAGTAACGCTGAGCTGTCCTGGGTGAAGAGGATGCCCAGGCAAGCAGCAGGAGCAGGGAAAGCAGCCAGAAGTGCAGGCCACCCCCCTGGCAGAGAGGGAGAGCCGCCCTGCCCTGCTCCCTGCCCTCTGGCCACCTCTGGCCCTGCAGCCTCCCACTTTGCAGGCTCAGCGCACCACCCTTGTGGATTGCACATGTGGGAGTGCGTTGCCCCGGAGTGCCCCCTGCATCCCTCCAGTCCTGCCCCTGCCCGGGTAGACTTCAACAGTGGACCCAAGCTGCTGTGTACTGGTCTTCACCCAGCCCCGGGTGGCTGAGAGCACTGGCTGGGCCCGGTATTTTCCTGCAGGGTCAAGGGCAGGCCACCAGGCCAGAAAGCATGGGCAGAAACCTCCCACTGCTGCCACTTCATTCCATTTATGGCTGAATCATATTCCACTGTGTGGATATAACACATACTGTTTATCCATTCATCAGTTGATGGACTATTGGGTTGTTTCCACTCTTTAGCTATTATGAAGAATGCTGCAGGGGGACGGATATGGCTCAACTGGTTGGGTGTCCGTCTCCCATATGGAGGGACCTGGGTTCGATCCCCGGGACCTCCCAGTAAAATAAAAAAAAATAATAATAATAAATAAAAAAAAAAAAAAGAATGCTGCTATGAGCCTTCATGGAAGAGGTTTTGTGTGGACATACGTCTTCATTTCTCTTCGGGTATATACCTAGGAGTGAAATTGCGGAGTCATATGAGGACCTGCTAAGCTGCTTTCCAAAGCGGCCTGCATGATTTTACAAGCCCACCAGCAATGTGTGAGGGTTTGAATTGCTCCACATTCTCACCAACAGTTGTCTGTCTTTTTTATTACAGCCATCCTACTGAGTATGAAGTGGTATCTCACACTGAAAAGTGGTTCTCATTTGCATTTCCCTGATGACTAATGATGTTTAGCACCAAGACAAATTTTTTTATGTATAAATCATCTGTGGAAGGTTACCCCAAACTAGTGGTTGCCTCTAGGGCAGGGGTTCTTAACAAGGGATCCGTGACCTTGAACTGAAATTCAAAAAAACATTATTCTTGTGGGGATATGTTGGTGTGAGTGTGATATATTTATTAAATAATACACAGTATAGTGTGGACTTAGTAAGGGGTCCATGGAGCAAAAAAGGTTAAGAACCCCTGCTCTAGGGAGAAGAAATGAGAGACTAAGAACTCAGTGAGAAAAAGTCTTCCTTTTCACCATGTGACCTTTTTGTACTGTTTGGATTTTTCATCATGTGCACCTGTTAACTTGAAAAACAAAAAAGGAAAAAAGGCCTTCCCTCCAGAGGTCCAATGGGAAGGCAAGCTCCTGCCCATGAACCCCTGGAATTCATATGCAGAATTGTGTATGTATGTATTTACAACTTGCTGGGGGAGAAGTTCCATAGCTTTCATCAGATTCTCAAAGGGGTTTCTTTGACACTGAAACCCTAGTCTGGAAGTGTAAGTTTGTCTGGATAACTAGTCCCCTATTAAGCATCAGCTCTCCATTGCTCAAACAGCCCTGGAAACATTGTTCTTATGATTATAGGTACTTATCACATGCCTGTTCCTCTTTGGGGCACTTGACATACATGCTCATTGAATGCTCACAGCCACCAGAGCTTAAGACAAGGAGTGTCCGTACAGACCTCTGTCCACCTTGACTGAGGCCCAGCCTGGCCATGTCACATACAAAGCTATTCTTGCTGGGGGGTGGGGGGCGGGGGGACTGTTAAATGCTTTCACCAGGCAGGACCTGCTCCTTGCCCTGATGACAACCCTATGAGACAGGTACTTTTTATTCTCCCCATTGTATAGATGAGGAAAGAGGCTCAGAGTAACTGCCTGCACACAAATCCATCTGGACATAAAACAAATTACAAGGTATCTGCTGACTTTACAAAGGTATTTTTTACTAAAAAAAAAAAAAAAAAAGGAAAGAAAAAAATCATTATAGAATTATTTTAAATAGGATGCTTTCCCCAGTGAATTTAAATAGCATTTGTTTCACAAAAAGATTTGCAACATGACTTTTCATAAATATATCCACTACATAAATGTTCAGTATGTACATATCTAATGCCTTTTTATTTGATAAGACAGGACAAGCGCATTTTCAAAGACTCCCTATAGCCACTGTCTCACCTGTTCCTTCCAACAGCCCAGGGAGGTAGCCTGAACAGGTGTTATCTTATATTCAAGAAAACAAATTCCCAAAATTAAATGATTGGGAAAAAAAAAAATTAAATGATTGGCTTAATTAGCAGCAGAATCTGATATGAAACTCTAGTTCTCCTGATCCCTCATCCAACCATAAATAACACATTCTCAAAATAAAGGCTCCATTAAATATATTAGCATTAGTAGGATGGGAGGATAAAAGTGCTCAGTAGGCACTAAATAAATATCTTTGGGTTCCTAGATTTCCACACAGAGGAAGCTGAAATCTTATAAAGCCCTTTGCCAAGTCTCTGGCAATTGTAAAACTTGAGACCTTGAGAGGTGAGTCAAGAGCTGCATTCTGATACAAGTTGAAAATCTTTCAGGGTATAGACGTTTGCAAGGGGTTTTTAGCAAATATGACCCAGAGATCTTAACTTTGGAGAATGCCACTTGGTGTTATGGAATGCTGTCGGTTGTCAAGGGGTGAGAGCTGAGTAGCAGGGTATCTGCTAGGATGGTTATGGTCACACACTCCCCAGAACCTCAGAATTGCCTACATCCTGGGCCTGTGGGCCCAGATTTCCACTTCAGTCTGTTTACTCTAGTTCCCAGCTCTAATTGACAAATCCCAGGGGGAAAAAAGTGGACTTCGCAGACTTTGTCTCTAAAAGCCAAGATCTCTTCTCCCCTATTTTGCTTTGGTGAAACGGAAGTTTCTTTCCCAGGAAAGCTGGAGATGTTTGGTTTATGTGTTTCCTAGGAGATTTTGGATTCTGCCTCGCACCTTTTTCTTGATTAGTCTCTGTCTTTGCAATTAAGGACAAGAGTGTTCAGTTTGGCCCTGGGCATCAAGGGCCAAAAAGCTCAATGCTGTCTAGTTTCTCCTCTTTGTAGAGCAGGATATTCTCCATCAGTTTCTTTTTGGCCTCATTGATCTCGATTTTCCAGGAAGTTTCTGTAGCTGACACTAAATGGAAAGTAAAAAAGAACAACTTAAACAAAAGGCATTTGGAAATAGTTACTATTATTATAATTCTTAGAAATTCAGTTGTGGTCAGAGTCCCTCACTTAAATCAGGTTTCTGAATCAGGCCCTGAGTGTAATGAGGATTTTCTTCCCTTCTGCCTTCACATAGAAGGCCTGCAACACATCCCCCACATTTCCAGAGGGGAGGGGACTTCCCACCCATGAAGGACTTTTGGAGTGAATGCTGTCTTTCCACTCCTTCTTCTATAGCCTGTCTTTCTACTCCTTCCTTCCTCCTTCCCATGAGAGGAGGAGCAATAGGAGCTGGCAGAGCCTGGGGCATCCACTGCGCCACAGTTACTAGGGAGTGGGGAAACTGCATTGAAAAGGCCTTCCTAATTTTTATTTCAGAAGGAAGGGCTGGTATACTTGGACCCGAGTGTCAGAGAGGGCACATATCTTTCAAAGTGGCTGGTGAGGATGGGGTTTGTGTTGTGATAGGAGGATGCAGCCCATGCAGGGCCTTGCTGTCCCCGCGAACTTCTCACTTTATCCTAACTGCAGTAGGGAGCCAGCCAATCAAGGGTTTTTAAATAAAGACTGCCATGATTTGTGTTTTTCAAAACCACTCTGGCTGCCACCTGGAGAAAGAACTGGTGAGAGGTTGGAGTGGGTCAGCAAGGATGCAAGCAAGGGTTCTGCAGCCATCCCAGCAAGGGAGGACAGTTCCTCAGACCAGGGGTGCCAGTGGAGAGATGTTAGGAGGTAATGGATAGGGCAAGGTGATGGGCTGGATGTGGGGTGGGGGTGAGGAAGGCACAGGAGGAGTCAAGCTGACTCCCAGGTTACTCTGTGTGTAATAGGTTGGTGGTGAAATGCTGAATAGCCAAATGAACACCTGAATGAGGAAGACGGAGGGAATAAATGATGGGCTGACATTGGGGCTGCTTAAGTGTGTTTCTACTCAGACGTCTCCCTGCTTACCCTCCTGGGGGGGCGCCGCGCAGGCACAGGCCTCAGAGGAGGAGTCAGCCCCCGCCTCCCCGCTAGCGCGTGGCTTTCCCTCTCCGTTCTCCACAGGGGAAGGCAAAGAGGCAGCTCCCGCCCAGGGTGCCTCCCTCGCAGAGGAAGGGGCATCCAAGCTGTAAGGGTCGACGTCATCCGTTTCTTCTGGGGTGTTGGAGGAAGCGCCTGAGCCCTCAGAGAGCCCACTCCAAGGGAGCATCGTCTCCTGGCCTCTGAGCCGCTCTTCCACGGCTGCCACAGAGACACACACCTTGGGGGGGAGAGAACAAGAATCAAAACTCCAAAACCTGGTCTCCCAGGCCTCGGGAGAGACCAACGCTGAAGAAAACGCCCGTTCCCTGGCCTAGAAAAGCAGCATCCTCCCTTGGAAGGGATCGGAGCTCCACCCCCATAAGTGAGAGCACATGACCCAAGATGGACCAATCACAGTACTCCATTCCTCTGCCCATAATGATTGGTCCAACTTTGGGCACGGTGCCTCAAGTAGGCCAATCAGAATCTTTCCCTACGATTTTCCCACCTAGAGCTTACGGGGAAGAGACACCCCTTTCCTTTCTGGTGGCAGAACCAGACTCCCTACAACACACAGAAAACCCATGTGCGGTAGGAGAAAATAAAGCCCACACCCAGAGTAAAGCAGAGGCAAGAGAGAAAAGGAGACACAAAGACACACAGAGTTGTTCTTTATAATGTTTGAGTCTCTGGGTCTAGCTGCCCTGAAACCAGAGCAATGTCTGTTCGCCTCTGGTGTTTGGGTAAATTAGCCAATAAATTCATTCATTCATTCATTCACTCACTCACTAATTCTTATTCATTCTCATTCTCATTCTCTCTCTCTTATAAGTTTGAGCTGAGTTTCTATCACTTTCAACCAGACATGCCCTAAGTAACATAGATAGCACCTTTGTAGAGTTTTCTGGTTAGGAAGTTAGGAAAATTAAAGGGGAACAGGAAAGGAATGTTCCTTCTTTACACACACACTCAAAGGGCATGCATACATACCCTTAATAACTAACAAATCTCATTTACTCAGTGCCTTGCAATTTACAAGCACATCTCATATACACTGCACAATGAGTTATGATATTTTATAGATAAAAAATAAACGATCATAGAGATTAAATTCTCTGCCTAAGGCCACCTGGCCAGTGAGTGACAGAGCTGAACACTGTATCCAGGCCTGCTTGCCTTCAAATCCATGACCTAACTGATCTCTCATTTTCCTAGCTTGGTTGTGAAATATTGGGGGCAAGGACCATTTCTTATTCCTCTCTGTATACCTAAAGTGCCCTATCCCCTTTACTCTACATGGCAAATACCTTATCCTTCAAAACCCAGTTCAAATGTCACCATCTGAGATAAGCTTTCACAGTAGATGCCCAATAAATATTTGCCAAGCTAAAGACTACATTGACCAGCCTCCCTTGTAGCTAGGTGTGGTCACATAATCAGGTTCTGGCCTACGTGGTGTGAGAAAAAGTGATGTGTGCATTTCCAGGTCATGCCTTTAAAAGGAAGAGGGTGTATCCTCCTCTTCCTTTCCCCACCTTCCCAGTTTCTGAAATGCAGATGTGATGGCCTGAGCTAGAACCACCATCTTGGACCCAGAAATGAAAGCCTCATCGTAAGGATAGCAGAGCTAGGATAGGTCAGGGTTCCCAGCACTGTGGTGCTCCCACATCAGCTCTGGACTGCCTACATTCAAACTGTTCAACTAAAGAGAATAAACCTCTATCTTGTTGAAACCACTTTGGAGTTTTACTCATTGTAGCAGCTTAGCCTGTATCTAGGCCTGAATAGAAGAATAAGAGGTTGCAGGACAGAGATTTTTAAATTTTATTTTATTTTTCATTTTTTAGTAGGTACCAGGAAATGAAACTGGGACCTCATACATGCAAAGCAGGCACTCAACCAGTGAGCTCCACCTGCTCCACAGTACAGAGATGGGATTTTTTTTTTTTGTTTTTTTAAGATTTATTTTATGTATTTATCACCTCCCCCCTCGTTGTTTGTAGTCACTGTCTGCTCTCTGTGTCCATTTGCTATGTGCTCTCTGTGTCTGCTCTTTAGGAGGTACCAGGAACCGAATCTAGGACCTCCCATGTGGAAGAGAGGTGCTCAATCAACTAAGCCACCTCAGCTCCCTGACAAAGATATTTTTAAAACCTAAATCTGGGAAGCAGATGTGGCTCAAGCAGTTGGGCACCCGCCTCCCATGTGGGAGGTCCCGGGTTCTGTTTTTCTAAAGAAAAAACAGACAACGAGCAACAAACAGCAAGCAGACAACGAGTGCAAACAACAAGCGAAAACAACAAGCAAACAGATGAGGGAGCCATCTCGGGCAGGGCGGGGAAGAAAACAAATAAAATAAAATAAAAATTATTAAAAAAAAACGAAAATACACATAAATCTGATTATGTTCTGCACCGGCTGAAAACCTTTAGTGACTTCCCAAAAATCCTTACTGGACCTACAAAACCCCCTATTGGTGGGCTCCTTCCTCATCAGCATCACCACAAGACACTTTACCTCATGAACTCTGTGTTCTAGAAACATGCTGACCTTCTTCCAGGCCCTTGAACTTACCAGGCTATCTCTCATCTCAGATCATTTGCATGAGCTGTTTGTTCTGCTTGGACTGCTCTTTGTCTGCTTAGACATCACTTCCTTAGGCAGTCCTCCCAGGGAAGGTCCCCGTCATACACTATCCTAGCACTCAACACACAGACACTTATTATACAATGTCTGTGAGATCGTGGAAAGTGGGACTGAGTCAGCTTTGTTCACCAGTGTATGCCCAGAGTCCAGCACTGAACTGCGAATGATTGACTAACGCCTAGCATTGGGGCACTTGGAGAAGAGCCCAGACTTAAAATGATGACTCAGGTGTCTGGCTCCTGCCACATCACAGTGTAAGATAGCTGACACGGGACTGAACCAGGAGTCCAGACAAAGGGGCTGGGGTCCCAGCTCTGACAGAAATTCACTCTGAGTCCTCATCTCCTCTCTGGGCTTTAACTCTCCCATCTGTAAATGGAAGACTTGGGCTAGAGAAGTGGTTTTTGAAGGTTTGTTTCAGCTTCAGACCCTTTCCTCACATGAAATCACACTGAGAACCCAATATAATTAGGAGAATTGAAAGTGGGTGTCTTTGGTGGTAGTCATGGGTGGGGAGCCTGCAGCTTCCCCAACACTTCTTGCTGCCCACAACTCCTGAGGTACCCCCAAAGAGCCCCTCTCTGCTCAGACGTAATCTGAGAGTCACTTGGCTGGACGATCTCGAAGGGCTCTGTTAGGCAGTGATTTTGTCCTTAGAAAGACCTAGTGGTGGGCCCCAAATTTATACCTGTTACCATGGAAACTACTCTACTTATCACATCCATCGGAAAATGTTTTCTTTCCTGTGGTGGGTGCTTTCCGCAACATCTGTCTAGCCCGTTGCTAGAGGCTGCTCCCTTATTCTGGAACCTGGCCCTTCTACCGTCCAGGGGTGGAGCCCCTGGAGCTAGATCTATATCCTTGGCATCACCTCCCTCACCTCACCTGATTGACCAAGGGAGGCACACCTGACCCAAGCAAGGCCAATCAGTTCTCTCTCTGAGAAGCTGGAAATGGGACATGGTGACTTGGTCTCTCTGGGGGTAAAACTATAACATGTAAATGGGGGTGACCATATTCTCTCACCAAGAGGATGGAGGGAAAAGACAGAGGAGGCCTAATGAGAGAAGAGACGAAATAAAGCAGATTCAGAGAAAGCAAGGCAGCTCTGCTGATATCTGAGGGTTTGGTCCTGGGTCCAGCAACACACCTGTCCTCAGGTTCCTGAGACACCCCATTATCCACATACTTTCTTTTTGTGCTTAAGTGGATGGACTCCAGTAGGCTCTGTTACTTGCAAACAGGCCTGGTTTATGAAATCACATCTCGGTAAAGAGATGGACTCCTGAGGTGTAAGTGGGTCCCTGGTAAGGCAGAACCACTGGCCCCCAGGAGGTGAGGCCCAGATGGCAGAGGCAGGACGCGTTTCTGGAAGGCCAGGTGGCTGGCTCACCTCAGCCAGGCTGGCGTTGCGCCTCCGCAGGCAGAGGCAGGTGGCTGTGGCCAGGGCCTCGGCGCAGTCCTCTGGCAGCCTCCCTGCCCTCTTCTCGAGGTATCTCTGGCAGATCTCCTTTGCCATCACCTTCTCCATGCCCAACTTCCGGGAGCAGAGCGAGGTGGTGCTGCTTGGAATTTCATTGAGGAGTAAGTCCTTCTGTGGGAAGAAGAGTCGAAACACCCCGTATGAGCCGCAGGGTGTGTGAGGTTCAACCGCGGTGCCCACCCACCGCCACAACTACACCAGAGACTCAAAACTTTTTAATACACCAGTAGGAGTTTTTTAAAAATAAATGCAAGGATCCCAGAAGCAAGTAAAAATTCCAATGCCAGGAGAATTGCTAAATTTCCTACACACCCAGGACATTCCATAGTACACCCCCACCAGAAATGCAGTGGCTTAACCTTTCTAGGCTTGTGTTTCCTCATCAGGAAAGTGGGAATACAAAAAATACCTCTCAAAGGAATGACATAAACATTAGATGATATAATGCACCTAAAGCATAAAGCTGATACTTGACAAAGAATAAACCTTCAATAATCTATTCATGATAAAACTAATAATAATAGCTGTCATTTACACAGCACTTACCACATGCGGAGCCCTTTTTAAAATAATAATTGCATCTTATTAACAATTATATGGTCAATCTCTTATGATATAAAATAAATATTTTAAAATATAGGATTCTGAGCCATATCTATATAACAGTAGGGCCACTACATAAATCATATTATGTATATTTATATATTTTAATAAATTTCTTATTTTATATTTTATACTATATAAAAGCAGGAATGTAAACTATGCATATGATAGAAGATATGTCATACAGATAAATAATATGCTATAAATGTATTAAATACTTAATACTATAATAGGTTGATTAAAATCAAAGTATTAAATATACAAGGAAATTAATATGCAATAATTGTGTGTATTATTGATTGATATAATTATCATGCATTAATCTAGTATATTACTATATGATGAACATTTATATTTATAATATATTTACTTGTATAAATAATATAACATTTATATATAACTTTTCATAATGTTTTATTTATGTCATGTAATATTATGTTCTTTAAATGATATGTTATATATTCACATATTTGTAATTAGATATTACAAAATATTTAATATATTTAATTATATTTTATATTAGTAATATAAAATATGTATGTACAAATATTTCAATATACTCTATATAGAAAAATAAAATTTTAAAGTTTTCTGTGTTTGTTTTTAATGTGAGTTCCTGATGTTCTCTAATATTCCCCAGCTGGTGATTGCGGCCTTCAGAATCTTGTGACTACCTGGTCTTTGCCGACCTTCCCCATCTCATCTCCTCTCTGTCTCTCCCTGAACTCATAGTACTTCCACCTTAGCTTCCTTCTATTCTTGGAAGCCACTAAGTGCATTCTGCCTCAGGACCTTTGCACTTGCTCTTCTCCTGACTGGAATGCACTTCCCTCAGGTTTGACCTCACCTATTTAGGTCTCAGCTCAAATGTCACCTTCCCCAAGAGGCCCTCCCCAACCTAAAATAGCCCTCCCCACTCTCTTTCATTGTATCCCCTCACCTCACTTCTCTTTTCTTCACAGCACATACCACTGCCTGGACTTACACATATTTTTATTTATTTGAATATTGTTTTTTCTTCCCCTCTACAATGAAACCTCCAAAGGGCAGAAACTTAATCCTGCCTACCATTGCATTCCAGCACCTAGAACAGTGCCTGGCACATAGTAAATGCCTCATAAGTGTTTTGACAAATTGTACATACTAACTTATTTTTTGGCTACATTTTCTAGATTCTTTTTTGTGTGTAATTTTATTATTTTAATAGAAATGACTCTTTAAATATAAAACTAATTTAATTTTCATTGCTTCATACAACTTTTTATACAAATGCATTTATAATTCAGAAAACAAGATTACCAGAGGTTATAAGATATGGGTTGTGATATTTGCTTCAAAACCAAAACAAATAAAACAGTCGCCACTCTGCCTCAGTTTCCTCATCCTGAAAATGAATTGTCTGAGGATCTAGTAATATGTAAATACCTGTCACCAACAGGAATTCAATACATGGAGACTAAAGACCTCTGGCTGACAAGGGTTGTACTTCTGACACTTTTGCACAATTCTCTTAAGTGACCCCTGCTTTTTATTTTTATTTATTTATTTATTTTTAAAGATTTTATTTATTTATTCATTTATCCCCCCCTTGCTGCTTGTGCTCGCTGGGTCAGCTAACCACGCCGTGCGGGCGGGCTTGCCTTCACCAGGAAGCCCTGGGAAGCGAACCCGGGGCCTCCCATATGGTAAACGGGAGCCCTACTGATTGAGCCACAGCCGCTTCCCAACCCCCTGCTTTTTAAATGTTTATCTTTTTAAAAAGTGAAACGGTTGTTTAAACTTGGTATATTAATTTAAAAAACAGTAGAAACATATTATTTACAGATATGGAGATTACCACCGTCTACAATAAAATCAAAAACTGTTAAAAGCGATTACTCTGAAAAACAATTGAAGTAGAAGCTCACCATTTTACTCCCCTAATGAAACATGGGTCTCATTTAGCAATGGTCATCAAGAGATGCTAAGAACACTGGGGGGAAAAGGTGATGGGGAACTTTATAATGGAGGCATTGGCAACTCCTCCTGAACTTCCAATCAATCTTAGCAGACAATATGCTAAGTGCCTCAGGTTGTGAGGCCACGGCAAGCACACAGCACCACTTATGAAGTGTTTTTGACAAAAAGTAGTGAGCATGACTCTAATCATGCCTCAAGATCTAACTATCAGCGAACAGGAAATGTGAGGAATAGAGAAGCAAGTTAAATATATCATAATCAGCAAAATCCAGAATGTGCAATAGTCTGTAGGACAATTGACCCACTTTATGCAAAAAATTAATGGCATATAGAAAGAAAAATGGAGGGAAAGGCTGTTAAAGAGTGAAAGAGTCTTAAGAAACATAACCAAAGGCAATATGTGAACTTTCTTTGGATTGGTTTCAAACAAATGAACTTGAAAAAGTCATTTCTGAGACAACTTGGGAAATCTAAACATGGACTGGGTAGTAAATTATATAAAGGAATTAGAAAATAACGATATTTTATGGGTGAAATGACAAAATGTCTGTGATTTTCTTTAAATTACACCAGGAAAAAAAAAAGGGGTTTGAGTGCATAGAAGAAATAAGAAACACATAATGTTGATAATTGATGGTGCTAGGATGGGTATATAGAGATTCCTTATATTCTACTTTTTGCATGTTTGAAATTTTCTATAACAAGAAAGGGTTTTAAGAAGCAGTCATGGGGAGTGGATGTAGCTCAAGTGGTTGAGCTCCTACTTCCCATGTACAAGGTCCTGAGTTAAATTCCCAGTACCTCCTAAAAAAAAAAAAAAAAGTGCTGTCCCTGAGAGTAGGTCTGGAAAGGGAAGGAGAGAGACATAGAGTTGCTGCTCTCCCTGTGTGGTTGGGTTTTCTAAGCCAAGTATGTGCATTTCTTTAATTTTAAAAGTTAAATAAAAGTTATTACAAAAACAATATATTTCGTCAAACAGACATGGTTAAAGTGTTTTTTAGGGCAAAAGTTCACCTTTCCCTTCATTTCCACTCTCTGAAGGTTAGCCCCTGCTAATAGTTTGGATTATATTATTCTAGACTTTCGGCTATACAGCTACAAACATTTTAGTTATAAATTTACTTATATATAATAATTATTATAAAAGCAAACAATATCCTAAAAGCTGTTAAAATAATAGTGGCAGCAATAATAATGCAGGGAGCCGATGTGGCTCAAGCAGTTGAGCACCTGCTTCCCACATGGGAGGTCCTAGGTTTGGTTCCCAGTGCCACCAAAACAAAAACAAACAAAAAAACCAACTCAGGCGGGGAAGCAGATGTGGCTCAAGAGATTGGGCTCCTGCGTACCCCATGGGAGGTCCGTGGTTTGGTTCTGGTGCCTCCTAAAAAAGACAGAGAGCCGGCACGATGAGCAGGTGTGACAAGCTGACGCGACAAGAGACACGAGGAAAAACATGACAAGAGATACAACAAAGCAGGGAACGGAGGTGGCTTAAGTGATTAGGTGCTTCCCTCCCACATAGGAGGTCCCTGGTTCGATTCCTGGTGCCTCCTAAAGAAACAAAGAAGATGAACAGACAGAGCAAGTGCAAACAACAAGGGGGTGGGGAGAGAGAAATACGTAAATAAAATGTTAAAAAAAAAAATCAACTCAAGGGAGCCAATTTGGCTCTGTGGATGAGCACCAGCTTCCCACGTATGAGGTCCCAGGTTCAATTCCCAGGCCCCGGTACCTCAAAAAGTAATAATAATAATAACAATGTTAATAACAAACACAAAGTGCTTATTATGTTCTAGTCACTGTTTTAGGCACTTTAAATTATTTAACCCTCAATAAACCCTATCAGAGAGGTACTGTTATTATCCCCAATTTATAGATAAGAAGAAACTATATGATCCAATTTTTTTATTCTTTCATTTATTTATTAACAAAAACGGAATTATACCATATACTGTTCTAAACTTGCTTTTTTCTCATGGTGATATTTCCCTGTCAGAACATATGTGTGTTTCTCATTAATTTTTTTCTATAAGAATGTTTCTGTCACTCAAAACCTGGAAACAACCTAGTAAGTCCAGCAACTGGTGCATGGATAAGCAAGTTGTCTTCTACCCATATAACGGAATACTCCTCAACAGTAAAAAGGACTTACTCACCGATAGCTGCAACAACATGGTTGAACCTCAAAAGCATCAACGCTAAGTGAAAGAAGCCAGAAACAAACATGTACATACACTGTGATTCAATTTATATGACACTCTGAAAAAGAGAGAACTTTATGGACAGAAATTAGACCCATAGTTGCCAGAGGCTGGAAGTGGGGTGAGGGGGTTGACTACAGTGTAGCCTGGGGGATGATGGGGTGATGGAAATAGTCCCTATGTGGATTACAGTGGTGGCTACACGACTGCACAGTCGTCAAAACTCAGAATTTTGTATACTTCAAAAATGAGAACTTCACTACAGGTAAATTATATACCTCAATAGAAACGAAATCATATGTCCACACACAGAAAAGCACCTATACACGAGAGCACAGAAGCACCTACCGGCTTTATTTGTAAAGGTCAAAAGCTGAAAACACTCCAAATGTCCATCAACAGGTGAACGAATAAACTATGGCCCAGCCATATGATGAAACACCACTCGGCAACAAAAGAAATGAACCACTGACACACACAAGAGCATGGACGACTCTCAGAGTAACTACGCTGAGTGAAGGAAGCCAAACCCAAAAGAACACACGCAATATGATTTTATTTATGTGAAACGCCAGAAAATTTAAACTATTCTATAGTGACAAAAAGCAGACTGGTGGCTGCCAGGGGGGTGGCAGGAGTGGGAAGGGCTGGGAAGGAAGAATTACAGAGAGAAGAGGTAACTTCTGGGGGTAGAGGATGTGTTCATTATCTGGATTTGGTGACAGTTTCACCAATGTACACATATGTCAAAATTTATAAAAAAATACACTTTATCCTCAATTTAGAAATAATTTCATGGCATTCTATGGTATGTATAAGATTGTAAAAAAAAAAAAAAAAAAAAAAAGATTGTATTACAGGGGGCGGATGTGGCTCAAATGGTTGGGCGTCCGTCTCCCATGTGGAGGGACCTAGGTTCGATCCCCGGGACCTCCCGGTTAAAAAAAAAAAAAAAAAAAAAAAATTATATTGTATTATAATCCTTAACCACTTCCCAATTGGTAGGTATTTCACTTGTTTGCAGAGCTTCACTGTCATAAATAATATTGTAAAAAAAAAAAAAATCATTGTTCATCTGTCTTTCCTCGCTTGTGTGAGTGTTTCCCTAGTGGAGCAATGGAATTGCTGGATCAGAGCAGAGAATACACACATTTTAAATTTTGATGGAAACCACCCAGTTGTCCTAGGAAAACATTGAGGCATCTAATGGTCCCCCAACCTCGAAGGAGAGGCCTGTTTCCTCCCACCCTGGACCACACTAGGTGTCAGCCAGCTTTCCATTCCAGCACAAATCTTGATTGTCCGTTGGACTTCATGTACTACAACAGGAGATGATGAAAGACCATATTTAAGTCTAGAAGAAGAGAAACTAGATTTTTTAAAAATTATACTCTCCCTAGATAAGGAATAAAAAAACAAAAACCTCCTAGAAAATTTCACATGAGTGTCTCAAAAACCCCCCTTTTCCTGTGACATTTGCCCACGGAGCCCCAGAGGACTGCTGGGAAATGCACCTCGAGAAAGCTGTCAGGAGATGAGAAACCGCCTCAAACCACCCAAAATCACATCCGATGCCCAAAGGACCTCTTTGTAGCATCTGGGGTACAGCGTCCAAAGACAGTGGGGCTCAGGGAGTTCAGCTAGGGGACATGTCAGCAGGGATCATGTTCCGTGAGTAGAGGGAGGCTTCAGGGCCCCGGCCCTAGGACCCAGGAGATGCTTTGAGGGTCCAGTCTCCGAAAGCTGTCTGCTCTTATGGCCTCAACATCAAGTCAGAAGAGGTATGCCCCTCTCAAACTGATGGAGGGGACTGCAGAAGACATGGGTTCAAATTTCAGCTCTATCGCTGAGCTAACTCACTGGGAGACTTTAAGACAAGTCGCTTTAGTTTTCTCCACTGTAATATGGGGATGATAATAAAACTGAATGTCTCAAGAATTAATGAGTCAGGAGAGAGTTGTTGTGGTTAAGAATTCAGGATCTGCAGTCAGAGAGGAATGGGTCCAAATTCCAGCTCTGGTACTCAGTAACTCTGAAATCTCAGGTCATCTCAGAGCCTGTTTTCTACATCTATAAAAAAACATAATAACCCCATGGATCTCAATAGATGAGATTATTTAGAAAGTTAGTGCATGTGAAGTCCCTATCAGAGGGTCAGACTGTATTGGTTTTTGTTTTTTTAAATGACAATATGTATATAAACGAATGACAGTACTTTGAACCTACAACATGGAAATTATTGTTATTATTATAGAAACCTGGTGTTTAAGAGGGCTGAAAACTTTTACCAATTTCAGGATACACCCTAACTACTTGGTTGCCTGATTTGTAGAGAAGAGAAGGGCTTTCTGTAAACATTCTAAATTTTATAATCATGAAAAAGCAATTGTTGGCTGGGTGTTCAGGGGTTAAAGCCACTTCACTCAGATGCAAATCAAACCCTAGTCTGAGGCCTAGTAGCATCTGTAAAATGGGTACAGTGGAGATCCCTGCCCTCCCTAACCCATTGGGTAAGGCCCAAATGTACCATCCAGTCGGAAGCGACTGTTTCCCTTACCAGATAAACCGGGTTTCGGTCATTATCCACTGCAGGAATGCCAGTGAGGACCTCTGCTAACACCTTGAGAGAGAGAATACATGGAGTTGGCATGGTTCAGACTCTAAAGCACAACACCCGAATCTGCCACTTGTCAGCAGACACTTGCCCTCCAAAAACACCTCTTCCAACTAGAAACTCCACCCAAATGCTAGTAGATGATTCCATTTAATTGATAGCAAGGCAGGGAGGTTGGAATTCAAATGTGTGTGTATATAAATATACATATTACCCAACAATAAAGATAATTTCATTTAAAAACTATAGAAGAGCAACTAAAGAAACAATGACAATTAAATGCAATACATGATCCTGGACAAGATCTAATAAAAGAGGAGAAAAGGCTCAAGAGGACATTATTGGGACATATGAAAAAATTGGAATATAGACTGTAAGCTTTATATCAGTGTTAAATTTCTTGAATTTGATGACTGCACTTAAGGTAGGTACATAAGTGAATACACTTGTTCTTCGGAAATGTACATAGCAGTATTAAGTGTTCAAGGATCATGATGTTTACAACCTACATACAAGTGTTTAAAAAATTGATTGATTGATTGATGAGAGATAGCTTGATAGATAGGTAGGTAGAGAGAAATAAAGAAATAGCAAATGTGGCAAAATGCTAAAATTGGTGGATTTGAGTATCTGGGAAAATAGGGGCATGTTGGAGTTCTCTGTATGGGGGGTTGTATTATTTTTGTAACTGTCCTGTAAGTTTGAAAGTATTTCAAAATTAAAAGTTAAAAAAAGAAAGAACTCATGTGCAGATATCTATTTCTGTACTGAAAGTCTCCACAATATCTAAAATTTGCCTTTATAAACATTCTTTATCATGAATTCATCCATTCACAAAATGAGCACTGCCCTGTACCAGTGTAAACCATGATGCAATTAACAAATGGGAAAAATGCTTGAACAGGAATTCTCAGCAGGACTGAGAGCATAGTCAGACAGGCCTGGGTTCAAATTTTGACTCTGTCCCTTGGGTGCTCATGTAATCTTTGGGCAAGTGACTTAAAATCTGAGCCTCAGTGTTCTCATCTGTTAAATGGGGATTTTGTGGATACCGAGGAGTGAATACCCTACCCCTAGTGTCACACATCTCTCCTACAAACCTCTCTTGAAACCAGTCAGCCTAGGGTCACCCTTACTGCCAAGAAATCCTCCACCCTCAGAGGAAGGACAGGATAATGGCCAGAGACCACCCCAAGCCTGACTGTGGCCAGGAGGGGGCAGCAGAGGGCACCACTCCAGCAAGTTGGACAAGAGCGGATCCCTTTTCAGGGATTCCCAGCAAGGTCCTGTGGGGAAGTGAGGAAAGAACAAGGGGAAATGAATGAACATTTCCTCAACCCCTTTCACATGGCAGGCACTGTGCTGAACCTCTACAGAGGCTAGGTCATTTAATGCTCATAAAAAACAGAAATGCACTGTTATGCAAACAAGGAGGGAACTTTGGCAGGGCTAAGAAAAGGGGTGAAGGGGACCAGTGGGCAGTGAATGAATGAATGAATGAACGAATTAATGAACAAGCAAATGAATGAGTGAATGAAAGCATGTCCACTCATGGGGAAGTCAATTCTGATACCAAAAGCCGAGTTAGAAAGTCAAGAGTAAACAAAAATCAGGAGTGAGGATAAGAAGGTAGAAATAATAACTACAGAAATAATAACAGTTCCCTTTCTTGGGCTCTTATCACATGCTAACCAGTTTATATACCTTATCTCAATAATCTCCATATATATCTATGCCCATTTTACAGAGAACAAAACTGAGGCTGAGAGAAGTTAAGTGATGTACTCTAGGTAACACAGCTGAAAGAAACTGAGCTGGGATTCAAATCCATACTCTTAAGCACTACACTATAGTACCTAGTGGCCCAGAGGTTCAGTCTTGTTGGTTCTCAAAGGAGCAGGATTGGACTAGCCTGGAGGTACTGCCAGCTGAGCCTCACTGAACAACTCACAGTGGGGTTCAGGGGGACAAGGAAACCAGGAGATCCAGAAGGGCTGGAAGGCAGAGGGAAGAGGAATCTGGAGCTGGAGGTCAGGGCGAGGGCAGGAGGCTCAGGATGACAGTACTTGTGGGAGGTGGATAGTCAGGAGACTGGTCAGAGAGAGGAAGTACAGAGTCCAAAGCTAGGGCAGGAGGAGAAAGGGCAAGGCTCAAGGTGCAGCTGCATTTGCTTTTGGCTGAGGGTCAACCAGAGACTGTCACTTTTATCAACCAGCATTTTCCAAACTGGGTTCCAGGGAACACTGATGCTGAGAAGTACTCTGAGAAAACAAGGTTCCACAGTCAAATTAATTTGGGAAACTCTGTGTACTGTTCTTCCCCTGTACTGAATTTACAATGCTCATTATCATTTTAAAGGCTCTGATTTATCCTGTGATAAAATATCAGCTTGATTTTCCTTAACCCAGTATTTACCAAACTTATTTGGCCACAAAACCCTTTTAACACATCAAACCTATAGCGATCCCAATGAATTGGTACTCTACAGAAATATGCTTTGCTACACCAGAACATGAGCTCTTGGGGGAAGATAATGAATTTTATTTTTTTTTATTTTTTATTTTTTTCTTCTTTTTCTTTTTTCTTTTTTAAGGATTTATTTATTTACTTTTATCCATTTTTACACCCCTTCCCCCTCCCCCCCGTTTTTGCTGTTTCTATGTCCATTCGCTGGGCAACTCTGTGTCCATTTTCTGCCCTCTCTTCTCATCCTTCTCCTCCTGTCTTCACTGGGATTCAATCCTTGGAATCTCTGATGTAGGAGAGAGGCATCCTGCCCGCGCAACCTTAGTTGCTGGTTTTTCGGTGCGTCTCATCTTGCCTCTCCCTTGTGTCACTCTCCTATTATGTCATCATCTTGCTGTGTGGCTCGCGGGAACTGGTGGTGCGCCCGCGCACAGGGCCTGGCGGCCCACGCACCTTCTATATATTTTTTAAATTTTTACCAGGAGGTCCCGGGGATCAAACTCAGGTCCCTCCATATGGGAGATGGACGCCAACCAGATATAGCCCCCTGCTATATCTCTTAAGGTTGACCAGAGATACCTAGAGTTATAGTCTTTTCCCATACAGGATGGACATATAATAAATCAGGCTTAGTTTATCACCAGCAGTCTAAAAACCAGACCTAGGGAGGAAAACGAGGTCTGGGGACACATGCATGGTTTCTAATATAGCGAATGTTTAGCCCACCCTGATTATCACAGAATCAGGACAGTGAGAATATTCGCAAATGAATTTTAATTACATTTATATTCCAAGTGCCTGGCTATGATTATGACAGACAGCCAGGGATAGTGGTGATGGTGGGACTAGTGATGTTGGGTAAGTGGATGGCTGGATGGCTAGAGAGTTGGCTAGATGGACGGATATTGAGTGGATGGCCGGATAGATGAATGGTTGGATTAGACAGATGGATATTCAATGGGTGAGGGGAAATTGGGTGGATGAGTGGATATTGGATGACTGGTTGGATAGATGACTGGATAGATGGACAAAAAATATAAATAAACAATTAGAAGGAGAATAAGACAATTGGATAGACAATTAGATGGCTAGTTGGGGGGGTGGAGAATCAAGGAAGTCAGAAGATAATATTTATAATCTGCTAGAATCTGGGAACTCTTAGTGACTTTACTTCAAGGGTCAGCAAACTTTTTCTTAACAGGCCAGATAGTAAATATTGTAGGCCTTGTGGGCCACGTAGAGTCTGTGGCACATATTCCTCTTTGTTTTTTTATACAAGTCTTTAAAAATGTAAAAACCATCCTTAGAGCTCACAGGCCCTGCAAAACAGGCCAAGGGCCAGGTCTGGCCTGTAGGCTGTAGTTTGTCAACCCCTGCTATTACCCTGATGGAACATATCTACGAGCCTGCGCTATGTCCTGAGCTTACAACGGTTCTGCGGGAGGGAAAACTGAGTGCAGGCCCAAGTCTGAGTAAGGAAGGAAACTCTTACTATTCCACAGCTGAAGACATCAACTCGCTTTGTCAGCTGCCCCACCCTGATGAAATCTTCTGGCAGATATGCAGCTGAGGCCTGGAAAAGGTGGGTCTTCATCATTGTATATTTGGACTTCTTGTTCACAGGACACAGGTGAGCCATTGGATGAGCCAGCTTGGGGGTGAAGTTTTGGTCTAGCAAAATGTTGGAGCTGTGGGGAAAAAAGCACAGTGAACCCTGTCATTTAGAGCCAGACAAGAAGAGGCTGCCATGGAGATCCTTTTGGAAAATAGCTTAGCAGTGAGAAATGCCAACCCCTGAAAATTGGAGTGACTGAAGACCAGTGACATGTAGTTTCTGAGCCAGTCCTGAAAGAAGAAAGGAGGGGATTAGGAGCCCGCTACCACCAGCAAATGAGGATGGCGCTAAGTGTCTTGGTGTCTCACAAATGGCATTTGATGTGGTCAAAGAGGTATAGCTTCTCTGATCCCCACAGATATCAACCCTGATCAACCTTAGCTTGCCAAACCTATAAGCTGTATTGTCTAGGTCCCTCCAAAGCTGATCTGACCCCCAGTCTTTGTCCTGTTGACTCAAGTCTAAATGCCAGCATCCTTTATGACTAAACTTGCCCAGATCATGGGAAATAAAAAGAGCCATGAAAATGTTTATGTCCTTTGACCCACCCAAACCTGTGAGTTAACTCTTAGAAAGTACTCCAAAGAAAGAAAAAAAGCTATATGTGTGGAAATATCTAGGATAGAACTAACCCACAAAAGTAGACACCAATACCAACATCCACTATTAAGAATGATTAAGGGAGCAGATGTAGCTCAAGTGATTGAGCCCATGCTTCACACATAGGAGGTCAGGTTTGATCCCTAGTATCTCCTAAATACAAAACAAAACAAACAAACAAAAAAAACCAATTCTCATTGGGGGGCAGATGTAGCTCAGTGGTTGAGCTCCTGCTTCCCATATATGAGGTCCTGGGTTCAATCTCTGGTACCTCCTAAAAAAGAAAAAAAAAAAAAAAAGAGTGATTAAATAAATTATGGGCACATCCCCTCAATGTAATCGTAAGAAGCCACTAGAAATTATGATATGCAATGTGAAAAAATGTTTACCATGTTGAAATGAAGGGGGAGAAAACAATATGAACTATTAACCAGGTAACCATGTTACCTTAGAGCTAAGAGTGTTATGTGAGGGGTCGGATGTAGCTCAACTGGTTGGGCGTCCGTCTCCCATATGGAGGTACCCAGGTTCGTTCCCCGGGACCTCCCGGTAAAAAAAAAAAAAAAAAAAAAAAAAAAAAGAGTGTTGTGTGAGCAGGGGCTGAAAGGAGAAAGTAAAATAGAGGCCAGCTGCAGAGTCAGGTAACAGCATCAGTGATGAACTCTTTTTTTTTTTTTTTTTTCAGTGATGAACTCTTAACCTTTCATTTCCTTTCTTGCTATTACAATTGTTTGTGCAATCAAACAAAAATCGAGACAGAGGAAAGAGGGGAAAGCGTCCATGTACCAAATGGAGAGAGAACTATGGGGAAGTGTGAGTTCTATGGTTCTGGGGCCAGTTTTGCCAGATTGGCTGGCTTCTGGAAGGTCTCATCATGTTGCCAGTTCCCAGGTGGGGATCTTTTGCTCTTGGGTGCCTGGGACAAGGATACTGAGATGCTGGAGTGCACACCTAGCCTGCAGGAAGCTTTCCTGACACAGAGTTGCTTTGCCAACAGATATACAAGCAGGGGACAAGTCTTTGAGAAGACCTTGAACAAGGAGTTCAAAATCCCAGAGGGGACTCGAGGACTGTGGGAAGATAGTGAAGTACAAAGCTTGAGGAATTAGTTCCTCCACCAAAACAACCATTGAACTGGCAGGAACTGTCTGAATCAACTGTTTTGAAACTCTGAGGTCTAGTGAAACACTGCAGCATCCAGGGAAGAGCTGGAGGAAGAGCTGACAAATTGTAGTAACTATTGGTGAATTTCACCCTCCATGTAGTGGCTACCATCCAGTTCCCTCAAGTGCATGAAAGACAGCAGTGGGATCTGCAGCCTGTGCCCCTGGTACAGATTGCTGGTGCCAGGGTGGGCTGTAAGGACCTAGGCTTCCAAAGTCCAGGTCTGTGTGGTCTGATTACTGAACACTGCTTTGGATCGGCTACTTCAGATAGCTGGGGGCCAGCTAGGAGGGCAATCACTGCTCTAGTCCCTCAGGCAAAAGTGGCAGAGGAGTCTTAAGGAGGCAGCACCTTTTTTTTTTTTTTTTCTTCCTTTCTCTTTCCATCCCCCATTTGAGAACAAAAATAGTTTGGGAAAGTCACAAACTAATGGCTCCAGCCCTCAACAATGACAACAACAACAAAAACATACCTAGCAATCTCAGAGGAGTGGGAGAACTCTATTTCCACAGTTATACCAAGATAATATTCAGAATGTCCAGTTCTTAATAAAAAACTACTAAACCACTCAATACACAAAGAAACAGGAAAGTATGGCCCATTCACAGGAAAAAAAGAATTTTTCAGAAATCATCTCTGAGGAAGCTCACACATTAGAACTATTAGTCAGAGACTTTAAATTAAACATCTTAAATATGTTCAATGAGCTAAAGGAATCCATATACAAAGAACTAAAAGAAATTAGGAAAATGATGTCTGAGAAAAATAAAGAGATGTAATTAATAAAAAGGAACCAAACAGAAATTTTGGAGCTGAAAAAAAAAAAAAGTAATTAAAATGAAAAACTCATTAGATGGATTTAACAGCAGATTTGAGCAGACAGAAGAAAGGATCAGCAAACTTGAAGATAAGACAATACATATTATCCAGTATGAGGAGTAGAAAGAAAAAATAATGAAGAAAATGAAGAGTCTGAGGGACCTATGGGGCACCACCAAGCATATGAACACATGCATCACTAGAGTCCCAGAAGGACAAGAGAGAGAGAGAAAGCGGCAGAGAGAATATTTGAAGAAACAATGGCCCAAAACTTCCCAAATCCGATGAAAACATGAATATACGCATCCTGGAATCTCAATGAACTCCAAGCAGGATAACTATAAGAGATCTGCACCAAGACACATTATAGGGAAATTGTCAAAATCCAAAGACAAAGAAAGGATTTTGAAAGCAGTAAGAGAGAAGCAACTTGTCACGTATAAGAGATACCCAATAAGATTAATAGATTTCTCATCAGAAACCATGGAGGCCAATAGACAGTGGGATGACATATTTAAAGTTCTTAAAAAACAAAAACAAAACAAAACAAAAAAACTGTCATGCAAGAATTTTATATCCAGCAAAATTATCTTTCAAAAATGAAGGAGAAATTAAGACATTTACAGATAAACAGAAGCTGAAAGAGTTCATTACCAAAAGACCTGCCTTACAAGATATGCAAAAAGGAGTCCTTTGGGCTGAAATAAAAAGATACTAGACAGTGACTTGAAGCCATAAGAGAAATAAAGAACATTGGTAAAGGTAACTACATAGATAAATATAAAACTCTGTATTGTTTCACTTTTGGTTTTTAACTGCTTTCCCCCCTGCCATATGACTTAACAGGTAAATATGTAAAATAACATTTTAAATCTATGTTAATGGGCATACAATGTTCAAAGATGTAATCTGAGCCAAAAACAATATAAAGAAGGAGAGACAGAGATATATAGGAATAGTTTATATAATAGTGAAACTAGGTTGATACTAGTAGAATTAGGTTGTTATTACTTTAAGGCCATATATCTGATAAGGGCTTCATATCCAGAATATATAAAGAACTCCTATAACTAACAACAAAAAGACAACCCAATTAAAAAATGGGCCAAGGATTTGAATAGCTATTCCTCCAAAGAAGAATATTAAATAATATCAAATGGCCAACAAGTTTGTGAAAACATGCTTAACGGTATTAGCCATTAAAGAAATGCAAATTAAAACTACAATGAGATACTATTTCACACTCACTAGGATGACTATTATTTTAAAAACCACAAGTTTTGTTGGCAAGGATTCAGAGAAATAAGAATCCTTCGAGGGAAGCGGCTGTGGCTCAATCAGTAGGGCTCCCGTTTACCATATGGGGGGACCCGGGTTCAGTTCCCGGGGCCTCCTGGTGAGGGCAGGCCTGCCCGCACGGCATGGTTGGCTGACCCGGCGAGCACAAGCAGCAAGGGGGGGATAAATGAATAAATAAATTAAAAAAAAAAAAGAATCCTTCGGGGGCAGATATGGCTCAAATGGTTGGGTGTCCATCTGCCATATAGAGGGACGTGGGTTCGATCCCTGGGACCTCCCGGTAAAATAAAAAATATATATAGAAGGCACATGGGCTGCCAGGCTCTGTGTGCCGGTGAGCCGCCAGGCCCCGGGAGCCATGCAGCAAGATGATGACATAACAGGAGAGAGACACAGGGGAGAGTCAAGACGAGATGCTCCGAAAGCTCCAAAAAAAAACCAGGAACTGAGGTGGCTCAGGTGGCAGAACACCTCTCTCCTACATCGGAGGTCTTCAGGATCGAATCCTGGTGAAGACTGGAGGAGAAAGATGAAAAGGGATGGCAGGAAACAGACACAGAGAATTGCCCAGAGAATGGACACAAAACAGCAAATGGGGAAGGGGGGGGTTAAAACGGATAAAGTAAATAAATAAATCTTTAAAAAATAAAACAAAAAAGAATCCTTGGTGCATTGTTGGTGGGAATGTAAAATAGTGCAGCAAGTATAGAATTACCATATTACCATATTACTATATGACCCAGAAATTCCATTCCTAGATATATACTCCAAAGAGTTGAAAGCAGAGAATCAGACAGATAATTTCACATCAATATCCATCACAGCATTACAACAATCAAAAGGTAGAAGCAGGGGGACAGATGTGGTTCGGATGGTTGGGCATCTATCTCCCATATGGAGAGACCTGGGTTCGATCCCTGGGACCATCTGATAAAAATTAAAAAAAAGAAAAGTATAGAAAGCACACGGGCCGCTAGTCCCTGTGTGCAGGTGTGTGGTCAGACCCCACAAGCGGGTGAGCCCACCCAGGCCCTGTGAGTAGGTGCACCATCAGGTCCTGCAAGCAGGTGTGCCACCAGGCCCCGCGAGTAGGTGAGCCCCTCAGGCCCCACGCATGGGTGTGCTGCCAGGCCCCACAAGCAGGTGAACCACCAGGCCCTGCAAGCAGGTAAGCCCCCCAGACCCTGTGTGCAGGTGTGCCACCAGGCCCCGCAAGCAGGTGAGCCCCCTAGGCCCTGCACATGGGTGCGCCTTCAGACCCCATGAGTGGGTGAGACCTCCAGACCCTATGCATGGGTGCACCTCCAGGCCCCACGAGTGGGTGAGTCCCCCAGGCTCCATGCGTGCATGCACTGCAAGTTCCTGTGTGCGGGTGCGCCGTCAGGCCCCGCGAGCCATGCAGCAAGATGATAACGTAACAGGAGAGTGACACAAGGGAGAGCCAAGATGAGACGTGCCGTAAAACCAGGAACTAAGGTGGTGTAGGTGGTAGGATGCCTCTCTCCCACATCGGAGGTTCTGAGGATCAAATCCCATTGAAAACAGGAGGAGAGGGATGAGAAGAGAGGGCAGGAAGTGGACACAGAGTTGCCCAGCGAATGGACACAAAAACAGCAAAAATGAGGGGGGAATGGATAAAAGTAAATAAATAAATAAACAAATCCTTAAAAAATATTTTTAAAAAAAGGTGGAAGCAACCCAAATGTCAATCAACAAATAATGGATAAATAAAATATGGTATATCAACAAATAATGGATAAATAAAATGTGGTATATCCATACAATGGAATATTCAGCCATAAAAAGGAATGAAGTCCAGATAGGCGCAATAACATGGATAATTCTTGAAGGCATCATGTTGAGTGAAACGAGCCAGATACAAAAGAACGACTATTGTATGATTTCTTTTATATGAACCACTTAGAATAAGTAAATTCATAGAGACAGAAAGCAGGAGAGTAGTTGGCAGGGGTGGTATGATGGGAGAATAGGGAATTATTGCTAAATGAGTGTGAGTTTTGTCTGGAAATAGAGTTGAATGTTACACAGTCTTGTAAATGTATTTAATGTCCAAGAATTGCTCATTTAAAATGGTTTAAATAATTTTTATGTTATGTATATTTTACTACAATTAAAGATTTTTTTTTTTTTTTTAATCCCAGAGGGCTTAGCAGACATGGCCCAAAGCTTGGGGGCCGGGTGCAGGTCTGCTGCTGAATGGGACGTAAAACACATCACAGGGTGTGGAATGCCTGTTAGGAAAACACCAGCTCAGAAAGCCAGATATGGTCACAGGCAGACAGTGCATGCTGAGAGAAATCAGTAGGAGTACAATCCAGAAACACTGACTTTTGAGGGTATAACACAAAAAGAATCACAGAAAGAAAGAAGATAGGCAAGTGGGCAGGGGTCAGGCGGAGAAAAGCAAAGTGAAGAGAGACAGAGGGAGAGGCAGGGTGCTAGGGATAAGTGCTGTTCTCCTCCTTGCAGCCCAGGCTCCCTGGGGTCGAGCCCACCCCTCTCACCTCTTGATGTTGCTGTGGATGATCTCCAAGCCATGCAGGTGCTCAACAGCACGCAGCATCCCTAAGCAGATGCTGGAGCGCTGGGGCCAGAGGAGGGGGTCCGAGCCACCCTAGGAGAAAGCAAAAGAGGCGGCGAAACAGTCACACCTATGCTTTTTTAAAAAGTCCGCTAGCAGGGCCCTTGGCTCTCTTCTCTCCCGCGGTCCTTCATGTCCTATGCAAAAAGGCTCAACCAGCATGATTTACTGGCAAGAGTATGGGTTTTGACGTAACACAAATCTACGTGTAAATCCCAGCTCAGACACGCACCAGCTGTGTGAATTTGGAAAAGATATTTAACAACTCAGCCTAAGTTTCCTCCGATATAAAATGGGAATATTAATCCCTGTGTTTTAGAAAGGCTGTAAGGATTCAAGGGAGAACACAGTATGCCCTTAGCATAGTGGCTGCCAGGTAGTAGGTGTTCAATAAGAAGCAGCTATTTTTGCCATTATGACTATAACAGTGGCAGCTCTGGAACTTCCATATAGGAGGGTTTAGGGGCAGCAGTCTGGTTGAGAGAGGAGCTAGGGAGTTTGGGTTTGCATGCCAGGTATACTATTCTTATGCTGGTTTTATATGTTTATTTGGGGAGACTTCACAAGGGCTGATGGAGATTGCGGGGTAGGCTAAAAGCTCTTCCACCACCTGCTCGCAGGTACTATCATTATTGTTCTATGACTGAGTCTTCCAGGTTAAATCATCACCTATTATTCAAGTCCTCTCTTTTAAGTCCCATATCTTCTAAGAACTGGCCCTGACAACTCCTACTACTATATTTTTTTCTCAAAAAGTCTGAAATCTGGAGCCAGACAAAGCCAATTTAAACCCTAGCCCTGACACTTGTCAGCTGCATTCCTTTGGACATGTCACTTCATCTCTCTGTGCCAGAGCCTACTCTTTTAGAAAATAAGGGAACCCTCTTGGTGAGGATAGAAGAAGATGATATGTATAAAGCCCTTATTAAGGTGTCTGTTGCACAGTGAGAGCTCAGATATGCAAACAATCAGCTTTTTACCATGAAGAACTGCTTTGTCTGGTCCCTACCAAGGGAAGCAGTAATTCTATTATGGAATAACTCCCCTCCTCTGCTTGAGGATTTTATAGGGAAGAAGGTCTGTTTGTTTCACAAGTTGCATTTTTAATAGGTGTTACATTCACATGGTATAATATTCAAAAGGTACAGAAGGGTATATAGTAAACATTTCCCTTCCATTCTGTGCCTCAGCTTCCTAGTTCTCCCCAGAGGGGGATAAGGTACTAGTGTCTTTTGCATCTTTCGAAAGATGTTTTATGAATACACAAGCAAATAGGTGTATATTGGAATAACATTTTATTATAAAATTTTTTTGTCTCCATTTTCCACAATCTTTACCTTTTTTTTTTAAGATTTTATTTATTTATTCATTTATCCCCCCCTTGCTGCTTGTGCTCGCTGGGTCAGCTAACCACGCCGTGCGGGCGGGCTTGCCTTCACCAGGAGGCCCCGGGAAGCAAACCCGGGGCCTCCCATATGGTAAACGGGAGCCCTACTGATTGAGCCACAGCCGCTTCCCCAATCTTTACCTCTTAATTCTTTTTCCTGTCCTACTGCATTGGCTAAAACCTCTAGAAAAACGATGAATAAAATTAGTGTTATTAGCAGAACAGGAGTAGCTCAGTGGTTGAGCACCTGCTTTGCACATACGAGGTCACAGGTTCAATCCCCAGTACCTCTTTAAAAAAGATGAATAAATAAATGAATAAAATTAGTATTATGGGACACCCTTGTCTTGTTCTTGACAACAATGAGATGTCTCTAGTCAAATAATTTTGTATAGGTCTTTACCTGAAGGTATTTAGCCAGATTTTATTTAACCAGGCCCAATTTCTCCCTGAAACCCTCACTGGTCTCTTCTGCATAGCCTCTCTTCCTTCTGGACTCCTACAAGTTCTTAACCCTTGATTCCCTAACTGGGTGTTGTCTTGTTCTCTGGTTGTGACCCAGACCCTTACCTGACCCTGGAGTCTGTCCTGTAAAGAGCCATTTGCCATGTATGGGTGGATCAAGCAGTGAAACTGTGTTCCGGTGCAACAACCAAGCAGAGGTAAGATGTTGGGGTGGCAGCATCTGAAATCAAGCATCAGTGCAGGGGTGTGGAGTCAGACAGGAAGAATAATCAAAGACTGCTCTACTTCCTCATTTCCTACCCCTGCAATTCCTCTTCTGCCCTCTCCATTCCCCTAAGACTACCAGTAAGCTCCCAGGTACAAAATGCTCTGATCCCTGGGCCCAGCACCAGGGTAGAAAGCTGAAAACTGCCTGCCCTCAAGGAGCTAAAGTCTAGTTCTATCTCACTTATCCTCTCACTGCTCTATAACATTTGACACTTTACCCAACCCCATCTTCTAGTAACAGAGGGTCAAAGGTTAAGGAATTTGCCCAAGGTCAGAAACCAGCAAGAAATGTAGCCAGGACTGGATTACAGGGCTGTTTGTCTCCTTGATTCTAGGACTGAGGTTCTTCCCTGAACTCCTTTCCCACTGGGTTCTGCATCACCATTCCCCTCAGACTCTCCTCCTACTTCTCTGACTACTCTTCCTTGGTCTTTTTCGCTAAAACCCTCCTCCTTTGCCTTTCTCTGAAAGTTGAGTGTTCCCCAGCTAGGCTCATACCTTGTTTTATATGCTGTCTCTGCAGTTATCTCCCACCTCTATGAGAAATTCTCCCAAATGTCTCATCTCCAGCGCATCCTAAGCTCTAGACCTAAATGTCTAACTGTATCCCATTTGATCTCCAGGAGAACATCCTAGATTCAGCAAGCCCCAAACTTGCTTCTCCATCCATTTTTATTATCTCAGCAAAGGGTATCACCATCCAACTAGTTTTATAGAAACTTTCTTACCTTCCACATCTCATTTGTTACCATTCACTGTCATAAATAGCTTTCAAAATTCCCCCCTCATTCCTCTCTTCTCTGCTTTGGATTGGATCTTGATCGAATATCCCAGGACGATTGCAAATGGGTCCCTGCCTGATCTCTCTGCCCTCTTCCTCCTACCCCCAATCCATCAAACTTCACACTTTCCACACTTATTACAGTTAGTTATTTGCACGTTAGTCTCCCCACTGGTCCATAAATTTCCCCAAGGCAGGGGCTGTGTATTCTTGAAGTTTGCACTCCCCAGAGCCTAGGAAAGAGGTTGACAATTTATATCTGCCCTATCAATGAATAAATGAGTGAATGCCAATTCCATGAAGGCACTATGCCAAAGTAGGACAGGAATTATACTTCTAGTCTTGATTAAATGTGTACATGTATAGGTGTGTGTATGTATATTCATACACATGAATAGAAAAAGGAAGAGAAGGAAATGTAACAAAATATCAATATAGTAGTGGTTATTTATAGGTGCTATGGAAAATAAGTGATTTCTATTTTCTTAATTATAATTTTCTATATTTCTTTAAATAATTATGAATTACTCGCTCAAGGTTACACATGGCAGAGAGAATCCAGATGGTAACTTGACAAGGTTGAATGAGAGCTGGTGTCCTACATGTGACAGATGCCCAGTATGTGTTTAGGTTAACCAGTCAATGATGACTGAGCCAGGATAAGGCTCAGTAGGACCCCAAGCAGTGCTCCCCCTTCTCTATTACAGTCCCCACCCAGCTCTGTGACTAGGAGGCTCACTTCACTTCTTTGGCTGGTTTCCCCGTCTGCAAAATAAACAGGTATGAGGACCAAGTTTGAAGGCCCTATTGCTCTAGGCCAGAGGTCAGCAAACTTCTTCTGTAAAGGTCTACTTAGTAAATATTTTAGACGTTGAAGGCCACATGGTCTCTGCTGCAACTACTCAACAGTCTATTATATCACGAAGCAGCTATGAGCACGGCTGGGTTCCAATAAAACTATATTTATGGACAAGAAATTTAAATTTCATAAAATTTTCATGTGTCGTGAAATATTATTCTTCTTTTTCATTTTTTTCCAACCATTTAAAAATGTAAAAATCATTCTTAATTCACAGACAAAAACAGGTGGTAGGTTGGATTTAGTCTGCAGATAATTGTTTGCCAACCCAATCTAGAGGGGTGTGAGTTTAAGATGGATTTGCCATCAGAGTTGGAATCAGTAAGACTCATCTTTAAAAATGGGATAGAGGGGAGTGGGTGTGGCTCAGTGGTTGAATGCCTGCTTCCCATGTATGAGGTCCCAGGTTTAATCTCCGACACCTCCTAAAATAAAAAATAAAAAAGGGAAAGAAACAGATTTTTCCTCTCTGGAAGGAAGAAGTCAGGTTAAGTAGGCCAAGTTTCCTTTATAATTTTAATCTCTGCATATTGTAGCTACATAGAAAAAGTATGGGTTTTGGAGCCAGACCACCTGGGTTCAAATCCTGGTTCTGCCACTTAGTAGTTGTGTGATCTTGGATAAGACACTTAACATCTGAGTGTACCCATCTGTAAAATGACATATTAATAGTACATCTGTTATAGGGTTATTGTGATGATTAAATGAGTTTATTAATAGAAAGTGCTTAAAGTGCTTGGAACACAGAACACATATAGGGGTTAGCTATCGTTATTATTAAATAAATCTTTCCCAAGGAGAGGCTTACCTAAGACAAATCTGTATCTCTGCCTGGAAAAATCTTTCAGTGGCCCCCGGACTTGAGCAGGCTGTCTATGGAAAAACACATTGAAACCTGAAAATCCAGCCTCATCCATGCACCCTCCACCCCCTCACTAAAAGTCAAGAAGTACTTGCCTCTCTGAACTTCTTGAAGAAGAACGATGTGCCGTGCTTCTGTCCTCTATAGATGACAGCAAAGGTCCCCTCCCTGATTTTGCAATTTGGGTTGAAGTCATTGGTTGCCTGAATCACATCTGCCTCACTCCAGAAAAGGCTGTCTCCAGCCAGGTTCAAAAGTTTTTCCTGCTTAGGAAGGGAGGTACTGAAATCCTCCTGGAAGTCAGAGAGAAGAGACAGAGATTACTATGGAAGCTTGTTTTCCCTGCTAGTTCAGGGAACCTTAGAACATCAGAGCTGAGGAGGGGAGGGGATTGTCTTACCCAGTGAGGAGTGAGGAAAAAGAACACGGATAAGCCCAGGCTCAAATCCCAGCTCCCCTTCTCACTTACTCTGTGGCCTTGCGGAAGTCACTTAACCTCTCTGAGCCTCAATTTCCTAATCAGCAAAAATGAGGATAATAATAATACCCTGGAGGGTAATTTTGAAGATTCACTAAAATGTGACTATTCCTAGCACATGGCTGATGTCCAATAAATGTTCATTTCCTTTTGTCATAATATAGAGGTGGGCACCAAGGGGGTCAAGGAGCTGAGGTAAAGTCACACGGCTGGTCAATGGCTGAGTGGGGGGCCTTGGGTCCTTTATGTGGTATAGGGGGTATACATGTTGTGCCTTCAGATTCCTGGCAAGTAGGCTATAGGTTCATATAACCAAATATGATTCTATAATCAGAGTTTCAGAGACTGAGTGTATGCATAAGGCTATAAAAAGAAGCTTTGCTTCAATAACTTCCCTTTTTAAAAATAGGTTTGTATACACAAACTTAAAGTTTAAGTTACATGTGCTCTTATTGGAAATTTTAGAAAATTAGGGGGAAAAGCACCCATAATTCCATTAACCATTTAATTGCTATTAAAGTTCAGTATATTTCCTACCAATTAGATATTTAAGGATTTAGTTTACAAAACTGGGATCATGCCACAAACATAGTTTTGATTTCTGGGGTTTTCATTTAACATTATACCATGCTTGTTCTCCCAAGTTATTAAAATAATCTTTTCAAATATGATTATTAAAAACAAAACTATGCTTTTGCAAGAGTCTCCTTCATGGAAGAGCTTCATTAACTGGACCCAAGCAGAGCCAACTTCTCCATCAGGCATAGCAGGCACCGTGCTAAGGCCCACAATACTTTCAGGGGCCCATAAAAACATTTTAATTTCTGTTTAAAATGAGAAGAAAAAACTGAGCTTTTAAGTTGTGAGAAAACATTCTGATTTTTAACCCAGCCTGGATTATACTTGTCTTTATACCAATACAGTCATAAAATATAATTTTAAATTTTTTAAATTGAGGGGTCCTGAAGGCAAATGTACATAAGGCCTGGGAAAGTCAGACTGCAGCTCTGGACCCAAGTCACTCACAATTCCAGACCGCTCAGATATATACTCTGTTGAAAAAAGGTGGGGCCCTGGGCCAGGCTGGCTCTGCTCCTACCAGGGTCTCATCCTGTGTTCTTTCAACTCAAATACAGTGTGTTTACATATTAAACACAGTGGACTGTCTTACCTTCCACCAGAAAATACACTCTCACATTATCTGGGAACACTTGACTCTCTTGAATTATCATTTTTTCCCCCTTTCTGACAGACCCAGGTATAAGAAAATATTTACTTTTCTTTTAAATGTACCAAAAGAAAATGGAAAGCACAAGCACGATGATCACTAGAAACCCCCCCAGGCCTCAGGATTGAGACAAGATGGGGTAGTGGGGACTGTAACAGACTGGAGAGTCCACACTTTGTCAGAAGTAGAGAGCCAGATCCCGGCTTCGGCTGACCATGGGCCTCTACCAGTTACTCATTTGTACTTCTTGTACCGCTGCTAAGGAAGTAGTGTTCTTTTCCAGGATGCAACTGTTTCATCAGGGTTTCCAACTGGAATTTTATCTTTTTCCATTATAGGATCTGACTGTAAAACTTAGCAGGAAATTATATCTCAATAAAGATGTTTGTTTTTTTTTTAAAAAAAAAAAAAGGTGAGGGAGGTGGATTTGTAAGCAAATGACTACTGTAACCAATATATATATATATATATATATATATTTTTTTTTAAAAGATTTTATTTATTTATTCATTTATCCCCCCTCTGCTGCTTATGCTCGCTGGGTCAGCCAACCACGCCGTGCAGGCAGGCTTTGCCTTCACCAGGAGGCCCCGGGAACCGAACCCGGGGCCTCCCATATGGTAAACGGGAGCCCTACTGATTGAGCCACAGCCGCTTCCCAATATATTTTTGATTTGGGGGTGGGGATGCCAATTATCAGCTCTCAATTACACACAAATAATAGAAAAGCTCATTAAAAGCATGTGTTTAGCACAGCACCCCTCCCTGCCACCCCCAGTTTCACTCTCTGTGCTTACCGTCTTAGAAGTCTGGAGTTATTCAATGGGTATCCTTTCTCCCTTTACTCCCACCTCCACCCCAAACTAGTCTGAGGGAATTAAGAAATTGTGAGGCAACCACATTTTTGTGAGGCAACCACAAACTGGAAGGAAAATGCTTGGCGACAAGGGAAGGAGGGATTTACCTTTGAATCAGACGAAGCAGGAAGGTCTGTTTTTAATGAATGAGGGGCGTGTTCTTCAGGAGGAGGCAGCAGAGGGGCCCCCTGGGAGGCTCTGGCTGGAGCGGACCCTAGAAGGGAGGGACTGTGGGTCAGGACAAGGCCTGCTGGAGGAAGGGGGCGGTGCTCCCCATCTAGACCCGAGCCGCGCATTCACTCCACAAGCACTTATCATCGATAACAGCAGCTGCCATATCCTGATGCCCGCCCTGCGTCAGCCAGCACACACTCCTCACGCATTACCTCGTTAAGGCCTCAGGACAACACTGAGAGGTAGATCCTATTTATTCTCTCCAATTGGCAGGTGGAGAAACCGAGGCACTGGAGGTAGAGTATAAACTAGCCCAGGGTCACATGAGCCAAAGTTCAAATCAAAATCTATTTGATTTCTCCGGAAGAAGCTGGTGGACAGATACTTGTCCACCAATGTTCACAGCAGCATTATCCACAACAGCCAAGGGTTGTGAAGCCACCCAAGAGTCCACCGTGGAGCCCGTGTCCAGATTAAAAAGAGATGATGCCTATAAAGCACTCAGCATTTTACCAAGGCTGGCAAAACTATGTGTAGAGTAATTGTAAATAGATTCTCCTTGACAGCCTAACGGCCTCTCCTATAGCTAAGGCTTGTGACAGTTATTTCACCCACTCAAAGCCCTTTTGTATGTTTTTTTTCAAAGTCTTCAATCAAGCTCTTAATGAAAAGATCATAAAATAACAGTTTCTCATCACTGCACGCTTCTGAGTGGAGAGATCAGTCGTCAGTGCATAGCTTTTTTTTTTTTTAGGGGGTACTGGGGATTGGACCCAGGACCTCGTGCACAGGAAGCAGGTGCTCAACCACTTGAGCTACATCTGCTCCCCGAATTGCTTTTTCTATGACGCTTGGGGAGCTACCGCACAGCTCTGACCTGAGTTATTGAAACTCTCGAGAGAAATGAACTCAAGCTGAGGTCTGACAGCGGTGGTGGCCAGTATGGGAGTGTGGTCCTGGGTTGTCCCTCCCCCTTTCTGGGAAGGACATAGAAGTGGGATATGATCGAACAAAATTGCTATATCCCCCTCCTTTCCCCTCCTCCTCAAGGTATTTGCAAATGGGTTTGTGCCCAAACTGCCTCCTCCTGCCAAGGGCGGGGGAAAGGGAGGGCAAGTGATGGGTGGGAGTACAGAGAGGCTCCCCTCAGCACCTGACCCCATGAGGCCCCGCCAAGTGGAGGGGGCAGCCCTGGGGAGCCTCCCTCCCCCATTAAAGTCTGTTATGCAGTATTTCTTGAGGTCAATAAATTACAGCAATAAATAGCAAGGTGAGGTAGGGGGAAGAGTTCCTGGTAAAAAAAATTAAGTGGGGTGACTGAAACTGGGGGGTGGGGATCCTGGGAAAAGGGGGACCGGGGAGACTCGATCATCACTGCTTATGCTCCACCCCACCCCCAATTTGGAATGTCAGACCAAGGCTCTGAATGGACCCTCCCCAGCATCAGAGTCACAGGTTCAATGTCAGTCAAGTCCCATCTGCCCTGACACACAGTTCTGGAAAACGGCAAGGACCCTGGTCCCTTTTTGGAGAGTGACAAGGGCTGAGATTCCTGCGCCTTCTCATCCTTTTGTCCTCCAGGGACTAGACAGATGCAGCACCCTCCTCCCTGAGTCCATCCTCCCCGCTGCCCAGGCCTGGCACCCACCGCAGGATGGTCCCAGGGGAGGAAGGGTGCTGCCGACCAGCCCAGCCAACCCCAGTCCAGATGGCACTCCTGCAGCAGGGTCTGAGGTCCAGGGGATATGGGGGTGGGGTGAAGGGACAGCTCTGCCCCCATTCCAAGGGGTGGGCTGATGGGAAATACACACACACACACACACACACAGAGAGAGCTGTGTGAGGCCACAAAAGCCGGTCTCGTCCAAATTGTTCATTTCACAGGCTGAGGTGTATGGCTACGAGCAAGTTATTTGCTTAAAGGTTCGTCTGTTCTTTTTTTTTCCCCATGGCTCAGTGTGACGGGAGCACGCGGTGGCAGCCGCTTCCTTGCTCGCTTGCCCACTTGTCCCAAGTCTGAGAAATAAACACATTCATCACTGCACAAACACACTGATACAAAAAGAACACTGTTAAGGGTGTTTGCACTGTCTGTGTAGGTCAGGACCAGGCCCAGGCAGCCCTTCCGCTGTCCAGGGTGGAGGATGGGCCAGCCAGCATTCACGGAGCTGTGTGAAGGTCCTGGCTTTTTGGCTTGAGGAGACGCTCACATCAACCACCCTGATTGTCGTAGGCAGAGAAGTTGGAGGAGCTTGCCTCCCAAGCCAGAGCCCAAGGCCAGACTCCAGACTTAGGTCCAGAGGCAGAGCTGACATCCGCCCCGTTGGGAGAGCCATGGTCCGGCCAGGAGGCTTCGGGTGCCAGTCAGCACAAAGCCCTTTTATGTGAACTCTAGGTCTAAGAACCTGTTACAGGTACTCAGACCTGTCCGTGACTCATCTGCTGACATTATCTTCCTCCTGGAATCTTTTCCTCATTTCCTTCCCTCCTACTGGGAGGGAAAGTCAAACTGCCTGAGTTGAATCCTGGTTTCACCAGTTATTCAGATATTGAGTTTCGGCAGGTTATTTATCCTTCCCTAGCTGCAAGGTAGGGTAACAACAGTCCCCACGGCCCTGAGTTGTCAGGGTGACAGGTAAGATATTGCACTAGAAGCTCTTGGCTCAGCATCTCATGCACAGGAGGTAGATACTTCAGTAAATGTTACCACCTCTGTATGCCCTCTTCACCCATCCCGTCACCATATCCTCCCCTCCTACAAAAATCCTTCAAGGGGACGGATGTGGCTCAAACGGTTGGGTGTCCCTCTCCCATATGGAGAGACCTGGGTTCGATCCCCGGGACCTCCCAGTTAAAAAAAAAAATCCTTCAAGATAATCAGTCGGTTTGAACTTTGGAACCCAGTGGAACCTTGGGGTTTTCCCAAGAGAATTTAGGCTTTGAGTTATTTGATGAAATTACTGATTACTCTCCTGTTTTCAGTTTGGGCAAAGAGGGACCATCAATTTCCTGTCTCCCTCTGTACGTTATATTTATCATCTTGACCTGCTAGGCACTTTAGCTACAGGAAATGATCCAGACTCCTCAGCCTAGAATTAAATTTTCCAGACTCAATCCATCTGGGGTGTCTGGTCACTTTGGGAATGTTGCAAATTAATATTTAATGAGCACTCACTTGGTGTCAACACTGAGGGTGCGATTCCTTACCACCACCTGGAACAACAGGTTCTATTATTACTCCCATTTTACAGAGGTACAGAGAGGCTAAGTAATCCTTTGGCTAGAAAGTGACCGAGCTGGGATTCAAATGCAGATCTGTCTAACGCAAAAGCCCAAGCATTCTCCTCTCAACCAGTGCTGACCCTGGCTTCAGGAACCACAGCAATAAATAGATTTCCTGGATTTGGGACCTTTGGTTCACCACACAGGAGGCTGCAGGAGAGCAGAAGTGAGCCTGGGCTCCAGGGAAGACATGGGCAAGAGTAGTGGTTACCCCTTGGGGAAGTTATCCACTGGTTGAGTCCTTCTGTCATTTGGCACACTATCCCCAAGCAGGAACTCAGTGGCAGGCCCTTCCTTGGGCATGAGGGGTTGGAGACAAATCTGAAATGGTCTGAAATTACGAGGAGTAGCAGTCTGTGCAGTGGTTAATGACATGAGTTCTCAAATCACTCAGCTCAGTTACCAGTTTGGGCTCCACCATTTCCTACCTGTGTGACCCTGGGCAAATCGCCTCCACCCTCCGTGCTTCAGGCATGGGAGGACAAAGGAGCAGATCTGTGAATGGTAGAGGGGAGAGAGGCAGGCAACACCCTTCAACTCCCCAGACCCTGGACAGGGCAGGGGCCTATGGAAGGCCCACAGGGAGGCAGGGAGGCACCCAGCCCAAAGCTAGCATGCAGGGTTGACCCATGCTGGGGATGTAGGAAACCAGAGTTAAAATACTTGGGCCTGGGAAGGCAGCTGGTATCACAGGCTGTCCCTCTTCCTGCTCACCCTCAGCATTTCTTATGGAAGCTGCCAGAGGCCTTCCTGGCTTCCCAGCGTCCAAGAAGTCTGGGATGGAAAACTTAATTTCAGGAACTAGTTTCCCTGAAAGCAAGGTGAAAAGAAAGAAGGTTAGTATTCAGTGAAGTGGGGTAGCCATCAAGGGGCTAGATGTAGAAGTCAGAGAACTGGGTTTGCTCCTAGCTGTGGCACGAATTCATGGTGTGCCCTGGACAAGTTCTCTTGGCCTTCCATCTGTAACATGGAGTGGATATACAGGACAACCTCTTTGTGATTGGTCCAGCTCTGGTGTTCTGAGTCAGACACACCTGTCTCCCAATTCTACTAGATGTGTGACCTTAGACAAGTCATTTTCCTTCTCTGAGCCTCAGTTTCCTCACCCATAAAATGAAGACGATAGGGGACGGATGTGGCTCAAATGGTTGGGCGTCCGTCTGCTATATGGAGGGACCTGGGTTCTATCCCTGGGACCTCCCGGTAAAATTAAAAAAAAAAAATATATATATATATATATATAGAAGGCGCATGGGCTGCCAGGCTCTGTGTGCTGGTGAGCCGCCAGGCTCTGGGAGCCATGCAGCAAGATGATGACGCAACAAGAGAGAGACGCAGAGGAGAGACAAGACGAGATGCTCTGAAAGTTCCGGAAGCCAGGAGCTGAGGTGGAGCAGGAGGCAGAATACCTGTCTCCTACATCGGAAGTCTCCAGGATCAAATCCTGGTGAAGACTGGAGGAGGAGGATGAGAAGAGATAGCAGGAAACAGACACAGAGAATTGCCCAGCGAATGGACACAAAACAGCAAATGGGGAAGGGGGGGGGTTAAAATGGATAAAGTAAATAAATAAATCCTAAAAAAAAAAAAAAAAAGACGATAACAATAATATCTGCTAGCCTACCTCACAGGACTGCTGTGAGAGGGGAAATGAGAATACTGACATGAAAGGGCTTTGTAGACCATAAATTTCCCTGGAGTTAAAGATAGGTTGTTAAAGATACTCATTCCGGGAAGCAGATGTGGCTCCCATCTACCATATAGGAGTCCAGGGTTCAATTCCCGGGGCCTCCTGTTGAAAAGCAAGCTGGCCCGCGCGGCAAGCTAGCCGGAGTGGAGTGCTGGCCCAAGCAGAGTGCTGGCCTGTGCAGAGTGCTAGCCCACACGAAGTGCTGGCCCACGCAGAGGGCTGGAGCAGCAAGATGACGAGGCAAAAAGAGACACAGAAGAGAGACAATGGGAGATGCAGCAAATCAGGGAGCTGAGGTGGCGCAAGAGATTGAGCACCTCTCTCCACTCTGGAAGGTCCCAAGATTGGTTCCTGGTGCCGCCTAAAGAGAAAACAAGCAGACACAGAAGAACACACAGAGAACAGACAGCAGGCACAGAACAAGGGGGGTGGGGAGGAGAAATAAATAAATAAATCTTTAAAAAAGATACACATTTCTCTAAGACCCTACTCAAGCTCCTAAATATAAAAGCTCTGTCAGTCCTACAGCTTCCTCTTCCACCTGCTGTGGAAACATGTGCTTCCTTCCGCCTTTTATAGTTGGGAACCCCGAAAATAGCAACTACGGCTACTGAGCACCATCTGTACCAGGCACAGCTTTGCATACATTACATCCTCACTGCGTCTTTGCATCCCACCCTTGTTATAGATGAGGGATGAGGCCCGAGTAGCTTAAATGAGGACCCCACAGCCACAGGGCTGTGCCTGCCTCTGGCTGATGAGATCGCACAGCCAGAGGCAGGCAGACCAGGCCAAAGAAGTCTGGAAGGAGGTCACCTCCCAAGAGTAACCACTTCTACTTTGCATGCATCTGGGAAACCCCAAAGGCTTCCCCCCAGCTCCTCAGAGCTTGCTGTCTGTGAAATGCCTCCTCTCCCACTCCTCCACCACAGCCCGCTGCTCAGGTTGCCTCCAGCCCCCTCACTAGGCCTCAACCGAATACAGTGCCGACCTGGCCTTGTCACTCCTTGCTTAAAGCCCAATGACACCCCATTGCCTGGATAGAGTCCGCATTCCTCAGTCTGAATCATTGTGTCTCCCTACTGCCTCCCAGATAAAATCCAAATATTAACAGCCCAGCACCCTCTTGTGGCTTGGGGTGGGGTCCAGAAATTCTTATTCTCCAGAGCTCCTCATGCAGCCATGCTTGAGAACCACAAAAATGGGGGGCACAACATCCCAAGGAAGGCTGCTTGGTTTCACACAGTGCATCAGACGGGGTGAGGCTTTGAGTCTCCAGTAACATTTATTCCGTCGGTCGGGTAAATGGTGTTTCTCTAAGCAAAACCAGTTGTTACTGTGGGATCCCAGCTTTATCAAACCCAGGCTAGAACAATAACAATAATAATAATAATACCTAATTTTGCATAGCACCATGGTAATAAGATACTATGCAGTTTATTTTACAACCACCTCTGGCGGTTCACAGAATAATCCGTTTTATTTTTGAGACTATTGAGGCTCAGGTGAAATGACTTTTGCCAAGTCAAACAGCTAATAAGATTCAAACCCAGGGCTGCCCGACCATCTCTGGGGCAGAACTACTCAGACACCACCTTCTTCACCACCACCCCAGCCCGACTCCTCTCTGCAGGTGGCTCAGCCCCTGCATTCCATCCGTGGAAAAGCAGGAATGAAATGACCTGATCACTCTGATTTCCCCGGGTGGGAAACGTGTGAAGGCCAGAGGGAATGCACAAATATAACGCTAATGCTGAAATGGGGATGGGGGGTTATGGGTGACTTTTACTATTTCCTTTACTGTCACTGTTCTATTATTCTTTTTCATAAAACTGTCATATGAAAAACAACAACAACAACAACAAAAAAAAACGTAGCAGAGCTTAGCTGTTTAGAGTATAAGTTCTGGAATGGAAACCAGTTCTACCACTTCCCAGCTGCATTTACTGGATTTTATGAGGACTAAGGGAGACAGTGCATGTGCAATGCTTAGCTCAAAATATAGGAACTTTCTTTTAGTTTTCACTCACACAATTCTGAACCATTTAAAGTTTTTGTGTATTTTATATATTTTTTAAACCTAAAAAGATGATGAATATATCCATTGACACGGAAAGGTGTTATAATATATCGTTAAGTGAAAAAGGTAGTCAACAAAAAAGGATATACAATATATTACCATTTTTTATAAAATATTTGTAAAAATATAGAATAAATCTGTATAAGAAGAGAAAAAGAGCCTGAACTGAACAATGAATGTTGAGTGATTATTTTTGGATAGTTTATCAGTGATTTTATATGTTTTTCTTCTTTATATTGCATTATTTTTCTACAATGGTCATGTGTTAGTTGCATAGTAAAGTATTGTTTTTAAGGAAAAAATCAATAAGCAAGCTAGCTAAAATAATGAACAGAACAGAACTAAGTCTTCCAAACTAGGATACGTAGCCATTTGCCCTGGAGACTTCATCTGGCCCAGATTAGGGAGGAGGTGAACTGTGTGAATCAGCCCTTCATGAGAGTCAGATCCGACCCACTTTTATTTTTTTACTAAGGCCTGTACTTGATGTTTTCACAAGTATCCTCACTACAACCCTGGAAGTATTATGGTAAGGAAACTGAGACTCGGGAGGTGAGGAGACTCTACCAAGGGAGAAAACAAAGAAAGGGGCACTGAGGCAGGAAGGTGGGTTCCCCGCCCAGAACCCAGGTGAGGAGGCCAGGCCTGTGGGCAGGATTCATGCCTCGCAGAACCCGTGGGGGCTCCCAGGCACTTCAGAAGGGCATCTCAGGCACAGCGCCGCCCCCACCCCATTCCCCTCAGGCCAGGCCCCTCTCGCCCAGGCTAGAGTCTAGAAGCTGGGTTCTTCCCTAATGACAGTCTTGCTGGCAGGATTCGCATAGTCTGTCATCTTTGCCTTACATAATGCCACCGTTGTCCCCATGTCACAGGACAGAACAGCCCCTTGTACAAATTGAGGCAACAATGAACAGTTGCCAGGTATAAAGGCTGCTTTGTGAGCTCATCAGAGGCGCCCGCTACTGTGGTGTGTACAGAAGTGAAAGCAGTGTCCCCGCAAACCAGGAAAGCCTGTGTTCACGGGGAAGGGGCTGCCCCGCGCCCTCGGCGTCCTCATCTTCTTCGCCCTTGCCTCTGGGACTCAGGAAGATGGCCTCCTCCCCCCATGCCCTCTCCACAGAGGGGAGGGGGGAGGGCCCTGATCTCCCCGTGTTCTTCAAAGGGCCAGTCGGCAGCGTCCTCATGACATCTGTGTAAGAGGCAAAGGGCTGGGCTGACTCTTCTGGGCGAGCCTGTCAGTCTGGCCGAGAGTGCCCTTCACGCTGGGCCACCGGAACTTGATGACAGGGACCCCAAAGGGTTACTTCCTGAGCAGGCTGGGCTCGGGGCAGGAAGAAATGCTCCCAGCCGAAACCACTTCCTAATGATCCCACTTGCACCCACAAATGCACCTTCTCCCCATCTGGGGGCTGGCTGAGCCTCGGTTTCCTCATCAGAACACAGAGCCGGTAATCCCATTCTTTCCTAACTCGAGTGTCCTATTCCTGACGACGTTTTGCTTCCCTTTCGGCACAAATCTTTGCCTCCCCGTCTGTAACAATGCCTGCACCTGGCACTGTGGATATTGGGGATTGAATCGTGTCCCCCACAAAGACAGGCTCTGGTGCTAAGCCTCGGTCCTGTGGGCGTGAAGCCATTGGCAAATAGGACCTTTGAAGATGTTGTTATAAAGGTGAGGCCAAACGGGATCAGGGTGAGCTTTAATCCAAAATAACTGGAGTCCTTATGAGCAGAGGAGATTGGACAGTCAGGAGGAGGAGACAGGAGAAACGGTCATGGGACAGGCGGACACTGAGCTATGGGTTGCTGACAGGCCGCCACCAGAACCTTACAGACTTCAGAAAATGCAATATCTTACTGTCACCTTGGTTTTGGACTTCGAGACTCCAAAACTGTGAGACAATAAATGCCTCTTGTTCAAATCAACCAGTTTGTGGTACTTACAGCAGCTCTGACAAACTAAGACAGTGGGTCACAGACAAGCATGCAGGGGTAGAAGGAGCCTGCACAGGAGGAGAGAGGTTCCATGGCGTCACCAGGGTCTGCAGCCTGAGGCCAAAACCGTCACCACATTTCAGGCTGACGCCCACCCTCCCACAGAAGATGTACCTAGTCACACTTTGAGAGCCACACCCAGCAGCATTGACAATCTGACAGTGACGAAAAGTTTCCCATTTCCTGTGAAACCGGGTTTCAGCATGCTTTTTTTTTTTTTTTTTTTTTTTAATGTTTTGTAATTGCAATAACTAATATGTATAAACCTACTAGCATCTTCGTTCCTTCTCTTGAGTTGTTAATGTTTGGTCTGAATTGCAAGGTGCAGGGCAGGCCTTTTTTGCCTCTTTCCCCAATGTCAAAACTGGAGGAGGGAGAAAGGGGCTTCTCTATCCTTATTCCCTAGAAATCTGATATCTGATAGCAGATTCAACCCCCACTCTTTCAGATTGGTACACCAGATGCTGCTGAAATGAAAATAGAACATCAAAGGCAGGAGGAGGCAGAGGCGGCTAAAATGTTCATAAGAAAGGGCAGCGACAAGCTTTATATCTTGTTCTGAGCTTCCTGTTTACCAAGGCAAAGACAAGGGAATAAACTGGTGTTAGAGTTTCCCCCTTAAGAGGTTTGCAATGATTGACAGGTCATAGGGCTGTGAATCAATGCCCCTGTGGCATAGGTTGAGGAAAGGAAGCCTCCAGCCATAACCCACCTAACTGACTGAGCAAGCCATAGCCTATGGGCAGCTCATCCCTTCCCAAGAATAAACAAAATGGAGCAGATAAAGGCCAGCACTCCCTCCCAACCCCTTCCACATTCCAAGACCTCCTAACCCACTCCCCGCTGGCCATTTGGTCCCAGGCTGTACTCGGTTTCCCCACCCATTGATGTACTGTATAAACTCATATCCACCACCTTCCACGGGTGGACTGAAGTCTCTCTTCAGACCCCCGCCACGCTGGCAGGGGAGATGAAGTCTATTCTTCAAACCCCTTCTGTTGAGAGAGCTTCCCAAGAAACTCTCTGCCTGCAATCATCAGTCCCTGTGTCCTAGTGAGCACCGTTTTTCTCTAACAGCTGGTTATATAATCCTTATTACTGGTGCACAGAAGTAGCCTCATGCTTCCAGGACAACACTCTTTTTTTTCCTGAAATTAAATTCTCAAAAGGAATTCTACACATAAAGTTGATTCTACAGGGTCACGAGATCTAAAAATACAGATTCCAGGAGATCAAAGGGTAAGAAGCTAGAGTAAGCACAGCCAAGCTCTCTTTCTGGGTTCAAACGCAGACTTTATGATTCCTAGCTGTGTGCTTGAAGGCAAATTTCTTAACTCTCTGAGCTTCATTGGCCTCTTCCACAGGACTAAATGGAATGAGATGCGTAAAGCACTCAGCAGTGCTGGTGCCAGCACATATCCTGCAGTTCTTCCTGCCCAAAGGCACAGATGAAGAACTTCTGGTTCCTTCTGAAGGAAGTATTAGGGGTGCAAAGCTATTTTCAACATTTAAATCCTCACTCAAAAACCGTGAGCTAAATGGGCAGCAACTTTGGTGCAGTAACCAAAGGCCACATGGCCGCAGTAGGCAGAGTAGCACAGAAGCTTGGCTAAGGAGACGTGGGGACCTGCTTTCACCCTGACTGTGGCCCCTCACAGCTGGCCTTGTCACACAGGCAGTTTGGGGCCCCCAGAGATGGAAAAGGGATGCAGGGACTGAGGGGTCAGCTTAACCTCTACAACTTTGGTGGCTGTGGGTGTTGAGGGGTCGACCTGTTGGTTCTCTGATCAATTATATCAGACCATGGATTTCTGAAAGCTTCTGGAGTGGGGTTGAGAACCACTGGCCTAGCCCAGAGTGATGCTATTGAGGGCTGAGTTTCGGACATGGGGAGGACAGAGTTGTGGGAGGTGAGAGGAGCATTTCTCTGTGCCCCCTTCATGTTTCACCCAGGTTGGATGATGGCTGTGATTTTTTTTCCCTTCTGCTTTTCAGAATGTTCCACTCTCTAATGAGAATGAATCACACATGCCATGGAACCCAAATGATGAACTCACAGTTGCCTAACACACTTTCAATCAGTTCTGTGTTCTGCAGCCAGGCTGACTAGTAACATAACCTCTAAACCTCAGCTTCGTCATCTGACAAATGAGACTAGTAACTATCACCCCCACCCCCATTACAACCTATAAAGTTATCCTGAGGATTAAATGAGCTACCATAGATAAAGTAAGTGCTCAACAGATATAAACTATTATTCTTATTCTTATTCACTATTGCTATTATTATTATTTCTTATAGGTCCATCTTTGTCCTAATTGTGTGTCCTTATGTGTGACCTATTTTAATTCAGATAACTCAGGGAAAAAGTCCAGTTATCTCTGTTTTATACTTGAAGTTCAGAATAGTATTTTGTTTATTTATACCCTGCCTCCTTCTAAAAAGAAGATCAAAGGAGGTTCACAAATAAATATACTGTAGTTGGGGGAATGTGATTATTACAACATTGTGTTTTGGGTCCTCGGCTTTCCTCCCCTACTGCCTGGGAACATTTAATACAGTGGCAAATCCAGGAGCTGCTTGAGAGGATTCAAGCTGCCAAGGAAGTCTTTCCCTGGCAAGCACACTCTGGAAATCCCCTCCCACTCTTCAAATCCCTCAAGTTAAACAGTGGTGCAACAATTATATATTTGTTTTTATTCCAATGCTGACTCATGTGGCTGAAATGGAGACTGTCCAGAAAAATGAAAGTGATTCAGCCATAACTAAAGAACTTTGGTGCCACTGGCCATCTCAAAGGGCAAAAATAGCTTTCTGGGCCCTTTCTTTTCCTTTCCCTACTAATCCCTGGGCTTGGCCATCCTGGGCACACACATACACACACACACACACCATGGAAAAACTCCCAACTCAAGCTAGATATGAAATGAGACAAATCTGAGGGCATGACCTGTCTTCCTAATTGCTCTATCTCTGGTTCTCCAGGACCTGTGGTCCACCAGATGCTGAAATAACTCATCCTTCCTCATTCATTCATTTGCTCATTCATTTGTTTATTGTGCTAGGGACTAACCATTATCAAAACAGACATGATCCTTACATTGAACTAGTTAAATAATAGAGATCTACCTATAAACTAGGAAGAGTTCTAGGTTGAAAACAAATGTGCCTGGGGAGGACACCTGATAGACCTATTTATATAGGTGGACAGAATCGGCTTCTGTTGGAGACCAAAAGGTGAGAAGGATCAGCCATGGGAAGAACAAAAGGGGGTTGGGGAAGAGGGGAAACCAATATTCCAAGGGGCAGGAACCGCATATGCAAAACCCTGAGGCAGAAAACAGTTTGGTGTATCCCCTCAAATGAAAGATGAGCTGAATGAATGAGGGGGGAAATGGTAGAAATGAGGTCAGAGAGTTGGGCGAAGGTTAGACCATGCAGGACCTTATAGGCCATGGTTAGGTCAAATCTTATAAAATCCCTTGAACTGAGGCAACCTATAGAAGAGAGAGTGCTTACTGAATATTCATTTGCTCCCTCTAATATTCTGGCCTCACTTGAAATTAGGCTGGGGCCATGTGACTGGTTCTGGCCAATGGATTTTAAGCAGAAGTAATATCCATCACTTCTTGGACAAAGCAATTAAGGGCTAGTGAGCCTCTTCCACATCCCTCTCTTCCCCTGCCCCAGGAACTTTGGAAGCCATATGTTCCAGACGACAGCCAGCTACAAGAATGCAGAGGGCCTCCTGACCCCTATTGGACTTAACATGAGTGAGAAATCGATCTCTGTTGTGTTGAACAACTGAGATTTCAGGACTTTTCTGTTACTACAGCATAACCTAGCCTTCCCTGATTAATGCATAATCTAAGCATGTGTCTAAAAATTGCAACCCAGAAGAACCTAGTTGAAACAGCTTAGCACATAGCAGGAGTTCAATAAATGACAGTTCCTTTCATCCCAGCCCTTACCTTCCCTGTCTAAAAAATCAGGGATTGTTTTAAATGCACTGCACATACCCCTCTGTTCATTCTCATATTACTCCCAAGAAACCCTAGTGATTAAAGCCTTGCTTGTGGGAAACGGATGTGGCTCAAGCAATTGAGCTTCTGCCTATCCACATGGGAGATTCCAGGTTCGATTCCTAGTGCCTCCTAAAGAAGATGAGCAAGACAGAGAGCTGACACAATGGACAGGCGTGGCGAGCTGACACAACAAGAGACACAAGGAGGGAAACATAATGAGAGACACAACAAAGCAGGGAGTGGAGGTGGCTCAAGTGATTAGGTGTCTGCCTCCCACACAGGTTCATTGTCGGTAGGAATGTAAAATGATGTAGCTGCAGTAGAAAATGGTTTGGTGGTTCCTCAGGAAGTTAAGTATGGAATTACCATATGAACTGACAATCCCACTTCTGGGTACATACTCAAAAGAACTGAAGGCAGGGACTTGAAAAGATATTTGTACCCCAATGTTCATAGTAGCATTATTTTGGCATCAATAGCCAAAAGGGGGAAGCAACCCAAATGTACAGCAACTGATGAATGGATTAAGAAAAATGTGGTATATACATACAAAGGAATAATATTCTGCCATGAAAAGGAACAAAGTTCTGATACATGCAACTACATGATGAACCTTGAAGACAGCAAGTGAAATGAGCTAGACAGAAAAGGACAAATATTGTATGATCTCACTTTTATGAAATAATTAGAATAAGCAAATTCATAGAAACAGAAAGTAGAATACAGGTTACTAGGGGCAGAGGTATGGGTTAGGATTACAAACAAACAAAAAAAAAACCCATCATCTCTTATGTGTTTTGAAGCTTTCCAGTTTACAAGCAAAGTAGACAGGGCAGCTGTTATCATACCCATTTTTCAGAGGGGGCAAGGGAGACTTGATGCCTTTTAGAAACCTACTCAAGAAAGGGTTAAAGGCAAGCAGACCTGAGCTCTCATCCTGGCCGCACCACTTACTAGCTATGTGACCATGGGCAAGTTACTTAATCCTTGAATCTTAATTTCCTCATCTATAAAATGGAGATAACAAAAGCTGTGAGATAAATTGCCTTCCTTCACATATTAGGTGCTAAAAAGTTACTGCTAGAACCCAGATACCCTGACTCCTGACCTAGGGGAGGGGTTTTGGGGTCTTGGACCAACACAGTGCCACCTCCTAACAAGTCTCTAGGGGTTCTAGGGTCTGAATCCTATCTATACCTTTTTTTCCTAGTGGTTAGAATGGGGCAGGAATTCGGGAACCTTCCAAGAAAGCAAACATGTGAGCTCTGTCTGGACCTTGCAACAGCATCACCTCTTCAGAAGAGAAAGTGTTCATTCTTTCTGTTTTATTGTAGGCAGTGGCCAAAAAGTCCCGACCCAATGAGAGCCTGACACCAGGAAGGAAATGACTTTGGCTGAGATGTCAAACTGAAAGTTAGAAACTATTGGGGATGACACAACCAAGTATAAACTGCTTGAAAATTGTAAAATTTCAAAATAAACTCCTAGGAAAATGGCAGAGCAGATGGGAAGACAAAGCCTTGGTCACCTCCCAAATCCCTTCAGATTCCTGCAACTTCCGGTCTTCTACTGAGTAGACATCAGGAACCTCCCAAGCCTCCATTCCACACCTCAGCCAGAAACATGGGCAGGCCCTGAATAAAAACCCTTCCACATCTTCCCTTGGTTCCCGGTTTGAAGCAAACTTTTTGGCTTGATCCCTGCCCCTCTCACCAGCCGCATCCCACCACACTCCCTTTTATTGCTGGCAGAAGACTTCATGGCCTTTTTTCAGGTCCTCAAACATTGTTCCTTCCCACCAACGAGCTGTTCCCTCTACCTAAAGTCGTCTGTGCCATCCCTCACTGCAGTCAGTCCACCCATCCTTTGGATGGAGGCTCAAGTTTCACTTCCTCGGGAAAGCTTCCCCTGATAAATCAAATCCTCTCTCTTACCTCCATTACCTTCCCTACCTCTGCTTCTCCTTTGAACCCTCAGCACTGTGGTAGGTTACAGGTATTGGTGGGGTTATCTCATTAATCTTTGTCTCCCCCCATAGATTTCAAGTTCTTGGAGGTCTGGGGACTTGTCAGTGCTCTTAATGCTGTGTTCCTAGTGCCCAGACCGTGGTAGAGACTCGGCAACTATTTATTTAGTTCATCATTAACCCTCTTGTCCAGCGTCTGTGTATCTAACTCCCTGCAGGAAGGAATAAGGGAGAATTTATCCTCAGAGGTTAGGCACACCTAATTTCTAGCCTCCTGATCCCCTCCATCTACAGGCTTAGCCCTTAAGCCTGCCTTTGGTGACATCTAACCAGCTCTAGAATTCACTTTTGTAACTTCATAAAAAGTTACAACAACAACCTAACTAGGGGCTAAAAATATGATATAAATGTATGGGAAAGAAGAAGGAGGGGAAATGTGTGTATAAGCTAAATCCCCCTCTATCATAGTATGAAGTTGGTGGATAATATTTCAACATGAAAATAGCAGTATAAGCATATTAGAGAGAGTACTTAATGTGGCAGAAAATATCCATCCTTCCTATCTTTCAACATACAAGAAGTTTTGGCTAGACATTGGCTGTCTGGCCAAAAACTACATTTCCCAGCCTCCTTTGCAACTAATTGTGGCCATGTGACTAAACTAAGTTCTAGCCAATAGAACTTAAAGAAGTAATATGAGCATCCTACAGGTTGTGCCGTTAAAAGGAAAATAAAATACCCTCCCTTTTCTATTGGCTGAAATGTGGACACGGCAGTAAGAGCTAGAACAAGGATATACATAATTTTTAATTGTGGCAGAATAGATATAACATAAAACTTGCCATCTTAACTCTTTTAAGTGTACAATTCAGTGACATTAATTACACTCACAATGCTGTGCTACCATCCACTATCTAATCTACTTCTAAAATTTTCCCATCACCCCAAACAGAAACCTCTGTAACCATTAAGCAATAACTCTCCACCCCTCCCTGCCCTCCAACCCCTGGTAACCTCTAATTTACTTTTTGTCTCTATGAATTTGTTTATTCTAGTTATTCACATAAGTGAAATCATACAATATTTGTCATTGCGTGTGTGACTTCTTTCACTTAGCATGTTTTCAAGATTCACCCATGTTGTAGCATGTATCAGATTTCATTCTTTTTATGTCTGAATAATATTCCATTGTATGTATACACCACATTTTGTTTATCCATTCATGTGTTGATGGACATTAGGTTGTTTCCATCTTTTAGGTATTCGTGAATAATGCTGCAATGAACATTCACACACAAGTATCTGAGTTCCTGTTTTTAATTCTTTTGGGTATAGACTTAGGAGTGGAATTACTAGGTCATAGAATAATTATATGTTTAACTTTTTGAGGAACTGCCAAACTGTTTCCCACAGTGGCTGCACCATCTTACATTCCCATCAGCAACATACAAAGGTTCCAATTTTCTCCACATCCTCACCAACATTTGATATTGTTTTTTTGATAGTAGCCATTTTGATGGGTGTGAAATGGTATCTCACTGTGGTTTTGATTTGTGTTTCCCTCATGATTAATGATGTTGAGCATCTTTTCATGTGCTTATTGGTCATTTGTTTATCTTCTTTGGAGAATTATATAGTCAAGTGCTTTGCCTATTTTTCAGTTGGGTTCTGTGTTTTTGTTGAGCAAGTATCTCAGACCACAGATGGAAGTCACATGTTAAGGGCAGCAGAATAAAAAGACAGAAAAAAGCCTGACTCCCTGACACTGTGTATCCACCATATCAGCCTTGGATTGCTTACACTCAAACAGTATACTATTTAAAACCCTTATTGATAGAAGCTGCTATTATAGCCACCAAACTAGTATAATACCTAAGACAGAATCTGGTACTAGTAAAATGGCTGCCTATATTGGGTGTTGCTGGGAGGGACCCCTCTACAAGAAGGGACTTTCCAGAAGACAAAAACAATTGACCTGCAGGATCAACATTTGGTGATAAACTAGTTTTGGTACAGTAGAGATGGCTTATCAGAATACCATACTAATCAATGTATATCTGCACCCCACTTTCTAAGACCACACTCCCCCCAATGTAAAATGATAACTTAACATCAGCCAATCAGGACATTTTCTCACTGGCTTCCATATTTGCCCTATAGAAGCTCCCCCAACCACCCCCTCAGCAGAGCTCCCTTCTACTTTCTGAATAGGATTCTGCTGGATTCATGACTCGCTCAATAAAGCTGTGAGATCCTAAATTGCATGAGAAGTTTTTTCTTTTAGCAGTCCTCAGGAGTGGAGCTCCAGGTGGCAAGGACACAACAAAAAATTTCGTCAAACCATTACCTACAATACCTTGGAAGACAGTCCATGTGTTGAAAGAGCCTGTTACTTTATAAGGAAAAGTTGAAAATATTCTGAATATTGGTGTGTATGACTTCTTTTTCAGAAACCTCCAACAAAAGAGAGAGTGAAGCAAGACCATGTACAAGCAGAGATGAAAAGAAAGAATCTCTCAGCCTGTAGTTGGCAATCCACAATTGATGGAGAGTCCCCCATTGAGGCGGGTTAGTATAGAAGGCGAGGGAAGGTGGCTGGTCAGAATAAAGCAGAAACAGCTGGGACCCCCCCCCAGTCAGAACATGACATGAGACCCTGCCTGGAAATGCCCTGAGGGAAGGCTGCTGCTTGAGAACACAGCTGTAACCTTTACAGCCAAAAAGCCTGCCAAGACCCAGGTCATGAGGTCCCATTTGGAACTCTCAGCTTAAAACAAGCCCCAGATAACTCCAAACAGAAAGGCCTCCTCATTGGCCCCCTGCAAGCTAAAAGGTGAGGATAGAAAGGCAAACGATCAGGACAGCAAATAACTGGGGTCCCTCCTTAATATGGTAAAGGGGGAAGATGAAAGGCCTTTATTTATTTACTTTTTTAAGATTTATTTTATTTACTTTATTTCTCCCCACCCACATGCTGTTTGCACTTGCTGTGTCTGTTTGTCTTCCTTGTTTCCTTAGGAGGCACCAGGAACCCAACCCAAGACCTCTGATTTGGGAAGGAGGTGCTTAATCACTTTAGCCACCTCTGCTCCCTGCTTTGTTGTGTCTCTCATTATGTTTTGTCTTGTGTCTCTTGTTGCATCATGCCTGCCTGTTGTGCCAGCTTTCTGTCTTCTTTAGGAGGCACCGGGAACCAAACCATCGACCTCCCATATGGTGGGCGGGAGCCCAATCACTTGAGCCACATCCGCTTCTGGAAAGGCCTTTAAAGGCCTACCCGGGGACCCCACGTGCACATCTCACTCTGTAGCACCCCTACACTGATGTCTTGGGTGTATACTATGTATTTTCTTGTTTCTTAATAAACTCTTTACTCCCTTGCCTACTGTATGGCATGTCCTTAAATTCCTTTATGCGACATAGCCGAGAACCTAGAAACCCAGAGTGTTCTGCTAACACCATTTTGGGGGCTCTGAAGAGACAGCCTCAGCAGAAGATAAGATGGTGGCCCTAACCCTTCTCAAGCACCATTCCACCATTCCACCTTGCTCAATTCCACCAGTGAACCTCAAAAGAAGTTCTCTGCGGGACAAAGAGAGAACCCAGAGGCAAAAGTCTATCAAGAATGTTATTCTCCCATCCAACTTACTGCTTCAAGTGGACTCCAGGTAGGCCTCCAGGTAGGAACATTAAATTGAGGAGGGGCAGGTTGAGCACAGGCCAGTAAAAGATCAAACACTTCAGGGTTAAGAATTGAAAATATGTCTAGGCTGGATCTTTGGCTGTGGCTACCACATGTAGAACTCATTAGAAGGTCAGGAGACTAGAAGCTTCTTGTTTTTTGGAGAGAAATGTATTGACAAAGAAACCACAGGCCTGGCCTGCAAAAGCTACCCAGCCCCCTAAATCTACACCAACAGGAAGTGGGCTGTGAAAGCTGTGTAACCCTCAATAAAGACCACCTCTTCTCCAGTTCCCACTTCAGATGAGGCTACAGACGATAATCAACAAGAAAGAGACAGCCTCCTCCCCCACACCCCAGAGGACAGAGCCAGGGGTCACAGAGAACCAGGATCAGGGTTGCCTGGACAGCTTGTTAAATCACAGCTTGCTGGCCCCATTCCCAGTGTTTCTGCCTCAGTAGCTGGGGTGAGACTGCAGAATTTGCATTAGTAACAAGTTCCCAGGTGACTGCTGATGCTTTGGAGGCTGGAGAACACACTTCGAGAACCAGGGAGCCAGTGAGAAGAACTCGGGATGATTAGATAGATGGCCAAGCAAAAAACTTATTCCCCTGGCAGGGAAGGGAGCTCTTACAATTCCTAAACAGGTGGATTTGTTGACTGCTACAGACAAGTAACCTACAGTGTGTTTCTCATTTTCAAATGGGAGATTTTATTGTGGCTTTCTGTTGCTATTCCACCACTGAATTTGGGGTGTGTGGGGGAATGGAGAGCAGATAACTTCTCTTTGGTTGCAAGGTATTCGATAATTAGGAACTGATAGAGAAGATTATGCATTACCAACAGATCCTGGGCTTTGAACTGAAGGGAGTAACTGATTAGAACTCCAGGACTGTCCCACTTGGGGAAAGGGTATGTTCTACGTGTGAGAAGACAGGTATATATGCATTTTTGGCTGGCTAAAAGGGGAGGACTGTGGCAAGACTGTTAATTGTCCCTCCAATATTTATTCCCTCCTCTTCTACAGTAATAGGAAGTTTTAGTTGTGCATATAACCTCCCAGCTAAAGATTACATTTCCCAGCCTCCCTTGTAACTAGCTGTGATCATGTGACCAGGTTCTGGCCAATGGCTTGTAAGAGAAAGTTACCTGTGCGATTTCCTGATCATGTCCTTAAAAGAAAAGGAACATACCATCTACCCCTTCCTGCTGGCTGGCATGCAGACATGGAGGCACAGAGCAGCCATCTTAGACATGAGAGGGAAGCCATGTATCAAGCATGGCAGAGCAATAAAAAAGAAAACTTGGTCCTTTACACCATGGAGCTGCCATATCAGCACTGTACTGATCAGTTTGGACTGTCACAGGAGAGAGAAACAAACTTCTATCTTGTTTAAGCCATTGTTGTCTGCCTTTTGTTAAATCCTGTTATAAGCTCTCTATTAATATATTCTAATTCTTAAAACATTTAATTGTTGAACAAATAAAAGATTCAATGGTCTTGGCAATTAAGTTAGAAAATATCAAGAAACAGAAACCTACGGCCCTAGCCCTTTATAAGAAACCAGGCAGCCACCCACAGTACAGGATTCCAGAGGCTGTAATTAAACATGGCCCACCAGCGGACCTCCCCATACTGCCTTGATACTGTCCAGGAGCCATCTTCAGAAGGCTACTGTGAAATTCAAATATGAAATTCAAATATGTTACCTGGAAAGGGAACTCTGAGGAAGCCACTTTATCTTTTGGACTTTAGGTATGTGGCTCAAATCTGTTTTATTCACATCTATTTTTACAGTCCTTTAAGAAGTGTTGGGCAGCAAGGCAGGTTCTCAAACTGCAGGAGGTCACTGAATGAGTTAATAAACAATCTTAAGCAAGTAAATGCAAATTAACTTTTTTTTTTTTTTTTTGGAGGTACTGGGGATTGAACAGGACCTTGTACATGGAAAGCAGGCACTCAACCACTGAACTACATCCACTCCCCAGCGAGATTTGGCTTTTTCATTTGTTTCTTTTGTTTTTAGGAGGTATCGGGGATCGAACCTGGGGCCTCATACATGGGAAGCAGTTACTGAACCACTTGAGCTACATCCACTCCACTAACTCTTATTTTTTTTTGAGGTACCAGGGCTAGGGGTTGAACCCTGGACCTCGTATGTGGGAAGATGGCGCTCAACCACTAAGCCACATCCACTCCCCTGAGTCGGTTTTTTCATTTATTTGCTTGTTTGTTTTTGTTTATTTTGTTGAAGCAGGCGCTCAACTGCTTAAGCCATATCAGCTCCCCTATTAACTTTTTTTTTTTTTTTTACCGGGAGGTCCTGGGGATCGAACCCGGGTCCCTCCATATGGGAGACGGACGCCCAACCATTTGAGCCACATCTGTCCCCTGCTATTAACTCTTAATTAATGGTAAATCTTTACAGTTAGGGAAGGGAAAAAGGATTTGACTAGTTGGAATACAGAAAATTAAGACGTTTCACACATACCTTCTACATTCATCTCCCAAAAGTAACAGGGATATAGCACTTTTTTTTTCCTAATAAAACAAAAACAAAAAACAAGATACTGAAAGGGGACGTTTCTTGCCTGAGCACTCAAAGCAGTAGTAAAAACACAACGGGACTCCCATAACAAAAGAACACCGTGGGAATTGGGGATGTGGAAACAGGAGTTAATCTCTCTTCCTCAGCAATTTTTATAAGTAAGGCTAAGTGGAAAAGAAGAGTGGTTTGGAGAACATAAGGTGGACTTTCACAGCAGAAGGTCACAGAGAGGTTAGAAGCAGTTGGAACAAAGTAAACATGGGCCTGGGTAAAAGTTCTAGGCAGAATAGAGGCTTTCAAGTAAAGCACCACAGGTACCACAAGTGTTTCCCAGAAGCTCAGGAAGTTCCCACATGAAAAGCTAAGAATGAGGGCTCTGGAATCCAGAGGTGCACGGATGTGTCCTCTGTCCTCTATCTTTGCCGTGACCAGACTTGTGCCCTGGCCAAGTCCCTTGGCCATTCTTGGCCTCAGTTTCCTCAGGTGGAGAATGGATTCCTTAACGTACCCACCTCCAAGGGCTGATGGGAGGAGTCAAACACTTAGCACAGTACGTGGCACATCAAAGAGCTCACTTAGCATTCGTTTTTTGTTGTTGTTTTTTTAAGTATCACACTGACATTAGTGTCTTTCTTTAAATCTTGCCCTATATTGTTTGTTGACCTCAAATTGTTAAACAAATGTTAGAGATTAGTCAATAGCCAGGCTCTGACGTCAGTAGAGAGCTAGCGTGTCCAATAGAAGGTCTGTGACTCAAACAGACCAGGTTTCAGGCCTGACTCTCAGGTTTCAGGCCTGAGATGTTGCACACTTGCAACATCTCAGCTTCCCCCTTCCTGGGGGCAAAACCAGGGTCTGGATCATGCCCCATCCTGCTACTCCCTCTGCAATGTGGGCTTGGAGCTCCCAGCCCCTTCTAACTGCACTTGATCAGGGGGCTCTTCCCCTCCCCTCCTACATCCTCTTCTTTGCCTCCTGCCGAATCCCTGAAGAGTTTATCATTATTCCTCTCAAGATGTGAAAAATATCTTAAAGCACATTCACTCAGTAATCAATCATCTTTCAGTGTTCACCATGTGCCAGGCTTTGGGAATGCACCAAACCAAAGCCAGAGTCCTGCTCACAGCTGTGCAGGGCCAACTGGAATGCCAAATAGCAAAAGCAAGAATGGAGCAGCCAAGGCACCAGACTCCCTAGAGAAAGCTATACTTAGAGTATGAGGCATAGACATCACCCAGGCCAACCCGCTCATTGCACAAAGGAGGAGCCTAGGGCCCAGGGAAAGGAAGGGACTTGCCCAAGGTCACACAACCAAGGGCTAAGCCACCTTGCCACTACACTACAAACCACGTTGGACCTCTTGGGCTGACCAGAAGGTGGCCCTGGCCTTTGGGGAGGATGTGAGGAGAGTGACAGCTATCTGACAGGACCCAGGAGAATCCTCTCTGGACAGAGGGCTAGATGGGGCAGGGAGGAGTCTCAGGTCAGTACCAGGGGAGTGGGGAAGCTGTGGGCTGAGCAGGTCACCACTTCCCCATCTGAGGAAGAGGAGGGGGACTGAACACCTCATCTACACCTAGATGGGAAGGCTGGTCAGACAGGGGCAAGGCTGCAGAAGTGGGCAGGGCCCACTAAGACAGTCTTAGTGTACTGGATTGAGCAGTGACCCCTGCCTCCCAAATTCATGTCAACCTGGAAACTATGAATGTGATCTTATTTGGAAGTTGAGTCTTTGCAGATATAATCAAATGAAAATGAGGTCATAATGGATGGATGAGCCCTAAACCCAGTGAGTGGTGTCCTTATAAGAAAAGGAAACTTGGATACAGATATACAGAGAGGAGAACCCCATGTGAAGACATGGATGCTGACACACAGGGCAGAAGGCTGCGTGAAGATGGGGCAGAGACTGGACTGCTGCAGCTACAAGCCCAGGAACCCAAGGCTTGCTGGCAAACACCAGAAGCTAGAAGAGGCAAGGAAGGATTCCCCACTGCAGACTTCAGAAGGAGCATAGCTAGCTCTGCTTACATCTTGATTTCAGGCTTCTAACCTCCCCCAAAATTGTTAGAGAATAAATTTCTGTTATTTTAAGTCACCCAATTTGTGCTAATTTGTTACAGGAGCTCTAGAAAACGAATACACCCTGAGCCTTGGGGGCCCTATATAGCTCTGAGTAGCTGGCTCTCTACCTCTGACCATACTCACTTTCTTCTAGTTCCTTCGATACCCTGGGTTCTTCAGGGCCTTTGCACGTGCTTTTCTCTCTCCTCTGGGCTCTCTTACCCCAACTCTTTGCATAGCTATCTTGCTTTCCATTCCTCAAGCTACACCTCCTCAGAATGGCCTTCCCTAACCATGCTATCTTAGGAGGTTCCCCTACCTGGTCATTCTATTCTGTTGCCCATTTCTTTGACCAGTGTGTTAATTTTCGCTTGTTTTCCTGACTATCTACTGTCTTCTCATAGACTATGCACTTCAGTAGGGCAAAGGACCTATCGATTTGTCATCCACCCTATTTCCAGAATCTAGGATAGAGCTAGTACTGGGCAGGTACTCAGTAAGCACCTGTTAAAAGACTGGCTCCTTGCCTCACACTGAAGGGGTTTCTTAGAGGATGTGGGGAGGGTGGGGGACTTGGGAAGGTGACAAGCCTCCTCCCCCATGCTGCCTTCTGCTGAGCACTGGCCCATGCCACTCCTTAATTTCCCTACCCTCCAAGGCAGGGAGGCATTATTACCTGTTACATATTTTCTTACTGTGATCTTGCAGAAAGGTAACTTGGCAATATTAATATCAATATAAATCAATGCTAGAAAACTATCCTACAGCAATTGTCACATATATGGAAAAAAAAAAAAAAAAGGTAGGTATCTCCATACATAATGTTAGAAAAACCTTCAACAGGGCCAGTTAAATAAATCATGGTATATCTGTCAAAGAAAACATATACAGCTGTTAAAAAGACGGTGCCAACATGAAATAATCTCCAAGATTGATAGCTATATGGGGAAAGAAAGGATGCTATATGTATTAAAAAGGGCCTATAGTAGTGGTTTCTTGGACCTCACACCCAAAGCACGTGCAACAAAAGAAAAAGTAGATAAATGGGACCTCCTCAAAATTAAACACTTTTGCACCTCACAGGACTTTGTCAGAAGGGTGAAAAGGCAGCCAACTCAATGGGAAAAAATATTTGGAAATCACATATCTGATAAGGGTTTAATATCCAGGATATATAAAGAGATGTTACAACTCAACAATAAAAAGACAAATGACCCAATTAAAAAATGGGCCAAAGACTTGAATAGACATTTCTCCGAAGAAGAAATACAAATGGCAAAAAAACACATGAAGAAATGCTCAACATCACTCATGATTAGGGAAATGCAAATCAAAACTACAATGAGATATCATTTCACACCTATCAGAATGGCCACCATTAAAAAGACAGAGGGGAAGCGGCTGTGGCTCAATCAGTAGGGCTCCCATTTACCATATGGGAGGCCCTGGGTTCGGTTCCCGGGGCCTCCTGGTGAAGGCAAGCCCGCCCACACGGCGCGGTTAGCTGACCCAGCAAGCACAAGCAGCAAGGGGGGGATAAATGAATAAATAAATAAAATCTTAGGAAAAAAAAAAAAAAAAGACAGAGAACTACAAGTGTTGGAGAGGATGTGGAGAGATAGGAACACTTCTTCACTGTTGGTAGGAATGCAGGATGGTACAACCACTATGGAGGATTGTTTGGCAGTTCCTAAAGAAGTTGAATATAGACTTGCCACGTGACCCTGCAATACCACTACTGGGTATATACCCAGAAGAACTGAGAGCAGTGACACGAACAGACATCTGCACACCGATGTTCATAGCCACATTATTCACCATTGCCAAAAGTTGAAAATAACCCAGGTGTCCATCAACAGATGAATGGATAAACAAACTGTGGTCTATTCACACAATGGAATATTATGCAGCTGTAAGAAGAAATGAAGTCATAAAGCATATGGCAACATGGATGAACCTGCAGGACATTATGTTGAGTGAAGCAAGCCAGATACAAAAGGACAAATACTGTATGAATGCATTACTATGAACCAAATATATTGTGTAATATATTGTTTGATTAAAAAAAAAAAAAATTTACATGTATCCATTACAAAAAAAAAAAAAAAAAAAAGGGCCTATAGTATAGAATTTTACTCAGCCATAAAAAAGGAAGTTCTGATCCATGCTACAACATGGATGAACCTTGAATACATCATGCTGAGTGAAATAAGCCAGACACAAAAGGACAATTACCGTATGATTCCACTTATAAGAAATACCTAGAATAAGCAAATTCAAAGAGACAGAAAGTTGATTAGAGGTTACCAGGGGCTGGGGATTGGGGAATGGGGAGTAATTGCTTAGAGTTTCTAATTTGGGGTGATGAAAAAGTTCTGGTAATAGAAGGTGGTGATGATAGCACAACACTGAATATAATTAATGCCACTGAATTGTACATTTAACAATGGTTAAAATACGGAATATTATGTTATATATATATGTTACATAAAAAAAAATTTAGGTGGGGGTCATAGATACATTTATATGCTTACCCATGTGTAGAAAAGTTCTAGTAAGAGACAAGAAATTATTAACAGGGGATACTTCTTGGGATGTAAACTGGGGAAGTAGGATGAAAATGTGCAACATTTTTACTGACATTTTTTTTTTAATGTTTATGTTAGAGTTATTTTTTTTTAATTTAATTTTTGGAATAGATCACAATAATTTAAAAGGTACAAAAGGATGTTTAATAAAGTCTCCCTTAACACCTTATTCCCTGGTCTTTTAAATTCCTCTCCCCACGGGTAACCACTGTTACCAGTTTCTATGTTGGATGGTAAACTCTTTCATTAAAATTAAAAAATAATAATAGGGAAGCGGCTGTGGCTCAATCAGTAGGGCTCCCGTTTGCCATGTGGGAGGCCCCGGGTTCGGTTCCTGGGGCCTCCTGGTGGGGGCAGGCCCGCCTGCACAGCCTGGTTGGCTGGCCCAGCGAGCACAAGCAGCAAGGGTGGTGGGGGGGATAAATGAATAAATAAATAAAATCTTTAAAAAAAAAAAAATAATAATAATAATAATAATAATAAAGATTATTTTTAAGGCCAGAGAGTGCAATCACGTCACAGCTATGCCCGGGAGCCACGATTGAGCTCATACTCAGGACCAGGCCACACTCGGGGGCCACGTGGTGACTCACAGTTGAGGATGATCTGGGCAGCGCGGTAGAGCTCCAGGCGGCACAAGAGGTCCACGAGCTGCTGGACTGTGGCCTGCCGCATCCCCCACCACCAGAGCAGCTCCCGGGTGATGCTCACTCCCTGCACCCGCTCCAGGGACTTGATCTTCCGCAGCTGGGTCAGGTCAGTGATCACATAGGAGGCTGGAAGGTGAGCGAGAGGGATCTGCTTAGAGTTGAAAAGGCAATCCTTGCACAGTGAGGGCCATAGATCCCTCCCACGCCTGAAAGTCTACTATAAGTTGGGGTCCACAGGTGGTCCAAGTTATAAGGCTGGTTCTATTGAATACCCTCAAGGACTAGCACACCAATATTTGAACATAAATATCTACTTAGCTGCCTTGCAAGACATAGGAGAAAGACCACTGGACAAGAGGGCCAGGAGACTTGAGTTTTAGCCACTTAAGGGCAAGTCTCTTAACCAGCGTGGGCCTCGGTCTCAAGTGGAACAGGGGGATAATAGAACTTTGCCTGCCTCCCCTTCTGCAATGGAAGTCCCACCTAGGCAGGGGTTTTTAGCTGTTTTGTTCACTGTTATATTCCCAGTACACAAAACAGTGCATGGCAGAGTGGGGGGCAGGGCTGGGACCAGGGTGAGGCGAGTAAGGCATCCAGGGTACAAAATTATGGCAGCATTCACTCGCAGGGCCGATCCTGCACTTCCATGCCCCTGAGTAAGCACGTCCTTCAATTTTGCACCCTGGTTGCCTTACTCGCCTCACTCTGGTCCTAGCCATGGTGGAGGGAACTCATTAAATATATGACGCATGAATGAATGAACCCAGGCCCAACCACCCTCAAGAACTGCCATGTAAAGCCTCAAGAGTGCTCCTGAGCGTCCTAGGGACATCTGGCAACAGAAGCAAGGGCACACAGCACCATGAAACCAACACCCCTTTGGTGGGCCCTATCTGGGAATATATGAAAATCCATTTCCCCAATATAACATAGTTATACTCATTTATAATTCCCCTAATCATGACTCATCTACCTATTTTATTTGCACCTATAATTTTCATTGTACCTGTTAAGTATATTTCACAGAAACTTAAATCTTTGGACTGCTGAAATGCCGGTTGAGCCCTGAATCCCAGCAGAGTAGCAAATAACTCCTACTCTCTAGTTCTTCGAGCCTGCCCTGGTCAACCAACAAAACGATGATGATGAACAACAGGTCCCATCCTCAAAAACAGGGAGTGTTTGCAGCTGAGGACAGGATAATCCCTTCCATCTGCCCCATGGTATCTGGATCCTCTCTCAGCCTGGGGCTGTCGGAACAGAGGACATCCCAGGTCCCTAGGGATTAGGGGATGTACACATGTGTGGGATGAGGGTGGGTGGGGGTGGGCCACAGACCAAAGTAAATTAGTTATTATGGATGTTAACTTGTGTTGGCAGAAGAACTTGTAACATTAATATAAAGATAGTGGTTGCCAGGGCATATTTGGGGTAGTGAGATTCTTCTGTATAATAACTGCAATGACAGATGCATGACATTAAGGCTCATGGAACTACAGAGCACAAAGTGTAAATCATAATGTAAACTAGATTTTGGTCAGTAGCAATGCTTCAAGATTGGTTCATCAACTGTAACAAATGTAACACACTAATCTAAGATGTCAATAATAGAGGAAACTATTATTGGGGGCAGGGAGACCTATATGGGAATTCCCTACACTTTTGGTACAATTTTTCTGTAAATGTAAACCAAAAATTTCTCTAAAAATAAAATTAAAAAGAACTGTTATAAAGACCAAAAGGGCCTGTGGATAAAAAAGTGCTTTGCCAATTCTAATGTACTACACAAAATTAGGAGGCTATTGTTGGCAACAATAAAAATAATGTATCCTTTCTTTTCATTTTTTGTTATAAAATTAATGGTTGCTCACTAAAGAAAATTTGAAACATTCAGGAAAAAAATAAAACAAATATGTTACATAGCATCCTACCATCCTCACAAGGCCACTAGACTACTTTTCCTTTCCAAAAAGATCCCCTTCTACATTGGTGTGGTTTTGGATGTAGTTGTTGCCAGACTGTAAGTAAGGTTTTGCATACTGCTTTTATTAACATTATATAATAAGCATTTTCCAAGTTGTTACAAGCTTGTCATAAACAGCATTTTTAATGTCCACATATAGTATTCCACTGAGTTTATTGAAGTGAGGGAGAAATTTCTTTTAAAAACTTAGAAATAAAATAATCAAGCTTCAGTCCCAGGTTTTCAGAAATCATGGAGTGAGTTTCTACATGAACATCAAGTCATTTATTCATTCAATATTTATTGAGCACCTACTGTGTGCCAGGCAAGCTCAGGTGATACTGTGATGAGTAAACCAAAATGCCACGGAATTTTTCTGTTTGGGAAAGATGAGAATAGGTGCACTGGATGGGAAGTGGGGGTAGGGAGGGAGGCAAGAGACGAAGTCCATCACCACCTAACTCTGGCTGTTGAATACCGGGTTTATAGAATTTGGACTGGACCCTAAGAGAAACAGAAACCATGGACGATTTCAGAGCCAGGGAGAGAGAATCATATTGCACAATCCCTTCCCCTCTGGATGGAATGGGGAAGGAGTATGACAGCTTCCTGCTGACAAAAAGCATTCAGGAGATGTGACCTGAGGGATGGAAATTTCCTTAGTTGCAACTTTAGTCACTGGAAACCCCAGGCCAGATTCCTGGTCCGTGGGAAGTGACATCAGCAGGACAGGGGCTGCTTTCAACAGAGAGAGAAAAGAGCTGAGGGAAGAGGAAGGAACACCTCCCCGCCTAGCCCGTCCCTGCACATGAAGTTATTGTTAATCTGCACACCTCCTACCCTTTGGAGGCAGCTCGATATAATGGGAAAAACAAGCCCAGGGCTGCTGCTGATGGCCAGTGGTGGCATTAACTCAGCTGTGGAGCTCACCCTCTTGGGTTTGCACTTTCCTCACAGGTAACATGGGAGAAATAGGAATTGAACTGAGGAGCCTCCTAGTTTGGACATTTTAACTCACAAAAGTGACATATCTCTAAGGTAGTGACCTGTCTGTGTTTAAGGAGACCATCAAAACAGGCTCAAGGGGGGATGGATGTGGCTCAAATGGTTGGGCATCTGTCTCCCATGTGGAGGGACCTGGGTTCAATCCCCGGGACCTCCTGGTAAAACAAACAAACAAACAAAAAAAAAAAAAAAAAAACAGGCTCAAGGCAAGACAGAGATCTTGGAGGGATTGAGGCCTGTTAGCTAAGTAAATCACTCTCACTTGCATAGGAACTCTATTAGGGCTGTGAGCCCAGGCCAGACATTACTCTCAGTCCTTGGAGTGTGCAGGCAATGAGAGGACTTTGCTCACCTGCCCAGGGACAGACGCCTCTCCACAGAGGGCCCATAATTCAGACTCCTGAGAATCCCACAGTCTGGGGCCTAATGGGTCCTCCAAGCTTCAGTTCGAGCATATGCCCATGAAGCTGATTGTCCCTGCAGGCATTTCTTAGAAGGAGCAGGCCTCTGCCCAGCCTGGAACAGATGGCTCAGATGCAGTGTGGGGGTCCTGCAAAGTCCCCGGCTTTTTTTTTTTTTTTTTTCTTTCCCTAATATACATAAGACCTAGTCATTGCTGAACATTTGGAAAAAAGAAGAAAATCAAATCAAAGTCACCCACGATCATTTCACTGGGAAGACCAGAGGAAACTACTGGTCACATTTCTGTGTCTAATCTTCTAAATACTTTTCTATAGGCAAAAACAACCACATGCTTTTGTTTCTAGTGCAGAACAGTGGTGGTCCAGATCCCAGAGTTCAGATTCAGAGGCCTGGGGTGAAATCCTGTCTCACTTTCTTGCTGTGAGTTTGGGGAAGGCCCTTACCTCTCCCTGTGCCTTGGTTCCCTCATCTGAAAAATGAGGATCACAACAGCACCTCCCTCAGAGGCTGTTGTGAGGATTAAATTAGTTAATATGTATAGAAGCACTTGGAACAGGTAAACACTATATAAGTGTCAGCTGTGACTGCTAAACTACATATGCTCTATGAACACATGTTTTTATCCCCGATAATTAACAGGATTAACTCCTGCAAGTGCGTTCCTGAATCCTGCAGGAGTTCACCTGACTGGGTAGAAAATCTTGCCCTTCTTCAAAGTCCTTGTGACAGTTTGAATTTGGTGAATCCCAAAAAGAGATTATGTTTTCGAACTAATTCAATCCTGTGGGTGTGAGACCCTTTGACTGTGTTAGATCCAGCTATGGGACCTTGATTAGATCACTTGATTCGATTGCTTTTGATTGGGCTAAGTCAGTGAGCGGGATACAGGCTCTGTCTCTGCTCTCTGGCTGGGACTTATATAAATGGAGACACAGGGGAAGAGACACAAAGAAAAGGAAGCTGTGTCATTTTGACTTGGCCATGAGAGAGAGAGGACTCATGGATCACTAGAAGCCAAAGCTAAAGCATGAAGCCCTCAAGAGGGTGGGCCCACGGAGCAGCTCAAGGCTGAAGAGATGGTGAGCTAGGAGGGGAAATCAGGGACCTCAGCAGAGATCAGCCACCATCTTGCTTCACCATGTGGCAGGACACCAGGATCACCAGTAGGTGACTTTGGTAAGAAAACATCTCTCTGATGGTGCCTTGATTTGGACATTTCATGGCCTTGGAACTATAAGCTTTTCCCTAATACATTTCTGATTATAAAAGCTAACCCATTGCATCAGCAGCCCTGTGGCAAACCAAGTCAGTACTCTAGAGTAGAGATGGCACAGGCTCCTGGCATGTCCCACCCTCAGGTCAAATTCCCCTTCTCCAGAATAACTTCACTCCTCCCCCAATTGGAAGAAAGGGAAAGCACTAAGGACCTTCACAAGCGTTATGTTCCCCAAGCCTCTCAGCAAATCTGTGAGGGTGGTATTACTCTACCCATTTTACAGCTGAGAAAACTAATGGCTTAGAGAGAGAGGCAGCCCTTGCCCAAAGTCACACAGCTGGGCAGGGGACAAAGCAGGCTGTGCACAAAGGCCAGCACATGCATCAGTCAGCAAGATGAGGAGGTGCCCAAAAGAAGAGCCCCCGCCCCCAGGCTCTTCTGCACACACCTGGAGGGTGAAGCTACAAGAAACCCATTTTACATGGAATCAGAAAGACTCCAAAATTGTATTCCCCCAAGGGCAAAAATGGCTGCAGCTTGTTCATCAAAAAGTTAAACCACTCCTAGGTATATACCCAAAAGAATTGAAAACTGGGACTCAAGAAGATACTTGTATACCAATGTTCATAGCAGCATTATTTACAATAGCCAAAATGTTCCCAGTGCCTCCTAAAGAAGATGAACAAGATAGCAAGCTGATGCAACAAGATGACACAATGAGATGATGCAACGAGATGACGCAACGAAGAGACACAATGAGGAAAGACAATGAGACACAAGTGGGGCGTAGAGGTGGCTCAAGCCATTGGGCACCTCCCTCTCACATGGGAGATCCCAGGTTCGGTACCCAGTGCCTCCTAAAAAAAAAAAAAGAAGATGAGCACACTATGAACAAACACAGAGAGCAGACAGCGAGTGCAAACAACGAGGGTGCAGGTAGAAATAAATTAATCTTTAAAAAAGGAAGTTCTGATATATGCCACAATATTGTTGAACCTTGAAAACATTAAACTAGGTGCAATAAGCCAGCCACAAAAGGACAGATTCCACTTATATGAAATACCTAGAATAAGCAAATTCATAGAAACAGAAAGTAGATTAGAGGTTATGAGGGGCCAGAGGGTGAAATGGGAAGTTATTGCTTAATGGGTACAGAGTAAGTTTGGGGTGATGGAAAATTCTGAAAATAGTGGTGGCAGTCACACAACATTGTGAATGTAATTAATGCCACTGAAATGTACACTTAAAAATGGTTAAAATGGCAAATTTTAAGTTGTGTATAGCTTACTACAATAAAAAAAAAATGGATGCAGCTGCAATCACAGGGGAATGAAAGGAGGCAGCTATATTATTGTCAATTGTCAAATCCAAAAAAGCATGCATATTTGTGGCTGTGTAATTTTCTGCATCAATTTAAAGTTCTCCCACAAACACCCCAGCCCCAAGTACCACAATCAGCTCTGAGGAACCATCTTTTCCTAAAATGACTCATGGAAACCAAGACTTTTTAGTACTGGAAGAACAATCGTTATCACTTGTTCTGCTGAAGAGTGACTTGGCAAGGAGCAGCTGGCTAGGTGGCACGGGCAGGTGTGGCAAGCTGACACAACAAGATGAAGCAACAAGAGACGCAAGAAGAAAAACATAATGAGAGACACAACAAAGCAGGGAACAGAGGTGGCTCAAGCATTTAGGCGCCTCCTTCCCACATCGGAGGTCCCAGGTGTGGTTCCTGGTGCCTCCTAAAGAAACAAAGATGAACAGACACAGCTAGTGCAAAACAATGAGGGGCTGGGGAGAGAGAAATAAATAAAATAAATCTTAAAAAAGAAAAAGGAAGGCAGGAGTGTCAGAGTCAGGGAAGATGTGATGACAGAAGCAGAGGTCAGAGGGAGAGAGTGATTTGAAGATGCTACACTGCTGGTTTTGAAAATGGAAGAAGAGGCCATGAGCCAAGGAAAGCAGGTGGCCTTTAGAAGCTGGAAAAGGCAAGGAAAGGCTCCCCTGGAGCCTCCAGAAGGAATAGAGTCCTGCTTACACCTTGATTTTAGGATATCTGACCTCCAGAATGGTAATATAATAAATATATGTTGTTTTAAGCCACTAAATTTGTGGTAATTTGTTACAGCGGCAATAGGAAACTAATACAGACCAGAAAGCCAGCCACTGCAAACACAGGGGAAGAAGGTTCCAGGCAGAAGGAATAAGTGCAAAGCCCCTGGGTCTGAAACAAGGATGCCAGTATCGCTGGAGAATTGGGAATGAAAGGGAGAGTGGTAGGAGAGGAGGTGAGAGAGGTCAGGGAGGGCCAGATCAGGGAGGAATCTGGGTTATATCCTAAATCACAATAGGAAGCCTCTGGAGACTTTAAGCAATTCTGGTATCTCCAAGGGCCTAAAACACCATAGGTAAATAGACCACAGTTTATTTATCCATTTGTCTGTTGATGGACAAACTGTGGTCTATACGCATGATGGAATATTATGCAGCTGTAAGAAGAAATGAAGTCGTAAAGCATATGGCAACACGGATGAACCTAGAGGACATTATGTTGAGTGAAGCAAGCCAGACACAAAAGGACAAATACTGTATGAATGCGTTACTATGAACCAAATATATTGTGTAACATATTGTCTGATTCAAAAAAATTTTTATATGTATCCATTACATTTAATTGATAAATCTATATATTCATTCATCTGTGTTTACTTTTTAGTTTTTAATTGTTTATATTTTCAATTATTAAATGTACAAAATAAAGTAAAAAAAACAACAAAAAAAACCATAGGTACTCTTCAAAGAAGATATTCAAATGACCTATAAGCACACGAAAAGATGCTCAACATCCTAAGTCACTCACTAGGATGACTAGAATAAAGAAGACATAAGTGTTGGTGAGGTTGTGGAGAAACGTGAACACTTATACACTGCTGGTGAGAATGGAAAAGTTAGGCAGATCCTCTAAAAGTTAAACATAGAATTGCCATATGACTTGGCAATTCCACTTCTAGGTATACACCAAAGAGAAATGAAGATCTGTGCTCTTGCAAAAACTTGTAGATGCATGGTCACAGCAGCATTATTTATAATAGACAAAAACTAGAATCATCCCACATATCTGTCAACTGAAGAATGGATAAATAAAAATGTGGTATATCCATACAACTGAATGCATTTGGCAATAAAAAGGAGTGGTACATGCTACAACATAGATCAACCTTGGAAACATTAGGCCAAGTGAAAGAAGCCAGTCACAAAAGGCCACATATTGTATGATTCTATTTATATGAAGTGCCCCAAATAGGCAAATGAATAGAGACAGAAAGTACATTAGTGGTTGCCTAGGGCTGGGGAAAATGAGGGGATTAAAGGTGATGGCTAAAGGGTGTGGGGTTTCCTCTTGGGGTAATGAAAATGTTTTTTTTTTTTTTTTCATTTTAGCAGTTTTTAATGGAAGTTGTACATAAGATTCTTTTATTCCTGCATCTTCTCAATTGTTTCTTCCTTGTATTTGCCCTTTTCCTTTCCTACTTGGCGAGATTTGGCTTTACGTTCGAGGATCTTTTTGCGGTCTTTATCCAGTTTTAGCCTAGTGATAACAACCTTGCTGGGGTGAATGCCCACATGGACAGTGGTGCCATTAGCCTTCTCACGCTGCACCCGTTCGATGTAGATGACATATTTCTTCCGGTAAACCTGGACTACTTTGCCAATTTGCTGACCTTTGTAGTGTCCTCGCACAACCTGAACTTCATCATCTTTTCGGATAGGCATGGATCGAACATTATATTTCTGTCTCAGCTCCTTGGAAAGAGGGGAAGACATAATCTTCCTCCGAATGTGGGAAGGTGCATTGAAATGCCTTTTACGGTTCTTGCTCCGATCAGAAGTCACAAAGGGATTGAACTTCATTTTGGCCGCTGCCGCTTCAGCGATGGCCGCAAAAGGGAAGAGCTGAAAATGTTCTAAAATCAATCTGTGAGTATACTAAAAGCCAGTGAATTGTACACTTTAAACGGGTAGATGGCATGGTATATAGATTGTACCTTAGTAAAACTGCTTTTTAAAAATTCTTAGTGCGCCTTCTAAATTTCCTGAGAACAGAATTTGTTCTGGCATTAAGAATTGAAGGCTGGACAGACAAGGGAAAACTAGAGGGAGTCCCACTCACAGAGCTTGTTGCCACTGCCCAGGAAATATTTAGAGTGGTTAAGTCACAGATATCCAAACAATGGAACACAGAGCAGACTTGGAAAACAAGTTGTAATCTATTCTCATACATACTCTGACTCAAGGAAGGAGACATGTAACCAGTGACACCCTCCAGGTAGGCAAATTGGGAAGGCAAGAACCAAGGAGAGAAAAGAGATTTACTGTCCTCTCTATCCCAGTTGTATTATTTACATCATTTAACTAATAGATGTAGGCTATTGGATAGAATGTATAAAATGATATAATTTTTAAAACTATAGTCACAAATAAATATATTAAAGAAAAAAACTAGAAGGCATAAAATATCTAGCATTCTGATTGGCACATAGTAAGAAGCCAATAAATGTTAGCTGCTAATTTATTATTATTGGCACCCAAATATTAAGAAAGCTTTCCCTGGGTGGTAGAATTTGAGCTCATCTTTTTTTTCCCCCCTCCTACAGTATTTTGCAATAAGGATGTATTTTGTTACTGGGTTAAAACAGGGTTTCTCAAGCTTGGCTTTGCTTACATTTGGGGCCCAATAATTTCATTGTAGGGACTGTCCTGTGCATTGCAGGGTGTTTAGCAGCATTCCTGGCCTCTACCCACTGTATCCCCAATTTCTAGACATTGACAAATATCCCCTAGGAGGGAAAATCTTCCCCTGTTGAGAACACTAGGTTAAATATATATATTATTTGTTCAAACTGAATGGAGAACATATATATGTTCATTTTTTTATTATTCTTTCAAATGTTCACCTATATTCACTGTGTGAATGGTATATTTCAAGACTTAACATTTTAAATAAAAATATATATTACTGGGGACCGGGTGTAGCTCAGTGGTTTGAGCATCTGCTTCCCATGTATGAGGTACCAGGTTCAATCCCCAGTAGCTCCTTAAAAAAAAGATGTATGTATATATATATATATATGTATATATGTATATATATATATGGGAAGTGGCCGTGGTTCAATTGGTTGGGCTCCTGTTTACCATATGGGAGGCCCTGGGTTCGATTTCTGGAGGTCTCCTGGTGAAGGCAAGCCAGCCTGCACCACGTGGTGAGCTGACGCAGCAAGATGATACGACAAAGCGAGACAAGCAGACACAGAAAAACACACAGCAAATGGAAACAGCACAAGCAGCAAGGGGGGTATAAATAAATAAAAATAAATCTTTAAAATATATATATAATTTTAAAAATAAAATGGCACAAGTTAGACGGACTTAAAACATAAAATTAAGAATGATTATAGTTAATGCTTTCTTATTATAAGAATTTCTAACATTTGTGTTTCAGGTGCTTTTTATACAATATTTTCTTTCCTCACAACAATTTTATGAAGAAGATATAATTATCATGTCCGGTTTACAGAGTAAGAAATTTGCCCAAAGTCACCAGCTGGTAGGTGATGGGCCCTAGAATGCAGATCCCTGCTTAGGAACCTGAGGACCACACATGCATCCTCCACCTAAATACCATGACCCCCATCATCAATCCCTCTCTCAGCCAATCATCAGAAGCCAAAATATAAAAATTAAAAAAAGGAAGTAGTTACAATTGGGTTCAAATCCCACCCTGCCACGTAGCAGCCATGCCCCTGAGCAAGTTACTTTACCTCTCTCAATGGCTGTTTCCTAGTCTGTAATATGAGGTAAAAGGAGGATGCACTTAGTAGGCTTCTGAGAATTTAATGAGATGATACAGGTAAAGAGCTTAGAACAGGGACTAGCGTGCAATAATTGTTATCAACGATGTTATCAGCTATTCTTTGGGTGAAAAGTAAAGCAAAGGAGAGGCAGTCATTACTTGGAGACAGGCAGTTGGGAATAGCTCCCAATAGAAATGTTAGCGCCAGTTCGCACCACAAAGATCGCATAACACCTTCCAAATGATCAGATTCAAAGAGGGGGCCGTGGCCTGCCCGAGATCACACGGCGAGGGCCGGGCCGGGCCCAGAAATCTGCGCCCATAGAGCCCCTCGGGTTAGGACCCTTATAAACATAGTCCGGGTGGGGCTTGGAGGCCAGCTCAGGGTGAGATCGCTAGGGGGACAGGCCGCCCCGTCACCCACGCGGACCCCACTCACCAAATTGCATCCAGTCCCATTCGTTGAGGGTATCCATGTTGCGGCACAGGTCGTCCAGCACCCAGGAGGGCAGCTGGTAGATGTAGCAGGACATGATGAGACTGCAACGGGCCGGCAGGCAGGCAGCAGGGGCAACTGAATCAGGCATTGCCAGACTCGGCTTCTCTACCCAGGGGTGGGCGGTTCTCGCCTGCTAGCCCGGCCAAACGGGAAATGGGCAGGGCTGGCAGCTTGGCGTGACTGCCCCCCGGCGGCCACCCAGGCAGCAAGCAGCCCAGCCGGCTTGACCTGAGAAACTGGGAGAACCAAGAAGCGTCAGAGCCGGGTGAGGAAACCCAGGCCCAGAAGCGGGAAGGACTTCCCAGAAGTGGGAAGACCACATGGGAATTCAGTGGCAATTACAGGAAACTGTCTGACTTGACTTTTCAGTGCTTTTGGCACTACACCACATATAATTCATTCAAAAATATTTTATTAACTACCTACTATATGACAGACGTTGTAGGGTTGGGGATACATAATGAAGAAAGCCTATAAAAGTTCTTGCTTTCACGGGATTTACAATCTAGATGTGAGTGTAGGGAGGAGACAAGCAGTAAATAATAAAAATGTTAAATAAGTAAATTATATAATGTTTTTAAAGGTAATTAGTGCCATTGCAAAACAAAAAAAGGAAAGTTGGTTAAATGGAACCAGGAGTTTGGATGAGGCAGGGAAAGAGTTTGGTATTAACTATGGTAGTCAGAGTGGACCTTATAATAACAGCTAATATTTATTGAGCAGTTACTATGTGCCAGGCACTGTTCTAGGTGCTAGGGATAACTCTATACAAAAAGGACAAAATTCCTGCTCTCCTGAAGAATACCTTCTTGTGGAGGGAGAAACACAATAAACAATAAAAATACTAAATAAAAATAGCAACATAGAAGTCAAGTAATGTTGAAGAATAGAAGTAGAGTATGGTAAAGGGGGGTGCTAATTGCATCAAATATTATCTTAGAAAGTGATAAATATTATTGGGGGAAGTATGGTATGGTGAGGAGGAAGACAGGACAAACTGAATTACTAAATAGAGTAGAAGGTGCAGAACTTATACAAGTAAGAGCTAGAATTTATTGAGCATTTATTATGTGCCAACTTCACCTGGGTTATTTCATTTACTCCTCACAACATTCCTGTGAGGTAGGTGTGGTTATTGTCTCCATTCCACAGATAAGGAAACTGAGGCGCAGAGAGGTTAAGTAATTTGCCTAGAATTACACAAGTACAAAGTGGCAGAGCCAGGATTTGAACCCACGTAGTGTGGCTCAGAGTTCAGGCTCTTAATCCCCAACAGCTACAAACTGTCTCTTTATTATAACAACTACCATTTATCTATACTAACGATGTGTCAGGTGCTTTGCATATGTCACAAGCCTATGATATCGACATTATAATCCCCATTTTACACAGAAGTAAATAGATTCTAAGATTTAGACAATGTCATCAAGGTCAGCTAAGCAACTAGAAAACCACTTTGTGGCTGTAAACATCAGTTCTGCAGTATGGCTGCAAAAAGGAGGGAAGGAGGGGCATCTTCTTTCTCTCCTTTTCCCCTACCTGCTTCGCCCTCTCTTCTGCGAGGATGGAGCGTAGACTTTTGTACTGCTCTCCCTCATGGGGCCTCTTTCCTTGAGGATGGAAGATCACAGAAGGTTCTCATTCAGACTTGGTCAGTGCAGGAGGACAGACAAGCTCCTGCTGTTCCTCTCTCTGCTGCCTCCATGTGCCCTCTGCAAGTTTTCTTCTGGCTCCAGCCTCAGGGCTTAGGATCTGGATCCTAGGATCCTCCTCCAGAGAGGCTTGAGTAGTTGTGGGCCCAAGCAGGCCACCTTAGGATCACGCCTCAATCCCTACTCTTTAGAACAAGTTCTTCAAAGTCAGATCTTTACTATTACTAATAAGAGTTGCCACTTACCTACCAAGTACCAGGCATTTGGCAGACATTTAATGTAATTCTTTGCAACAACCCTAAAAGATAGGTTTACCATTCCCATTTAACAAAGGAGGAAAATGAGGCTTTAGTCAATTATAAGTTGGCCAAGCAGTAGTTAGGATTCAACCCAAGTCTGACTCCAAAGCAAGTGCTTTTTCTGCTCTATTATACCACCTCCCCACACCTAAAAAAATATTTTCTATGATCCTGTACAGATAATTTCTTCCCCTAATTAGCTACTTCTCATGATCAACACCCTCCCTGACAGAATCAGCTAGAAACCATATTTGTGGCTGAATATAATTAGATATATAGTTCTGTCAGCTTGACCTGTTCACATTTAATTCCCTTGAAACTACAATCAGTGGTTTGCAACCCAACTGCACATTAGAATTACCTGTGGCGCTTTTAAAAGTTATAGATGCCCAGTCTACCTCCAGGGATTCAGATTCAGTTGTTCTGGGGTGGGGCTCAGGTCTTCGTATTTTAAAAACCTTCCCAGGCTGTATTAACACAGGGAATCCAGTGGTGGAAGATGAACTGCAGTTATCAGAACAAATATGAAAACGTTCTCTCATAAACTTTAACAAAGATATAATACTAATACAGGGTGTTAATAATCGGGTGGGTTGGGGGAAAAATACACCAATAAAAGACATTGGCTATAGTTAGTAGTAATATTTTGGCGATGCTCTTTCATAGTTTGTAAGGCATGTTTCACAATAATGCAAGGTGTTGGTGGTGGGGTGATGTATGGGAGCCCTGTATGATGATACGCAGGTTTGTTTTGTAAGTTCACAACTTTTACTATACACTTATTGTTTATAGACATTCATGTATGAATGATATACTTCAATAAAAAATTTTGATGAAGAAAAAATAAAAACCTTCGCAGGTATTTCTAATGTGTACAGGCAGAGTTGAGAACCAGTGATATATCAGGAACCTGGCCATGAAGCAAGGGAATAATAAAAAAGCTTCTCTATGCACATTGCTCATGTTTTTCTATTTTAATAAAACATTTTATTGGTTTTTCTGATAATGCATGGTCATTGTCAAAACAAACCAAAAAAGAGAGGAAAATTAACAACTTCCCATAGTCTCATCCTTGAGATACTACCTTATTTATGGTTGGGAGCATATACTTTCACATTTTTAGAAATCTATAAAGTTAATTTCTTAAACATTAAAAAATTTTAAAACATACATATTTTTAAAACAATTTTCTGTAAACTGATTTTTTTCAATTAATAGGTAGCTTTTCATGTTAATAAATAAGCATCTACTTTTTCCTTCTTAATAGCTTATTTAACACTATATTTTATTTGGTCAATCCCCTATCAATGTACATCTATTTCCAGTAATGTGTTATTGTAAATGATGCCACAGCAAACCTTCATGTATACACATCTTTTCACATGTGTCTTTTTTTTCTTAAGCTAAAATTCCTAAAACTATATTGGCTGGATCAAACATGAGGCCATGTGGAATGTTGGTGGATGCTGCCAAATTACCTTTCAGAAAAATTGTATTAATTCATACAAATCAGTAGAGCAAGAGAATGCCCTTGGCTCCTGTTTACATCTCACTTAAGTACAGGGCTCATTTAAACTCCTAATTCACCAATAAAAATTCATGGGTCAGGATATATGAGCCTTTCTGGTCACAGGGCTCATAATTAAAGAAACCTGGATCATCAAGAGTTAACCCAAAACTCAAGAGAAAAGGACAATGTCTGGTTAGGGTGGGGGAAAAGATAAGACGTGGGACTTTAAAGATATTTATTCTGCATAATTTCACTGTTAAAAACCCACCTCCTACATGATCAAGATGGTGGAGTAAGATGCTTCAGGGCTCTATCCCCCCACAGAAGCTTGAATCCAGAAAGAACTGGCAGAAACATCTTTCTAAAAGCTTCAGATGACAGTTAAAGGACTGCAGTAACAGGGCAAGTGCTGAATCAAGAAAAAGCACTTAAAAGCAGTAGGATCTCACCATGTGGTGCACTGGTTGGCCCCTCTACCATCACCTCATCAGCTCAGAGCTGACTTCCCTGTTCCTGAGTCTAGAGGGAGCAGAGTAACACTAGTGCACTACTGGAACATCTATGTCTAGCCCAATATGTCTGGTGGTGGCCTAAGGGATTAGCTGTCCCAAAACTTGTCCTGAATGTGGATGGCAGCTCACTGAGCTCTCCTAAAGAATGCCGTGGGAAAGGAATCAAGTCAAGCTGCCTAGGGCAAGGCAGTAGAACATAAGTGCAGTGCCCTGGACTGTGAGGACACTTTCCTAGGTAAGAGGAGAAATTCATATCCATGTATATGGGGGAATTCCTAGGGTCACATGCACATGCATAAGACAAGAAGAAAAGACCAGAGAGGCCCATCCACCTTGGCGTCAAGCTATTCTCTAAATTCATTGTATAGATAAGTTCTGAAGGAAAGCAGTCGCACAGGTCAATCTGCAGACTGGGAAAGGTGTTTTCTATTTTTCCTTTTTTTTTTTCTTTTTTTGTTAACTCCTGGCATTCAAGAAAAGCTCTGTCAAAACACTAACTGGAGAGGAAAAGCAAAGAGAGCATAGTCACCAGAGGGAAAGAAGAGCCAAATGAATCCCCAGATAGATGTGGACAGCCTAAAGTGAAAGGGACATGACTCCCACCTTATGGAAGCCACACATCTGGCAGAAATCCCCGTGTTTATCAAGAGGCAAGCACAGAAGATAAACCAGATGCATCAGGAAGACATCCTGAGGCACCTCCCAGAAAGCTACCCAGCTCAGAGGGTTTAGGAATAGCCCTAAGATTCCAGAGTTCAGCCACCTAAAGGATCTTCCAGTGGAAGGAAGAGGTTGGGTGCATACACTTATTGTGCTGATGTAAATAGCAATATTTCAGCAGATGTTTAAAAAAGAAAAGAAAAGAAAAGAAAACAGCTGGACTAGTTTGATGGGTAGCAGGAGCGGAAAGCAGACCCCAGAAAGCCCTGAGCAGCCCCACCCCCGCTGCCGGCCTAGTTACCATCACACCCAGGGAGGAGTCAAAGCTGCCACAATTGGCCCCAGTCACCATCACTGCAACCATGAGCAGCAAGGCTGAGACCCAGCAGCCACCCACCATCTCCCCTGCTGCCCCCACCCTCAGCACTGCCAACATCAAACCCGGCACAGGGGCAGTGCCACACAGAGTGGCTTCCCAGGCCTCACATTAGTGGTGCCTGCTGGTGGGGACAAGAAGGTCATTGCACAAAACAAAACAAAACAAAAAAGGTCATCACAATGAAGGTTTTGGGAAAAGTAAAACGATTCAATGTAAGAAACGGATATAGTTTCATCAGGAGGAATGACACCAAGTTAGATGTGTTTGTACACCAGACTGCCATAAAGAAGAATAACCCCAGGAAGCACCTTCACAGTGTAGGAGATGGAAAGACTGTGGAGTTTGGTGTTGTTGAATGAGAAAAGGAGACAGAGGCAGCAAACATCACAGGCTCTGGTGGAGTTCAAGTGCAAGGTGGTAAATATGCAGCAGACCATAACCATGATAGACATGATCCATGTTGTAGGGGCCCACCACACAATTACCAGCAAAATTAGCAGAACAGTGAGAGTGGGAAAATGAATGATGGATCAGAGAGTGCTCTGAAGGCCAGGCCCAACAACACTCACCCTACTGCAGGAGATGATTCCCACCTTACTACAGGCAGAGACCTTATGGGCATTAACCACAGTATTCCAACACTCCTGGGCAAGAAGTAATGGAGGGTGCTGGCAATCAGGGTGCAAGAGAACAAGGTAGACCAGTCAGACAGAGTATGTATTGGGGCTATAGACCACAATTCCACAGGGACCCTTCTCACCAAAGCCAGCCTAGAGAGGACGGCAATGAAGATAAGGGAAAATCAAGGAGATGAGGCCTGAGATCAGCAGTCACCTCAACATTGATACCACCATAACTTCAATTACCCACACAGAGGCCAGAAAACCCTAAACCACAAGATGGCAAAGAGGCAAAAGTAGCCAATCCACCAGTTGAGAATTTACCCACTCCTGAGGCTGAGCAGGGCTGGACTAAGTAAATGCCAGCTTACCATCTCTACCATCATCCAGTTTAGTCATCCAACAAGAAAAGATGAATATGAAATTCCAGCAATAAAAAATGAACAAAAATATAGAGCTGAAGACTTTAAGTGCTTGTTTTTGTCCATTGACCAGATAACTAGAAATATGTGTATTATCTATGCAGCATGTGGTTTTTATTATTTTTACCTAAAGATATCTCTTTTTGGTAATAACAAACATATTTTTTTAAAGCCTGGTCAATACATCTTTAAAGGTTTTTAAATTATTTCATATCTGGTCAAGTGTCGAGATTTTTAAGAACCTCGTTTTTAATTTGTAATAAAAGTTTACAATTTGATTTTTCAAAAAAATCAACAAACCTCAAGCATTTGTTAATAAGAGTCTTAAATAATAATTTTTAAAACTAGATGAATAACAATCTTAAGGAACAGATGCCGCAGAGTCTAAATTCCAACAATAACACAGTAAAATATCCAAATGTTCAGATTTCAACAAAAGATTACAAAACATAAAAAATAAAACAGGAATGATGGCCCAGACAAAGGAGAAGATTAAAGCACTAGAAACCATCAATGAGGAGGATAAGACCTGGGGCATACCAGACAAAGACTTTTTAAAAATGGTCCTAAATATGCTCAAAGAGCTAAAGGAAAGCAGTAAAACAATAGATGAACACAAAGAGAACATCAATAGAGAGATGGAAATTATAAAAATGAACCAAACAAAGCTGAAGAGCACAATAATAGAAATTTAAAACTCAACAACAAATTGGAGTTGGCAAAAGAAACAATCAGTGAACTCAAATATGACAATTGAAATCATCCAGTCTGAGGAGCAGAAAGAGGAAAGAAAATGAATGGAGCCTGAGGAACCTGTGGGATACCATCAAACATACCAATACATGCTCTGTAGGAGTCACAGGAGGAGAAAGAGAGAAAGGGGCAGAGAGAATATTCAATGAAATGATGGCTGAAAACATCCCAAATTTAATGAAAAGACAAATATACACATCCAAGGAGTTCAATGAACTCCAAGCAGGGTAAACCCAGATAGACACAGTCTCATGTTACAATCAAATGTCAAACTCCAAAGATAAAGAGAGAAATCTGAAAGCTACAAGAGAAAAGCAACATGTCACATACAAGGGAGCCTCAGTAAGATTAAATGCCAATTTCTCATCAGACACCATGGAGGCAAGAAGGCAGTTGGATGACATATTTAAAATGCTGAAAGCAAAAAAATTGCCAACCAAGAATTCTGTGTCCAGCAAAACTATCTTTCAAAAACAAGGGAGGAATTAAGACATTCCCAGATAAATAAAAGCTGAGGGAGTTTGTGACCACTAGATTGGCCCTACAAAAAAATGCTAAAGGGAGTTCAGCAAGTTGAATGGAAAGGACACAAGAAAAGTAACAGAAGCCACATGCCAGTACTATTGTATTTTTTGTTTGTAACTCCACTTTTTACTTCCTACAGCATCTAAAAGGTAAATGTATAAAATGTAATGATAAATCAATCACATTTATATATGTGATTTGTAACAAGAATTACATAAAGGTGGGGGCAGAGGGATAAAGGAACATAGTTTATGTATGCTATTGAAGTTGTTAAGTGTGAAGGAGATTATTATAGATTTAGGATAGTAAATATAAGCCCCATGGTAACCATAAAGAAAATATCAGAGAATATGAAAACTTGTAGAGACAGATAGTAGAGTACAGGTTTCCAGGGATAGGGAGATATAAGAAGTTAATGCAAAAATAATAATAATAATAATTAATTTTAAAAAAAGAAAAAAAAAAAGAAGTTAATGCAAAATGAGCATAGGGTTTCTGCTTGGTATGAAGGGAAAGTTTCAGTAATGGATGGTGGTGAGGGTAATGCAACATTGTGAATGTGATTAATCCCACTGAATGGTACACTTGAGAGAGGTTGAGATGGACATGAGAAAAAATTGGAATATAGAATGTAAGCTTTATATCAACATTAAATTTCTTGAATTTGATAACTGCACTTAAGGTGATTACATAAGTCAACATCCTTGTCTGTAAGAAATGTACATGGAAGCATTCTGTGTTCAAGAAGTATGATGTGTGCAAAGTGCTCTCAAATGTTCAGAAAATAGATGATAGATAGAATGATACAGTAAAAGGTGGCAGAATGTTAAAATCGGTGGATCTTGGGAAGCGGCTGTGGTTCAATCAGTGGGGCTCCCGTTTACCATATGGGGGGCCCCGGGTTCGGTTCCCGGGGCCTCCTGGTGAGGGCAGGCCCGCCCGCACGGCGTGGTTGGCTGACCCAGCGAGCACAAGCAGCAAGGGGGGGATGAATGAATAAATAAATAAAATCTTTAAAAAAAAAAAAAAAAATCGGTGGATCTGGTGTCTGGGTATGTGGGAGTATGTTGGAGTTCTCTGTATAGGGTTGGCATTATATCTGCAATTGTCCTACAAATTTGAAATTATTTCAAAATGAAAAGTTAAAAAGAAAGCACCAATTGCAATAGAAGTATGTTTTCTGGCTACTGTGCTACCACTCAATGATCCCAGGATGATATCTGTCCTTCCAAACTAAGATGAGGTTATTATTAACAAGGAGGGTGAGAAAATGCACAGACTGGGCAGGTGTATTTCACATACACATCACATCCAATATGCAGTCTCTAATCCTTTAAATCTCAGTTTAAAGTCACCCTCCTGGATGACTCTCCAAAAATTACTGTTCCCTTTCATTACATCTTTTTTATTTTGTAATTACATATTCGTTTTCTTCTTTACTGTCCTCCTCCATTGGAATATAAGCAGGGAACTTGTTGGACTCACTCCTGTATTTCCTGTACCTAGTCATAGGCACTCAATAAATGTTGTTAAACATATATAGCACTAATTTCAAGTCCCTTGTGTGGTTAACTGCATTGTGCTGTCTTGCAGTTCTATCCTATGCTCAGAATTTGACTACCTTTATTCTTCTCAGAAATATCAAAGAATAAGGATCTACATTTTCCTTTTTGTGGTGGTCAGAAGCTGTGTTTCCCAGAAAAACATGTTCTTAAATCTAATCCATGCCTGTGGGTATGGATTCATTGTAAGTAGGACCTTTTGATGAGGCTACTTCAGTTGTGATTCACTTCAATCCAAATGGGTCTTAATCCTCTTACTAGAGTCCTTTATAGATGGAATGATGAGAGAGAGAGAGAGAGAGAGAGAGAGAGAGAGAGAGAGAGAGGAGGCCATGGAAGCAGGAAGCTGAAAACAACAAAACCCTGAAGAGAAGGGAGACCAGCAGATGCCATCATGTGCTTTGCCATGTGACCATGTGACAGGGAAGCCAAAGATTGCCAGCAGTCAGTTTTGAGGAAAAAAGTATCACCTTGATGATGCCTTGATTTGGACATTTTCACAGCCTCAAAACTTTAAATGAATAAATTCCCACTGATTAAGCTGAACCATTTCATGGTATTTGCTAGAAAACTAAAACAGATTTTGGTACCAAGAGAGTGGGGTGCTGCTATTGCAAATACCAAAAATGTAGAAAAGGCTTTGGAATTGGATAATGGGTAGAGGCTGGAAGAATTGCAAGGTACTTATAGAAAAAGCCTAGATTGCTTTGAAGAGACTATTGGTAGAAATATGGAAGCTATAGGTACTTCTGAAGAGGCCCTAGACAGAAATGATGAATGTGTTACTGGAAACTGGAAGAAAGATGCTCCTTGTTTTAAAGTGGCAGAGAACTTGGCAAAATTGAGTTTTGATGTTGGATGGAAGGCAGAATTTGAAAGCTATAAGCTTGGCTATTTAGCTGAGATTTCCAAGCTAAGCATGGAAATCTTGCTGCTTACAGTAAAATGCAAGAGGAAAGGTATAAGCTAAGAACTGAACTCCTGGGCACAAAGAAAGCAGAAATTGAGGGTTTAAAAAATTCTGAGCTTCTGGAAAGCAAGTCCCCAGAGAATAGTGCTCCATGTGGGGGGTTAACTGAACATGGATCTAGTCAGCCATTTCAGTGAAAGTCAGGATTGGAAGTGCAGTTATCCAGGAAGGATCTGTGGGAAGTCCTACTGTCTAATTGTTTGGACCCCTGTGTACACATGCAAAATCCACAAGTTTTTTTGTGAGATATGTATGAATAGAACCACTGCCAGCCTGGACTAAAAAGGAAAGAAAAGGGACAGATGTAAGGAAAAAATCACTTCAAAGGCAGGACCATAGAAGCTGAGTTCTGGACCAAAGACATCCTCTTGGGCCAAGAGAGCAGGTCCACCCACGTGTATGAAAAGGGTGAATCTGCCCCAGCAGTTGGAAAGGGCAGGCCTTTCACTCCATAGTTCAGGTAGAGTGATACCACCCCAGTGTTCTCAGAGGTTGGAGCATGTGCCCCAGGAATTGCAGAGAATCTGGTACCCCTGTGTTTTCACAGGGTGGAGCCTTTACCCCAGGGTTCAGGGAGAGCATGGCCATGGGACAAACACTTAGAAGGGGTGGGGCTGCTGCTCCATGAGGCCCAGAAGACAAGACATTGTTCCATAGATGACTCTCAGAACTTGCAGTCTAATAAGAGTATGCCCTGCAGGGTTTTGGAATTGTTTGGGACCAGGGACCCCTATTTTCTTTCCAATTTCTCCCTATGGGAATGGGAATGTATATCCCATGTCTGTCCCTCCATTGTATATTGGAAACAGATAACTTGTTCTCTAGATTTCACAGGTCTACAGACAGAGGGGAATTGTATCCCAGGACAGACCACACCTAGAACCAACTTTGATGAGACTTTGTACTTAGTATAGTTACTAAAATGATTTAAGGCTTTTGGGATATTGTGATGGAATGAATGTATTTTGCATGTAGAAAGGACATGTCTTTTTGGAGTACCCAGGGTGGAATGTGGTGGTTTGAAGCTGTATGTATCCCAGAAATATATGTTCTTAAATCAAATCCATTTCTGTGGGTGTGGACCCATTTTAAGTAGGACCTTTTGATGAGGTTACTTCAGTTAAGGTGTGACCCACCTCAATCAGAATGGGTTTTTATCCTCTTACTGGAGATATTTATAAACAATGAAGACAGAGAGAGAGAGAGAGAGCACACACACACTCCAGGGAAACAAGATGCTGAAAACATTGAAACCCAGAATAGAAGGGAGAGACCAGGAGACACCGCCTTGTGCCTTGCATGTGGCAGAGGAGCCAAGGATCGCCGGCAGCCAGTCTTCAGGAAGAAAGCATTCTCCTTGATGATGCCTTGATTTGGACATTTTCACGGCCTCAAAACTGTAAGCAAATAAATTCCCATTGTTTAAGCTGAACCATTTCATGGTATTTGCTTTAAGTAGCCTACGAATCTAAAACACTTATTTAAATGGCTTACTTAGGAGCACCATACTTTATTTGGCCAATCTCCATCACTGTACTTTACTTCCAGCATTGGGGTCTCTTCCAATGTTTGCTCATTCAATAGGAGGGGTAGGGCAGTCCTAAATATCTGTCAAGGAAAGCCATAAATCAGTATTGGAAAACTGCTGCCCCAGAGGCACATTAGACCACCCTCAAAATTCCTCCCTATTCCCTGAAGTTACTCCAGGACAGAGTAATCCAGACCTGCTATATCACCAACCTTCACCATTCATTCCTGTATAATGCTTCTGAGCACTGGATCTTGTTTTTTTTTTTTTTTACTGGGAGGTCCCGGAGATCGAACCCAGGTCCCTCCATATGGCAGACGGACGCCCAACCATTTGAGCCACATCCGCCCCTGAGCACTGGGTCTTCACCCTCTTACAGATGAAGAACTCTGTCATCTTCTATCATTCTCTATCAAGCAAACTGTTGCTAAGCAACCCTTTGCCCAGGTAATTCTCCTTCAGAGAGTATGATTTCTTCTGGGTGCTTCAGTAATCTTAGCTCCACTGCTATTAATAAGGGCCAACCCTAGTCCTCTACAAGGATCTTACCTTTCTTTTCCAAATTTAAATAAAATAATCTTCCATGTTTTCTACCTGAAGAAAAGGGAGAGGGCATAATGCCATTTGCTTGCATAAGATGTTAAGCTGAATTATAGTTTCATGTAACAAATTCCTAAACATGTTTTGTGACATTTTCTCTTATATATCAGTACTTTTGCCCAATCCTTTTGATTCCCATCACAAGTGTATATAATTTTTCTGTGATCTACTGGTGGACAACTGAGTGTGTGGGTGGTGGTGGGTGGCAGGAGTCCCCTAGGAAGATGTTTTGTTGGGGTAGGGGTTTAAGCATACAGACAGAAAGGGGGAAAACGTGTTTACTGAAGGGGTACCAGGAAGCCTAGTGACTACCATGGAGCAGGGCTGAGGTATGGGGAATGGGATATAGAATTCTAATAAAGAAATATCTGAAAAGTTCACATTGATATTCATACATCAAGAATGAAAAACATTCATATCTATTTTGTATCTTCAGTGCACTGATTTCTAGCCCAGGGCTGCCTTCTTTTATCACCTCAATGTTATTGCTGGTGAAATATTAACCACTTACCTTTTTTGGTTCTGTTTTCATGGAGAAAACTTTATTCTCAATGTGAATGTTTTTCTTAATATTTTTCTTTATTACTTAAAATATTTACAGTGAAATTTTATTTTTATAAGAAAACTAAAGCTAAAAGAGACAATTTTTAAAAATTGGGGGTATCCCTACAACTCAATAACAAAAATACAAATAGCCCAATTTAAAAATGGGCAAAGGACTTGAATAGACATTTCTCTGAAGAAGATATACAAATGGACAATAAACACATGAAAAGATGCTCAAGATCATTAACCATTAGAGAAATGCAAATGAAAACCACAGTGTGATACCACTTTACACCCACAAGGATGGCTATTATTTAAAAAATAGAAAATCTTGTTATGGTGAGCATGCAGAGTAAAAGAAACATTAGTTCATTGCTATTGGGAACGTAAAATGGTTTAGCCATTGTGGAAAAACAATTTGGTGGTTCCTCAAAAAGTTAAACATAGAACTACCATACAACCCAGCAACCGCACTTCTAATATAACCAAAAAAAATTGAAAGCAGGGGCTCAGACAGATATTTGTACACCAACGTTCACAGAAGCCTTATTCACAAAAGGCAGAAGATGGAAGCAACCTAAATGTTCATTAACAGATGAATGAATGAGCAAAATGTGGTAAATATATACAATAGAATATTATTCAGCCAAAAAAGGAATGAAGTTCTGATATATGTGACTTCACGGGTGAATCTTCAGGATATCATGCTGAGTAAAATAAGTCATACCAGTAAAGACAGATATTGTATAATCTCATTTATGTGAAAGAGCTAGAATATACACATTCATAAAGACAGAAAGTATATTACAAATTACTGTTGGGTTGAGAGAGAGAATAAAGAGTTAATGCATAATAGGTATGAGGTTTCTGTTTGGGCTGATTCCCAGTTCTGGTAATGGATGGTGGTGAGGGTAGCTAAATATTGCAAATGTGATTAATCCCACTGAATTGTATGCTTGGGAGTGGTTGAAATGAAAAAATTTATGTTGTATATATGTTTCCACAATTTAAAAAAGAGAGAGACTAAAAAGATAATAACTAAGTACAATACATGATTTTTGGACTAGAACTAATAATGGAGTAGAAAATGCCCAAAAGGACTTTATCAGGGTATATGAAAAAAATTGGAATACAGACATAAACTTTATATCAATGATAAATTTCCTGACCTTGATAACTGTTATCTGTGGTGGTTTGAAGTTGTATATACCCCAGAAAAACATGCTCTTAGCTAATCCATTCCTGTGGCTGTGGACCCACTGTAAGTAGGATCTTTTGATGAGACTACTTCAGTAAAGGATAACCCACCTCAATTTGAACGGGTCTTAATTCTCTTACTAGAGTCCTTTACAAACAAAAGGAATACAGAGGGAAGCGGCTGTGGCTCAATCAGTAGGGCTCCCGTTTACCATGTGGGAGGCCCCGGGTTCGGTTCCTGGGGCCTCCTGGTGAAGGCAAGCCCGCCCGCACAGCGTGGTTGGCCGACCCAGCGAGCACAAGCAGCAAGGGGAGGATAAATGAATAAATAAATAAAATCTTTAAAAAAAAAAAAAAAAAAAAAAGGAATACAGAGAAAGAGAGGGAGAAAGAAAGAAAACCAGGGAAGCAAGAAGCTGAAAGCAACAAAACCTGAAAGAGAAGGGAGAGACCAGGAGGCACCGCCATGTGCCTTGCCATGTGGCAGAGGAGTCTAGGATCACTGGCAGCCAGACTTCAGGGAGAAAGCATTACCTTGATGATACATTGATTTGGACATTTTCCTGGCCTCAAACTTTAAGCTAATAAACTCCCATTGTTTAAGCCAACCCATTTCATGGTATCTGCTTTGAGCAGCTTAGGAAACTAAAACAGTATCTAAGGTGGTTAAATAAGTGAAAATCCTTGATCTCAGGAAAAGATAATGGAAGTACTGAGTGTTCAAAGAGAATGATATATATAACTTACTCTCAAATGTTTAGAAAGCAGACAGAGAAATAGATGGATGGATAGACAGAATGAATATGGTAAACATGGCAAAACGTTAAAAGTTGGTAGATCACTGTATTTGGGTGGGGTATGTTGGAAGATCTACAGATTTTGCATTATTTTTGCAACTGTCCTGTTAGTTTAAATTATTTCAACATAAAAAGTTGGGAAGCGGCTGTGGCTCAATCAGTAGGGCTCCCATTTACCATATGGGAGGCCCCGGGTTCGGTTCCCGGGGCCTCCTGGTGAAGGCAAGCCCGCCTGCACGGCGTGGTTAGCTGACCCAGCGAGCACAAGCAGCAAGGGGGGGATAAATGAATAAATAAATAAAATCTTAAAAAAAAAAAAAAAAAAAAAACATAAAAAGTTTATTTAATTTTTTGTAACATTTACATAATCTAAGTATCTTAAAAAAAGTTTATTTAAGGGGAGTGGATGTGGCTCGAGCAGTTGAGCGCCCGCCTCCCACACAGGAGGTCCCAGGTTCAATTCCCAGTGCCTCCTAAAGAAGACAAACAACAAGCAGACAATGAGCAGACATCGAGGAAAAACAAAAACAAAACAAACAAACAAACAAAAAGATCAGACAATGAGAAAAAACAACCAGCAGACAATGAGCAAAAATAAATAAAATGAGCAGGGGAGCAGATGTGGCTCAAACAGTTGAGTGCCTGCCTCCCACATGGGGTGTCCCGTTTTGGTTCCTGGTGCCTCCTAAAGAAATACAAACAATGAGCAGACAACGAGTGCAAACAGGGAACAAAACAACTAACAACAGACGAGAGAGTCATCTCAGGGGGGAAAAAAAAAGTTTATTTTAAAAAAATCCAGGTGGAGAGTGATGTATGGGAATTCTGCACATTATGCATGATTGTTTTGTAAACTCAATTCTCTAAAAAATAAATTAAAAAATAAAAAAATCCAGGGTTGGGAAGCGGCTGTGGCTCAATCAGTAGGGCTCCCGTTTACCATATGGGAGGCCCCGGGTTCGGTTCCTGGGGCCTCCTGGTGAAGGCAAGCCTGCCCGCACGGCATGGTTAGCTGACCCAGCGAGCACAAGCAGCAAGGGGGGATAAATGAATAAATAAATAAAATCTTAAAAAAAAAAAAAAAAAAAAAAAAAATCCAGGGTTGGAAAGAGAAGGGACTGAGAATGAAGCCAGTTGTTTATGTTTGCTACCCACCTCCCCACCTTAAACCTTTCAGCAAACACAGCTTTCACAACTCTCCAAGAGATTTAAAAGCCTAGTTTAAAAAATACCACAACACACACCCTACCTATTACCTTTACTTAGCACCATTTAATATATTAAAAAACAGCTTTTTCTTAACTCAAAAATAGGAAACATCACAGTCTCTTAAGAGCAATACATTTAATACATTCACAGATTTCAAATGAAAACATACATTAGTCAAACTACGGGTGTTCAACTTCCTTGGACAACACACACAAACACAAAAACATAGTACTCAAACTGCATGTCTTAGTAAGAGGAACATGAAATCTCATTTTGACACAAAGACAGGTTAAAAAAAAACAACGAAATTTAACTAATCCAATCCCCGTCCCAGCAGACTTCCTTAAATTCCCGCTTATCCCACAGTGGAACTCATAAAGCTGCACTGTTTACCAGCATATGAAACTCTGCTTCAACATTTCTTCCTCCTACCCAACAATTCAACCAAAAAAATAGACATTGGAGATATGTCATGGAATGAGAACTACTACAACATGCTGAAAAAAAAAAAAACCAACCAACTTATTTGGTGAATGTTGAAAGGGAGGAGAAAAGATTAGGTAAAACTTAAAAAAAGAAAAAAAACGTGTAGCAGGAAAACTATGAGTTTGTTTCATTCACGTTACTCTGATTTCAGAGCATAGGAAATGTGCCTAAAGGTAATAACCTAAATATTAATTATAGAAGAAAGACTTTACTAATGTTTATTAAGAGCTTATAGTAATATGGAAAAATATTTAAGTTATGAAGTTAAATGAAAAAGTAGAATACAAAACTGTAATACACAGTATGATCTCACTTTATAAAAATAAACCAACCAAAATATGCCCTAAAAAAGGATGAAAGGAAATAATTCAAAATGTTAATAGTGGTTATATTTAAGAAATATGTCTACAGTGATATTTTTTCTTTCTTTTTATTTTTCTATCTTTTCCACATTTTTTTCCACTGGGGGATTTTTTTTTTTTAATTATTAGTCACAAAAAAAGAAAGTTTAATAGAAGTTTTGAATTTGAGTTATGAATTTAAGTCCCACCTATAAGAAAGGCTTTGCACATTAATAAAACTATAGAAGACTCCAGGCTATTCCATGAATCCATTGTGTGTTAGGAGTAACTTGCCAGAGGTTAGAGTGCTTCAGCTTCTCCTCCAGCTAGGTGAAAATGTCACCAGAGCCTGCCTGATGAAAAATGCTGGAACCAAATAGAAACGCCATGGTTTTTACAAATAGGAAGAGAAATAATGAAATTGGCAAAAGCTTAGTTACAATACAGTAGCTCCTTAACACTGGAATTAAACATGACGACTGCTATTTTCTATTTTCTGTGCAGATGACAATTTACAAGAAAGCTATTATCATAATAACTGTGGAAAGCCAGTCCCAGTTTAGAAACAGAAATACAACAGTACTGCACAATAGTGGACAGAGAAAAACACAAAGTTTAGAAAATTATAAAAAGTGCTTTCTATAAAAATGATTTCCTTTAAAACATTTGTTTACTGTACACACGTTTAAGGCAAAAAAAAAAGCAAAACTTCCAAACACTTTCTACCAAAACATCCAATGGTTTGTTCATTAGACAAACACTGACAGCAGGCTCATAATGTGCGAGGCACTGGGGTCTTAAAGATGAAAAAGGCTTGTCCTTGCCTCAAGGACATCTGTCTTCCCAAAGCAGGAAGGCAGATACATATCCAACCCAACACAGCAATTAAAAGCAGATGCCACTGCTTTCTTTGTAATTAAAGGATATGCTGCAATTCTCATTGAATTACTTACACAGAGACTTTCCTGACTTCTTAGGAGACAAAAATGTACCTACTTTCTTCTTATAAATACCTCTAGTAAAAGGCAGGCATTAAATTGCATTTTATGATATTTGCCCCTAAACATCACAACACCTAGTGAAGTCAGTTAGTTTTCTTTTAAGCAATGGAGCATACTGTACTCCAAAATTGAGACACCTTGAAACTGAGAATAAGTGACCAGTCCTATATCTAGATCAAGATTAAGGAGTACCACTAAAAGCTGAGACTCAGGAATACAAACGTCAATTAAAACCTTCAGTCTCTTCTTCCATCCGTTGATTTTCAATATGCTCCTGTGTCAGCCGCTCCAAGTCTTTCCTCACATTTGGGTGGTCTTCCAGATCTTCATAAAGTGATCTGACGATGTCCAATCTCCTGTAATTCTCAGGTTTCACCAGGCTTCGGACAACCTGGAGGCATCGCTCTTTCAAGGTATATACTGTAAGGGCAGAAAACCAAACCAGAAGTACTCTCAGGCCTTGGATGAGCAAGAGGCTTTGCCAACCATAGCAATTACATTTACTACAGATGGATCTCACTTTGGGGAAAAAAAATGAGAGCATGTGTTATGGTAGTGTATTGTGTCTGATGCCCCCCAGTGGATAACTCACAGCATTCATGCTCTGGTATTGGGGTGGGACTGTAATTTGCTTTAATTAAGTGAATGTGGAGGAAGTGCTACTATGGCCATTCTGGCAGCTTCCACTTTTACTCTCTTGAGAGCTTAGTGAACTCTCCTGGTTGGAGAGACCAAACAAAGAGGGAGAGGCCCTGAGACCACATGGAAAGAGAGAATCAGCCCCCAGCCAACCTGCCAGCAGAAGGCAACTGAACCAATGAATGCTGATGAGCAAAATAATCACCTAGCTGAGCTGGTTTTGGGGTGGTTGTCACAAGCAATAGATAACCAAAATAGTGTGTAATTGGGTTTTGGGATAACTCAACTCCTATTTTAAGGGCACTAAATTTAATTTTTAAAGGTATCCTATAAGGCAAAATTTACCCAATTTAACTTACCAAGGCTCATTTTTCCATACCCACTTCCTTAAAATGGTATCTATGTACATATTAGTCTGAACCCTATGAAGTTCCAGGTATTTCTATTTTTTTACCCACAAGGACATCAGTGTCTTAGAGTTGAACCTAATAAAATCATCTGAGTCTTAAACAAATAGTAAACTAGCATGGCAATCTTCAGTTCTGTAATTTTTTTAAAAAAACCCTAATTGGCTCTGTGAGCTCAACTGGATTAAACAATATTAAAAGAATATAAATAGGGAAGCAGCTGTGCCTCAATCAGTGGGGCTCCCGTTTACCATATGGGAGGCCCCGGGTTTGGTTCCCAGGCAGGCCCGCCTGCACAGCGTGGTTGGCTGACCCAGCGAGCACAAGCAGCAAGGGGGGGATAAATGAATAAATAAAATAAAATCTTTAAAAAAAAAAAAAAAAAAAAAAAGTAATATAAATAAGCCACAATATCTAATTTGCTATATCTTATTTTTCTCCTGAGATTGTTTGAGCATAATTCTACAGATATTTTAATTTAGTCCACCTCAGAAGAGCCCAAAGAGTTTTTGAGACACCACATCTTTGCTCAATATAGAACATTCAAATAATATTACTTCCATTTTACAGATAGAAAAGAGTAAGACAAAGAAATGTTAGGTATCTTGCCTAGCATTAGGCAAAAATTAGTAAGGACGTGGCTTCTTCAAGTGGCCTATCATCTACTTATTACAACAAACAACCTTATCTTTTTAAATGGTAAGACTGAACATCTGTACCTGGGAGTGTGATGTTCGCAAAAATAGGCTGTCCATCAACATTGAGAGATGGCACAAATAATTCGGTTTGGTTAACCAGAAGACCATCATATGTCCCTGCATCTCTGAAGAGCCAAAGGTGACCTGTTAAGATAAGCAGAGGCTGTTAAGTAGCCACATTGGTCTGAATCAGGACACCTACTTTTTCCATCTTCCCTGACCTGTGTGAAATGCATGCCTCGCATTTTACCTGGATATTATACAAAGGACTTTGAATAACATTATCATTGAATCCTCACAATAGCTCCATTTACAGACGAGAAAATAGGTCTAAAAAAGCCAAGTGATTTGTTCATGGCAACAAGACAGAACAGCATGTACTTGAAGCTCCAAATCCCATGCCTTTTCTTTTTTTAAAAATTTAATTGTTAACTATTATCGTATACCTTTTCTGTTACCATGATGGAAAAGCAAAGGCTGTGTAAAGTACATGATTACAAATCACACCAAACACTGCAAACTGCAAGAAAGAAGGTCACTGATTTCTCAAGACTGTGCTTCTCAAAAATAAGGAGGTGCAAAATCATCATGTTGAGAGAAAGAAGCCAGACAAAAAAGGATACCGGCAAAATTAATCTGTGGTGTGAAATTTTTAAAAAGTGGTCACCTCTGGGAGGTAGGATATTGAGTAGAAAGGGGCAGGAGGAAATTATCTGGGGTGAGGGAAATGTCCTAATCTATAACTTGATCAAGGTGTTGCTATATTTTTCAAAATTTATCAAACCCTAAGATCTATACATTTTACTGTATGTAAATTATACCTGAATTTTAAAAACAAATACATCATAGGCAAAAAAAGAAAAAAGATAGGGGAGGGGAAGAAGCAACTCCCCAGGCCTAAGGCTCTTTGTATATATCCTAGAATAGAGCACATGTTCCTGAAACATAAATTTCCTTGAAGATTTGGTGGGAAAGTTTAAGAAATGTAAACTGATAAGTAATTTAAAATATTTTTTATATTCCTCAGTCAGAGCTAAATGTTGGAGAATACAAAATTCACACACTTTCCTAGACTAAGAATACAGAGAGGTTGATCCCTGGAAGTACTGTGTTCTTCCTCATCTAATATTAGGGAAAGTTTAGTGTGAAAGTTTGAGAAGCATTAACTTAAGTAAACCACCCTGAAGGAATAAAGCATCCATCTAGTTCCTCACAGGATGGTTGTGAAAAGTGAGACTAGATACTTTCTGCCTGAAAGTCATGGGAGGTCTACTGCCTCCACCTTAGTGGGTTATTACAAAGCTTCCTGGGTAGAGGATGTGGCTCAAGCGGTTGAGTGCCTGCCTCCCACATGGGAGGTCTGGGGTTAAGTTCCCGTGCCTCCTAAAAACAAAAACAAGTAAAGAAACGGTAGCCCATTCGGCTCAATGGTTGACCCCTGGCTTCCTACATAGGAGGTCCCAGGTTCAATCCTCTGCCCCGTCCCTCAAAAAAAAAAAAACAAAGCTTCCTGATTCCTTACCAATAGTCCTCAACCTCCAACCCACTTTATAACCTGGGTGAGCTTTTCAGAGTGTAAATCTGGCAATATCATTGCCCTTAAAAACCTTCAATGGGTTCCATTTCCTTAGGTGCCAAATCCCCTTTCAGGCTTCTGCTCCCACCATTCTACACCCTCTCCTCCCCTCTCCAAAGCTCCAGGTCTTGCCCATGCTGTTCCCTCCTCCTAAAACTCTTCGCCACTATCTTGGGTTGGCAAGCTCCTACTCATCCTACAGATCTCAGCTTCCTTCCATCTTCTCCGGGAAGCTTTGCCTAGCTGAAACCACATGCACACACCCCTCACCGAGCCGGGTGCAGCGCCCACAGCCCGCTGTGCTCGTTCCTATCGCAGCAGTTATGACACGGTTTATGCATTTGTCAGTCTCCCCCATTGGACTGTGTTCTCCACGAAGACAGGGGCCCGATGCAGACCTGCCACAGTGAAGACATCAGAGAATGTGAGATCCTCCCATCCACGGACCGAAGAAATGGGCACTAGGGGTGAAGCACTTGAGGGGTAAATTTACGTGAAAGGGAATGATTAAAAACAAGAGAGAGAAAAACAAACAAAACTTTCGAATGCAAATTATTCAGTGTTATGAGTTAGAATGCTTACTAGCAGGGTCAACTTGGAGCTGTCGCAACCTCTCGGGGGCCGCAAGTCCCTCATCCGTAAAGGAGGCATGATAAGAGCACCTGCCTCCCGGGAGGGTGGAGCGGATTCAGTGAGATCGTGCTACCGGCATCATCAGGCCTAAGGCGATTGGCAGTGTGACAGCGCCTGGCCCAGCGCTCAGCGCCGGCCGGGACCAGCCCGCTGTGCCCCGGGACAGAACGGGCGGCGCGGCCGGCCCGGACAGGGCATCACCGGCCCGCCTACCTCGGTAGCTGCGGATGCGGCGGCCCGTGCCCGGCGGCAGCGTCGGGTAGGGCTGCGGCTCGCCATCGAAGTTGAGCCACACGGGCAGCACGACGCGGGGACTACGGTTGCAGAAAATGACCTGGGACGGTTCGCGCGAGTTTACCGAGCGCAGCACCGGCCGCTGCCGCCCGGCCTCCATCTCTTCCTCGGAGCCCGACTCCTCCGGGTCAGACTCTTCCAGACCGGACTCTTCGGCGCCCGACTCCTCCCGGCCGTACTCTTCAGGGCCGTACTCTTCTGAGCCGGACTCCTCGGCGCCCGCTTCGGCCTCTTCCACGCTCCGGGCCTTCCGGGGCATCACCTCAGGGAGCCTAGACAACCAGGGACTCGTCGCCTCGGGATTCGCGAGCCAGACGCGAGGCGGGGCGGGGCCTGGCGTGCGCGCGCCCCGGCAGGCGTGCGTACGTGTCATCGCGCGCTCCCGGGGTGGAGTGCACGCCCACCGAAGAAATGGCCGGGCTTAAAGCTGTGCGCCTGCGCAGATGGGTCCTGTGGCGAGAGGGCGTGTCTCTGAGGGGGAGGTTGGCGCTGGGCCACCGTTTGACCATGTTTTCCACTTTGAAAGTTTTTTTTTTTTAAATTAAACCGGGAGGTCCGGGGGATGGAACTCAGGTCCCTCCATATGGGAAATGGACACCCAACCGTTTGAGCCACATCCCTCCCGGACTTTGCAAGTTTTGTGTTTTTTTTTTTAAAGATTTTATTTATTCATTCATTTATTCCCCCCTTGCTGCTTGTGCTCGCTGGGTCAGCTAACCACACCGTGCGGGCGGGCTTGCCTTCACCAGGAGGCCCCGAAACCGAACCTGGGGCCTCCCATATGGTAAACGGGAGCCCTACTGATTGAGCCACAGCCGCTTCTCTGCAAGTTTTTGAGACAGCGTTTTCTTAGCTTCATTCGTTCTCTTAAGACCTTCACGGGTTTTTGCCATATTGTCCCTACCATCAGCACTATTTATTTAATAATTTTCTCATTAATCAAGTCCCCATTTGGGGGAACAAAATTTAAAATGTATGGGAAACGGATGTGGCTCAAGAGGTTCGGCGTCCGTCTACCATATGGAGAGACCGGGGTTCGATCCCCGGTACCTCCTGGTAAAAAAAAAAAAAAAAAAAAAAAAAAAAAAAATTTAAAATGTACAGAGTATAATTAAGTAAAAGTGCCCCTTCCACCCAGCCACTTAGTAAGAGCCACTGAAAGCAATAAATATTACCAGTGTTTGTTTTTCCTTTCAAAGGTATATACATACACAAGCAATTAAACAAGTTTAAAAGGAAATTTTATATCACTACCATAAGTGGAGATTTAGTATTACGTGCCATTAGAAGATTACGGTGGAATTAAATTCAAAGAAAACAAAATAACAGTTACTAAGTTTTATCTACTGTTGGGCTCTGACTGAGCCTGCTCTCTTGGCTCAAAAGGGTTAGCTAACTGTTAGATGATAAAGAGCTTCTGATACCAGACAGTCTTTCTTCTGGATATAATCAAAAGGACTAAAGGAAACTGAACAGAGAATAACTTTTCACCTTTCACACTGCAGTCTTTATGCCTCTGAAATTTAATCCCATAACATGTGAAAAACACTGTTATCCCAGTAATCACTGAGTGCCTGTTGAGTGCCAGCTAGACATAAGACTAAGCAATTGGAATCACACCCACCTGAGTTCTTACCCAAGCTCTAGTTTCAGATACTAATGTTGGGCAAGACTCTTTAAAATTCTGAGACTTTTTTTTAAAGATTTTATTTCTCCCCACCCCCTCGTTGTTTTGCACTTGCTGTGTCTGTTCATCTTTGTTTCTTTAGAAGACATGGGGAGCTGAACCCGGGGTCTCTGATGTGGGAGGCAGGCACCTAATTGCTTGAGCCACCTCCACTCCCTGCTTTGCTGTGTCTATGTTTTTCTTCTTGTGTTTCTTGTGTCAGCTTGCTGCGCCTGCCCGTTGCCCCAGCTTGCTGTCTTCCTTAGGAGGCACCAGAACCACGGACCGACTATGTGGTAGGCGGGAGTCCAATCACTTGAGCAATATCCACTTCCCTCCTCATTTAATTGATATTTTTAAAAAGTACCAATGTAATAAAAGTGTGGATTGAGTGAGATATAGAAGTATTGCCTAGGACATGGTAGGCACCCAGCAAATGGCAGCAGTTGCTGTTATTACAAAGATAAATGCACTGTCCCTGCCCTCAAAATGCTCACAGGCTCCTGGGCAAGCATACAGGGCATGTTATAGTACAATGAAATACCGGTTGTAAAAAGGATAGGTGGAAGGTGAATAGCTGAACCTGAAAGAACCAAGTAAGGCTTCCCAGGAGGAGTTATATCTGAGAGGAAATTTAAGTTTTCCCATACCATTTTCACCATGTACATATCCAGCCAGGATGTCAGATCAGGACTCATGCCCTTCAGGAGATGGGGTGGATTCCACAGTAGGCAGTGACTACCCAATCCAGCTTGCTTCTTGTTTATTTTATACACATTGCCTCCGAGCACAGGCTGACCATTTGCTGAAAATCCACCTGGTAGCCCAGGTCAAATAGGGTCATGTTTAGGCCCACAGACCAGCATTCTAACCCCAATACTTAAAGGAAATGGCAGGGGAGAAGAGAGGTAATAGGTTTTCTTGTTATTATTATTATTATTTTTTAGCTACACTCCTGGGCAGCTGTTTTTTAATCAAATCTGCAAATGCCAGAGATTTAGATGTATGATTTTGACTATCTGAGCAAAATCCTTTCCGTTCTTTCTGTTGCCTGACAAGACTGATGCAAACTCTTCACAACCGATATTAGAAAATGGACACACCATTAAAATGAGGACTCAAATAGAAAATGGAAATGAAATAAAAATAAGGAAAAAAGGCCATCAATTTTTATATGTAGTATGATGAAATTCATGTTAAATATATGCAGAATTATTGTTACAACCCTACACACCATTTTCTGAAATGTAGTTATATTGCCTTTATAATGAAAGTAATTCAATTCTGAAAGGTCAAGGATGTCTAAAGAGAGAAAAGTAATCAGAACTATGTGCAGAGCATTATGGTGAAAATTTGAGAAATGAGCCATTTATTTCTGGGGCATTAAAACTACAAAATATAAACATTCATTCTTTCCTTCATTCATTCCATGAATATTTATGTGTCAGGTACTGTGCTAAATTTTGAGAATATTGCATAGATCAGTCATGGTCCCTGCCTTCACAGAGCTTAAATAATAGGGCCATACAATAATCAATCACACAAAAAATAAAGTTGCAATTATAACTAGTGCAACAAAGGAGACACACAGAGCTATGGAAGGTTGGAGATCTGATATCAAAGAAGATGGCACACAATTATGTGTAATTAAATATTCAGTGGTCAGGAACCGAGGTGGCACAGGTGGCAGAACACCTCTCTCCTACATCGGAGGTCTCCAGGATTGAGTCCTGGTGAAGACTGGAGGAGGAGGAGGAGGAGGAGAAGAGATGGCAGGAAACAGACACAGAGAATTGCTCAGCAAATGGACTCAAAACAGCAAATGAGGAAGGGGGGTTTAAAATGGATAAAGTAAATTAAATAAATGTTTAAATGTTCAGTGGTGTGGCATGGACTGTAAGTGGAGAAGAAGCTCAGAAAATGCAGGGTTTGGAGGGTTTCATATTAGTCAACCATGAACTTCAAGGAGAAAAGAAACAATCTATCACACACCAGGCACCGTGCCTGCATTCTACATCCATTAAATGATATCCATTTCACAGCTAAGGACACTGAAGGGTATCTAAGAGTGTGAAAAGGGTCACAGGAGAGTGCTGGATCCAAAAGTTTCTTCATCTCGTGCCTTGGGGGAAAATGATAGGAGTTAGACATATCCACAAAAGCACCAACACCCTCTACCTAGGTAATTTTGTTGTGGGCTTTCCTTGAGAGTGCATGATAAAAAGAGATGGAGTATCTTGGTGACCTCCAGAGAAACGAGTGACCAGTAGCGACCTTGGACGTCCAGCTACATTGAATTTTTTTTTAGGAGGTACTGGGGATTGAATCTGGGAACTTGTACATGTGAAGCAGGCACTCAACCACAGAGATATACCCACTTTCCTGTATTGAACATCAATAACGCAGAAACATTTGTGGAGGAAAGCCCCAGGCAAAGAGAGGACTTCCTGCTAATCAAATTGCAATGGCTCATGGGGAGCAGGTGGCTCAAGCAGTTGAGTGCCCACCTCCCACATGGGAGGTCCCGGGTTCGGTTCCCGGTGCCTCCTAAAGAAGACAAAAAAAATTAACAAGCAGACAATGAACAGTCATCAAGCAAAAACAAGGAGCACACGAGCAAAATAACAATGAGCAGATGAAAAAAAAAAAAAAAAAAAAAAAAAACCAGACAACTAGCAATAATGAGCAGGCAAGTAAAAACAATGAGCAGGGATGCAGATGTGGCTCAAGCAGTTGGGCTCCCATCTACCATATGGGAGGTCCAGGGTTCAATTCCTGGGGCCTCCTGGTGAAGAGCAAACTGGCCCTTGCGGCGAGCTGGCCTGAGCAGAGTGCTGGCCCATGCGGAGTGCTGGCCTGCACAGAGTGCTGGCCCACATGGAGAGCTGGCACAGCAAAATGACGCAACAAAAAGAGACACAGAAGAGAGATGAGAGACACAGCAGACCAAGCTGCTGAGGTGGCGCAAGAGATTAAGCAACCTCTCTCCACCACAGAGGGTCCTGGGATTGGTTCCCGGTGCCTCCTGGGGAGAAGAAAAGCAGACACAGAAGAACACACAGCAAATGGACACAGAGAACAGACAGCGAGCACAAAAATGAGGGGGGCAGGAATAAATAAATAAATAATATCCTAATAAAACCCTCATAGACATTGCCTGCCATCTTGCTTAACACGTGGCAAATGACTTTGGGTGAGAAAGTACCTCTTATGGTACCTTGAGTTGGACTGTTTAGGGCCTGATAGCTGTAAGCTTCTACCCCAAATAAATACTCTTTATAAACCCCTCCCCCCCAAAAAAAAAAACAAACAAAAAAACAACGAGCAAGAAAATGAGTAGATAAACAAAAATAAAAACAACGAGCAGGGAGTGGATGTGGCTCAAGCAGTTGAGCGCCTGCCTCCCACACAGGAGGTCCCAGGTTCGGTTCCTGGTGCCTCCTAAAGAAAAAAACAAACTGAGCAAAAAACAACAAGCAAAAACAACAAACAACAAGAACAAACAACAAGCAAAAAAAAAAAAAAAACAATGAGCAAAAACAAGCAAACAGATGAGGAAGCCATGGGGGAGGGGAATTATAAAAAACAATTGCAATGTCTCAGAACTATCATAATTTGCAAGATTCCTGCAAACAAGACCTCATTTGTACTCCCAGGGAACTGAAGTAAAACATACCAGCTCAATATTACAGAAAGGCCTACATTTCTAAAATGAGACCAATTGTTTAGAAAAACCAAAGCCTTAAAATTGATATTGCAGGGAAGCAGATGTGGCTCAAGCAATTGAGCTCCCGTTTACTATATGGAGGACCTGGGTTTGATCTCCAGTACCTCCCGTTAAAAAAAGAAAAAGGGGTCCCAGACCTGTGTGGGAAGGCATGGCGCAGAAAGGTGCAGGCCCCCGTGTGGTGAAGCAATAGGATGATGCAACGAGATAGAAAAAAAAAATGATATTTCAGGGACTTCCGGGAAGATGGTAGACTAGAAAGACATAGGACTTTCTCCTCTCCCAGAAAAATAACTAGAGGACAGGCAGAAATGGCCTGGAAAAAAATGTTCTAGGGTTAGTGATACCAGGGAAAGGCTGGACACTGCCTAGAAGAAGGGGTGGCAAAGAAAAAGAATCTTGATAGCAAAATTGTGAGTTAAAGCTGCAGCTGCAGTTGTTGTTTGTCCTTCCCCACCCTATAGACAATTTTGAATTCTCAGATCCTGGGGTAGCCGCTACAGACAAAGGGGTCTGCAGGGATCCACCTCCCCAGAAAACAGGGACACAGGCTAAAGCTGACTCAGCCTTTTTATTTATTTACTTATTTATCCATTCTAATACTAAGAAAATGGAAGAAATGGCCCAAGCAAAGGAATATATCAAAGCCCCAGGTGAGACACAGGATTTGAGACAAATAATCGAGATAATACAAATTTCCAAAGTCAGATTAATGAGTTGAAGACAATACAGCTAAAGAGATAAAGGATATCAAGAAGATACTGAGTGAGCACAAAGAAGAATTTGAAAACCTGAATAGAAAAGTAACAGAGCTCATGGGAATGAAAGACATGATAGGTGAGATTGAAAAAACACATTAGAGGGAGCGGAGGTGGCTCAAGCTATTGGGCACCTCCCTCCCACTTGGGAGGTCCTGAATTTGGTTCCTGGTGCCTCCTAAAAAGAAGGCAAGCAGACACAGAGAGCACACAATTAACAGACACAGAGAACAGACAGCAAACACAAACAATGAGTGGGGGAGGAAGAAATAAATGAACCTTTTTTTAAAAAAAGATGACTGAATACTTAAAAAAGAAAAAAAAAAGAAAAAAAATTAGAGGGAGCAGATGTGACTCAAGTGGGTGAGTGTCCGCCTCCCACGTGGGAGGTTCCAGGTTTGGTTCCCGGTGCCTCCTGAAAAAAACAAAAACAACAAGCAAAATAAATGAAAAAACAAAAAAATAGGGAAGCTGATGTGGCTCAGTGGTTGAGTGTTGGCTTCCCACATATAAGGTCTTCCCACATATAATCCCTGGCCCCTGGGTACCTCAGAAAACAAAAACAAAAAAACTCACATTAGAGCTGAATAACATAATGAATCCAGAGGTGGATGAGAATTGTGATTAATAGCACAAATACAAGAATGTCCTTCTATGAACTAGAACAAATGTCCATCACTATTGCAAGGTGGTAAGAATGTGGAGAAGCATAGGAAATACAATTAATGTAATCTATGGACTATAGTTAATAGCAATACTGTAATATTCTTCCACCAATGCCAAAGATATACTGTGTTAATAGGGAGGTATGGAAAAATATACCAAATGTATGCTATAGACCATAGTTAGTGGTAATAGTCTGATTAAATTATCTCATAATCTTTAACAAATATTCCACAACAATGTAGTGTGTTGGTGGGGGGGTGTTGTATGGGAATTCCACACATGTGCATAATTGTTTTGAAAGTTCACAACCTCTCTGATAAAAATATTTTTAAAAAGCACACGTTAGAGGCATACAACAGAAGATTCAAAATGATAGAAGAAAGAATAAGTGATACAGAAAACAGAACAGCTGAAATTGAAACAGACCAGAGAAAAGAATGGAAAAAATTGAGTACCAGCAGATGGCACTCTTCAGCAGCCCTCTCAATTCAAAGCCTGGTTGGAGTGTGTTCCCTGCAATACCTACCACAACAATGTGACAGAGGATCCTGCCTGGAAGCTGTTCAGAGCCTTGCAATTCAAACTTTCTGAGACTGTTCTCCAACCTGTGCTGGTAGCACCTTCCCTTTTCCTGAGTAGGAAGTAATTCCACTCCCCTCTGCATCCTCAATAACCAATCAAGAGTGAGGGTGATTGAGAGCTGGATCTCTTTAGTCACGTGCCAGCTCCCAGGGCAAACAATGGTGTGGCCCTCCTGGCCTGGAAGGTTCATAGGACACAGCAGACCAAATTTATTTAAAGCCTGAGGAATTTTAAAAGCTCCTCTATGATTCTAAAGGTTGAGAACCATGACTGTAGAATTTAGTAGAGGTTGAGAGCAGTGTTTCCTAACCTTAAGTCTTCAGTGTTCTCCCTTCCCCAGGTCCCACCAGTTGTACTTAAATTTTTTTTTCTTTCATTTTTTTAGTTAGGCCAGTAAAAAGAATTTACTTGGGAAATGGGGGAAAGGAAAAAGAACAGAGCTTGCTGAGAAATGGGAGAGAAAGATGGAAATACACACCAAGATCTGGTGTGGGCTCATCTAGGCAGAGAGAGCCTTAAATATTTTTTAAATTGACTTGCTCATTTTGTGCATCCATTAAGAAAAGCCCCTAAAACATAAACCTAATGGCCTTCTTCATCCCTTATAACAGTTTTGTATTTGAAACCTATTTTGTCCAATATTAGTATCACTTCTCCAGCTCTTTTTTGATTACTATGTGCATGGATTATATTTTTCCAGCCTTTCACTTTCAACTTGGTTGTGTCCTTACATCTGAGGTGAGTCTTTTATAGACAGCATACAGGTGGCTCATATTTTTTAATCCATTCTATCAGTCTATCTTTTGATTGGGAATTCAAGCCATTAACATTCAATATTATTACTATAAAGGTATTACTTACTTCGTCCATTTTGTCTTTTGGCATTCCATTGTCATATCTTACTATTGTCTGTCCTTTTGCCCTTTAGTTTATCCTTCTAATAATCCTCATTTCTACACTCATCTCCATGTCTCTCAACCTTGTTTTTTCCTTTCAGGCTGCATCACTCCCTTTAGTATCTTTTGTAATTCTGGCCTTTTGGTAACATACTCTTTGTCTGTGAAGACTTTAAACTCACCCTCACCTTGAAGGACAGTTTTTGCCAGATACAGAGTTCTTGGCTGGTAGTTTTTCTCTTTCAGTACCTTAAATATATCACGCCATTTCTTCCCACCTCCATGGTTTCTGACAGGAGGTCAGCACTTAATCTTACTGAAGTTCCCTTGTATGTGATGCTTTGCTTTTCTCTTGCTGCTTTCAGAATCCTCTCTTTATCTCTGATATTTGTCATTCTGAATCATATGTGTCTCAGAGTAGGTCTATTCAAATTTATTCTGTTTGGGGTGCAATGTCCTTCTTGGGTATTGATACTTATGTCTTTCATAGAGGTTGGGAAGTTTTCAGTCATATGTCCACAAATATTCTTTCTGCCCCTTTTCCATTCTATTCTCCTTCTGGGACATTGATAATGCATATGTCTGTGCGTTTTGTGTTGTCATTCAATTCCCTGAGACCCTGTTCCATCTTTTCCATTCTTTTCTCCTATCTTTTCCAGTTCAGATATTCTGTCCTCTAAATCACTAATTCTGACTTCGGGAATTTCAAATCTACTATTATGTGCTTCTAATGGTTTTTTTTTTTTTTTTTTTTTTTAAGATTTGTATTTATTTTTTTATCCCCCCTTGCTGCTTGTGCTCTCTGTGTCTATTTGCTTTGCATTTTTCTGTGTCTGCTTGTCTCCTTTTGTTGGGTCATCTTGCTGCACCAGCTCACTTCACTGCGTGGGCCATCTTGCCTTCACCAGGAGGCCCTGGGAATCGAACTCGGGGTCTCCCATATGGTAAACGGGAGCCCAACCAATTGAGCCACAGCTGCTTCCCTCTAATGTTTTTTTTTTTTTTTTTCCTTAAAGAAGCCCCTGTATTTCAACTGCACATCTCCTCCCTACCCCAAAAGTGTCAAGTGGCCCCTGGCTCCACTTCATTGTTATAATTTCTTCCATTGCTAGAATCACCATATGTGTACAACAGAATACTATCAAGTCCACTCTAGTCCATAGTTCTTCCCCCAATCCTGAGGGGACTGGGATCTAATGTTTTTTTGTTTGTTTTTTAGGAGGTACTGGTGGTTGAACCAAATACCTCGTACATGGGAAGCAGGAGCTCAACCACTGAGCTCCATCTGCTTCCTGATGAGAGCTGTTTTTTTGTTTGCTTGTTTTGTTTTGAGGAGGTAACAGGGATCAATCACAGGACCTTGTACATGGGAAGCAGGCAGTCAACCACTTGAGCTACAGCTGTTTCCCTAATGTATTTTTAATCTCATCCATCATGTCTTTCATTCCTATAAGCTGTTACATTTCTTTGCAGGCTTTCAAACTGTTCTTTATGCTCACCCGCTGTCTTCTTAAAATCCTTTATTTCTTAGTCATATTTTCCTTAATTTCTTTGAATTGATTTAGACTTGTGTGATTATCGATTAGTTATCTTAAATTCTGTATCTCATCAGGGTATTTGGTTTGTTCTTTTGGCTAGGCCATCTCTTCCTGTTTCCTAGTATGGCTTGCAATTTTTTCCTGTTGTCTAAGCATCTGAATATGTTGGTGAATATATTCTCTCTTGCCTAGTGTTTTTTTTTGTTTTTTTTCTTTTCCTTATACTCTTTGTCTGCCCCCCACCCCCGGAGATGGCTCTGTCATCTCTCTGCTCATTGTTTCTGCTCATTGTCTGCTAGCTGTGTCTGCTCATTGTCTGCTTGCTGTATCCACTCATTGTCTGCTTCTTTTAGGAAGCTCCAGGGACCAAACCCAGGACCTCCCATGTGGGAGGCAGGTGCCCTACCACTTGAGCCACATCCACTCCCTGCTTGTTGCATCAGCTCATTGCATCAGCTTGTTACATCTGCATGTCTTCTAAAGAAGGCACTGGGAACTGAACCTGGGACCTCCCATGTGGGAGGCAGGTACCCAACTGCTTGAGCCACATCTGCTTCCCTCTTTGATTTTTGGCTCAACTTATTCTGTCTTTAAATTTGCCCAACTTAAGTTGTCAAAATCAGGCCAGGTCTAACAAAAAAAAGGAAATTATATGTATGTATGTGTATATATGTATATATATTGATCCTACATTGATTCAATATCCCAGTAACTAAGTGAATTTCTCAATTGTCGTATTTACTTACCTTATATTAACAAATTAAAATGCTTCCAAAAACAAAAATACAAAACAAAACAAAAATCAGGCCAGGGACTCAGTAATGGGGTGCAGATTTTCTCCCAGGGATGGGGGCTAAAGAGAGACCTAAAAGCAGTTTTTCTCCTTACAATTTCCTGGCCGACCAGCAGATGGCACACATCAACGAACCTTTCCATGGAGGTGTTTCTTGCCACCTCCACTTTCCCATATTTCTGGTCTGGCCAGTGCCAATATTCAAAGCAGGCTCTGCTGACCAAATTCACTGAAAAGAATCCCTCTGACTCACCTTCCCTCTTCCCTTTTAACAGATTACAGGGAGGAAGACATCTGTTCTCTTCAGTCAGCTGTAGTGAGCTAGGGGTTTTATCCAGGCTCTCCTTGATGTTTAAATTTGCATTTTTCCTAATCACTAATCATGTTAATGTTGTTTGCCATCCTTTTATTTAAGTGTCTGTCAAATCTTTTGCCCATTGTTTTTATTGGGTAGTTTTCTTTTTGTTGAGTTTGAGTGTCCTTTATGTATTTATCCAGGCCAATTTTTAATGCTTTGCAAATACTTGTATGTACATATAATCTATATGTAGTGATGTGTTACTTTTATATTTGTAAAACACAAAAATAAAAACAAAAAAAAAAACTTGATTTCCACATACAATAAAATTTTGATCTATGGTAACTTTCTTATTGAAAGTTGAAAATATATTGCTTCTGGGAAGCGGCTGTGGCTCAATCAGTAGGGCTCCCGTTTACCATATGGGAGGCCCCAGGTTCGGTTCCTGGGGCCTCCTGGTGAAGGCAAGCCTGCCCGCATGGCGTGGTTAGCTGACCCAGCGAGCACAAGCAGCAAGGGGGGGAGAAATGAATAAATAAATAAAATCTTTAAAAAAAAAAAAAAAGAAAATACATTGCTTCTATGTGGTATGTGTTTTGTGTTTTCCTGAGATTTTTCTGCAAATATCATTTTGGTGTCCTTTGGGTGGTTTGTAAACATAATAATAATGGCAAGACAGTAAGTTCCATAAGAGTAGAAACTGTACATCTGTTTCTCACTATTTTCTCTCTTGCACATTACACATACTGGAAATACAATGATTTTTCTTTTCTTTCTTTTTTTTTTTTTTTTTTTTTTTTTTGAGGTACTTGGGGCCAGGGATTGAACCTGGGACTTCATATGTAGGAAGCTGGCACTCAACCACTGAGCCACATTAGCTTCCCTGAGTTGGTTTTTTCATTTGTTTTGCTTGTTTTTTGTTTTCCAGGAGGCACCAGTAATCAAACCTGGGGCCTCCCATGTGGAGGCAGGTCCTCAACCACTGGAGCCACATCTGCTCCCCACAATGTATTTAATAAGCAATTTATTTGGCAAAATGTTTGTCAAAACCAAACTTAATTATTTATTGTTTATTACATCACAGCATTTTACCCTTTTAAAAGATCATATTAATAAAATCGCTTTTCACCTTATAATGCAATTATTTTACATTTTTACTCAAAGCAACACTTGGTTGGTCACATTGAGTTCAGATTTGAAGATAAAATGGAAATCTCAATTCATAAAAGATGTGATGGGCATATAGAAATTCTGTGTACTATTCTTGCAACTTTTCTATTAAGTCTGAAAATTATTTCATAATCAAATTACTTTTTAAATGTTACAGTTGAGGAATGCAGATCCTTAATATTGGAAGAATGCAGATCAAGGGACACCATCAACTCCACATCTGGTTTCAACAACCTCAGAGGTGTCAAAGGAAACTTTTCCCATATTTTTCCAAATGCAAAGATTGATACACCACATTTGTTCTGACGCAAGACAATGGACACCACTTAGTTAAACATGACAGACAATTGCTGCCCTTTTGCTCTCTCAAGTTTTCAGTGAGATCCAGGGAGAGGCTAATAGTGGACCAATGTGGCATAGAAAACAGACTTGGGAGACCTGGAATTGCTCTGCACTAACCTGGGAATAAGGAGATCTGGGTTTTAGTTTTGGCTTTGCTGTCAGGTAACTGGGTAACTTTCAGCATGTCACTCAACTTGTTTGGGCTTGTTTCTTTGTTCCTAAAATGACAGGGTGGACTAGATCATCTGTAAGGTAACTTAAAAAAATTTTTTTTCAAGACAGAGAAATACAAGTGTTGGAGAGGATGTGGAGAGATAGGAACACCTCTTCACTGTTGGTGGGAATGCAGAATGGCACAACTATGGAGGACTGTTTGGCAGTTCCTAAAGAAGTTGAATATAGACTTGCCACGTGACCCTGCAATACCACTACTGGGTATATACCCAGAAGAACTGAGAGCCATGACACGAACAGACATCTCCACACAGATGTTCATAGCAACATATTATTCACCATTGCCAAAAGTTGGAAACAACCCAGGTGTCCATCAACAGACGAATGGATAAACAAACTGTTCTATTCTAGAAATCTATTCAAACCTATATGTGATGCTGGAGTTTTTAGGTATACTTCCAGAGACTAGAGCCTCCCGCCTACTTATGTGCCAGGTGTGCATGAAATCTAGGTGGAGCTGCAACTCCTACCCTACAGCTCAATGGACTCATCCAAGTCACCTGGTGAGGAGACAACGATGGGCAATGGCCATCCCAGGGAATGGAGAGGGCCTGCATCTGCAGGCAGGATCATCCCACCCGCCATATCCATGGGACATAAGCCCTTTCTCACTTGGAGTTGGAGTGGACATCACCATTCCAGTCCCCTCAGGATTGGGGGAAGAACTATGGACTAGAGTGGACTTAATGGTATTCTCTTGTTCACATATGGTGATTCTAGCAATGCAAGAAATTATAACAATGAGGTGGAGCCAGTGGTCACTTGACACTTTTGGGGTAGGGAGGGGATGAGCAGTTGAAATACAGGGGCTTCTTTGGGAGTTGGAGGTAGTCCTGAGTACTGTTGTGGCAACGGATGTAGGCCATTTTAAATCAGCACACACGGGAAGCGGCTGTGGCTCAATCAGTAGGGCTCCCGTTTACCATATGGGAGGCCCCGGGTTCGGTTCCCGGGGCCTCCTGGTGAAGGCAAGCCCGCACGCACGGCGTGGTTAGCTGACCCAGCGAGCACAAGCAGCAAGGGGGGGATAAATGAATAAATAAATAAAATCTTAAAAAAAAAAAAAAATCAGCACACACCACTCAGAACTGAGTGGGAGAGAGTGTGGTCTACAGTGTGAACTGTGGTCTATGGTTGGTGGCAAGGCTCCAGGATGTGTAAGTTCATTGAGGGTGGTGGGCCACACTTGTGGGAGATGTTTGTGTGGGATGTGGTGGGAGGTGTGGGAGGTGGGCAACATGGGAATCCCAGTGTGTTCCATGTAATATTTTGGGTAATCTAAGCACTTCTTAAAATATATGTGTGTGTGTATATATATATAAAAATAACATTTTTGTAAGCAAATACACATATATGCATATATATTTATATATCATTTTGCAAATGTTTGTATGTATTGTGAAAATTTTGATTTTTACCCACAATAAAAATAAAAAACAAAACAAAAAAAAAACAAACTGTGGTCTGTTCACACGATGGAATATTATGCAGCTGTAAGAAGAAATGAAGCCGTAAAGCATATGACAACATGGATGAACCTGGAGGACATTATGTTGAGTGAAGCAAGCCGGACACAAAAGGGCAAATACTGTATGAATGCGTTACTATGAAACAAATATATTGTGTAACATATTGTTTGATTTTAAAAAAATGTATATGTATCCATTACATTTAATTGAGAAATGTATATATTTATTCATCTGTATTTACTTTTTCGTTTTTAATTGTTTATATTTTCAATTATTAAATGTACAAAATAAAGTTAAAAAAAATTTTTTTTCCTTCTGGTAACATATATAAAACTAAAATTTCCCATTTTAACTGAGGCAGGCTAGATTAGGAATCAATAGACGGACCTGGAACCTGGCAGAAAAACTACTGCCATTAAACACATAGCCTTGGATACCCCACAAGATGGCTGCTGGAAGAACCTTGTGAAAAACCCCATTTGGATCAGCATTTCCTCCAGAAGCCAGGAGAAGCCCCATATATTCTCATTGGGCCCTCCCAGGGGATTGAGGGGTGGGGTAATCAATCAAAACAGCAAACAACTGGGATTCTTCTTCTTCCATTAACAAAGGGGTGGAATAATTAATGGTTTAAAAAGCAAGTGCGAAATCCAAACCAGCTCTTTTTTCGTTTTTTCCCTTGCCTGTTCTAGCTATGTTTTCCCCGTTCTTGCCTTTTCTCCCCCTGCCTGGATCAGCATGCAAGTAAGCCTGGGGATTTGTAATCTATAAAGGGGAATTTTAGTCTGTAAATCAGTCCTTTTTATCTCTTTTCAGCCCCTTTCCTCTCTAACTGGGACCCATAATCTGTTATTTTCTCCCATTTCTCTTCTCTGCATCCCTTAATAAATCACTGGCCTAACTAAACTGGCTTGCACTTAAAATTCATTTTTTTGTAGCTTAGCCAAGAACCTAGAGAAAATCTGGCAACATAATACTTTCAAATATACAATTCAGCAGTATTAACTACATTCACAATGTTGTGCTACCATCACCACCATCCATTACTAAGACTTTTTCATCACCTCAAACAGGAACTCTGGACCCAATAAGCAATAATTTTCCATTCTTCCTTCCTTCTGGGCTCTAGTAACATCTAATTTACTGTTTCTATGAATTTGCTTATTCTAGATATTTCATATCAGTGAGATTATATGATATTCGTCCTTTTGTATTTGGCTTATTTTACTCAGCATAAGATTTTCAAGGTTCATCTATGTTGTAGCATGGATCAAAAACTTCATTCTTTTTTATGGCTAAATAATATTCCATTGTATTTTGTTTCTCCATTCTTCTGTTGATGGGTGATTGCTTCTACCTTTAGTCTACTGTGAATAATGCTGCTATGAACACTGATGTACAAGTTCTGTTCAGGTCCCTGTTTTCCATTGGTTTGAGTTTATACCTAGAAATGGAATTGCTAGGTCATATTGTGATTCTATGCTTCTTTTTCTCTTTTTCATTAAAATTTTTTAAATTAGAGAAGTTGTGGGTTTACAGAACAATCATGCATAAAATTCAGGATTCCAATACACCACCCCAATACCAACACCTTGCATTAGTATGGAAGATTTGTTACAATTGATGGTAGCATTTTTTTTTTTTTAACAATAGTTACCTTTGTTACAACTGATGAAAGACTATTTAAATAGTACTATTAACTATTGTCCATAGTTTACATTAGATGTAGTTTTCCCACACAACACCCTATTATTAACATCTTGTATTAGTGGTGTACATTTGTTTGAATTCATAAAAGAACATTCTTATACTGGAACCTATAGCCCATTGTCTACAATAGGGTTCACTGTGTTATAAAGTTCTATGTTTTATCTTTTTTTGTGCTAGTAATATATATGACCTAAAGCATCCCCTTTTAACCACATTCACCTGTATAATTCCATACTGTTAATTAGTCACAATAATATGCTACCATCATCACCATTAATTTCCAAACCTTTACAAACAACCTAAATAGAAATTCTGTACAAATTAGGTATTAACTCCCATTCTCTGACCCCACTCTATATACCCTGGTAACCTGTATTCTAGATTCTAACTCTATGAGTTTGCTTATTAAAATTAGTTCACAACTGTGAGATCATACAATATTTGTCCTTTTGTATCTAGCTTATTTCACTCAGCATAATGTCCTCAAGGTTCTTCCATTCTGTCACATGCATCATGAGTTCATTCCTTTTTATAGCTGAATAATATTCCATTGTATGTGTACAACACATTTTGTTTATCCATTCAGTTGGGTTGCTTCCAACTTTTGGCAATTGTGAATAAGGCCACTACAAACAATAGTGTGCAAATATTTGAGTTTCTGCTTTAAATCCTGGGTATATTCCTAGCATCAGGATTGCTGGGTCCTATGATAATTCTATACTTAGCTTCCTGAGGAATTGCCAAACTGTCTTTCACAATCAGCACCATTTTGCATTCCCACAAGCCATGAATGTTTCTCTTTCTACACATCCTCTCCAACACTTGTAGTTTTCTGTATTTTTAATAGTAGCCATTCTACTGGGTGTGAAGTGATATCTCATTGTGGTTTTGATTTGTGTTTCCCTCATAGCTAGTGATGTTATCTTTTCATGTGCTTCTTGGCCATTTGTATATCCTCTTTGGAGAAATGTCTATTCAAGTCTTTTCCCCATTTTTTAATTGGCTTGTCTTTTAATTGTTGAGTTATAGGATTTCTTTATATATTCTGGATAGTAAACCCTAATCAGATATGTGGTTTCTACATATTTTATACCATTGAGTAGGCTGTCTTTTCACTTTCATGACAAAGTCCTTTGACGCACAAAAGTTTTTAATTTTGAGGAGGTCCCGTTTATCAATTTTTTCTTTCACTGGTTGTGCTTTGGATGTAAAGTCTAAGAAACTATTGCCTAACACAAGATCCTGAAGACGTTTCCCTATATTTTCTTCTAGGAGTTTTAAAGTCCTGGTTCTTATATTTAGGTCTTTGATCCATTTTGAGTTAATTTTGTATATGGTGTAAGGTAGGGGTCCTCTTTCATTCTTTTGCATATGGATATCCAATTTCCCAGCACCATTTGTTGAAGAAACTATTCTTTCCTCATTGAGTGGACTTGGCAGCCTTGTCAAAAATCACTTGGCTGGAAATAGCCAAAGGAATGACAGAAGTGATACTAGCCATTCAGGTTATGCTTGAGGAATAAGAGTTTAAAGAAAACTGTGACTCTGTGATGAACATTATAATAAATGTATATATCTGAAAAAAGTCAATTGGCCATAGATGTGAAGGTCTATTTCTGAATCTATAAATCATTTAGAGTAGAACCCACATCTTAATATTTAATCTTCCAATCCTTGAACAAAGAATGTCCATCCATTTATTTAGATCTTCTTTGATTTCTTTTAGCAATGTTTTGTAATTTTCTGTGTACAAACCCATTACATCCTTGGTTAAATTTATTCCTAAATATTTGAGTCTTTTAGCTACTATTATAAACAGATTTTTTTTCTTTTTTTTTTTTTTTAAAGATTTTATTTATTTATTCATTTATCCCCCCCTTGCTGCTTGTGCTCGCTGGGTCAGCTAACCACGCCGTGCGGGCGGGCTTGCCTTCACCAGGAGGCCCCGGGAACCGAACCCGGGGCCTCCCATATGGTAAACGGGAGCCCTACTGATTGAGCCACAGCCGCTTCCCAGATTTTTTTTCTTGATTTCCTCCTCAGATTGCTCATTACTAGTGTATAGAAACACTACTGATTTTTGTGAGTTGCTCTTGTACCCACCACTTTGCTGAATTTATTAGCTCTAGTAGCTTTGTTGTAGATTTTTCAGGACTTTCTATATATATGATCATGTCATCAACAAATAATGCAAGTTTTACTTCTTCCTTTCCAATCTGGATGCCTTTTATTTCTTTTTCTTGCCTAACTGCTCTAGCTAGAACCTCCAGTTCAATGTTGAGTAACAGTGGTGACAGTGGGCAATCCTTGTCTTGTTCAAGATCTTAGAGGGAAAACTTTTAATCTTTCACCATAGAGTATATTACCTGTGGGTTTTTCATATATGCCCTTTATCATATTGAGGATATTTCCTTCTAATCCTATTAGTTTAAGTGTTTTTATGAAGAATGGATGCTGGATTTTGTCAAATAAACCTTTCTGGATCAATGGAAGTAATCATGGTTCTTTTCCTTTTTGTAAATGTGGTGTATTACATTAATTGATTTTCTTATGTTGTGCCACCCTTGCCTACCTTAGAAAAACCCATTTGATAAAGGCTTATAATTCTTTAATGTATGTGTGTGTGTGTGTAATTCTTTTAATGTGCTGTAGGATTCGATTTGCAAGTATTTTTTTTTTTTTTTAAGATTTTCGCACCTATATTCATAGTGGATATTGGTCTGTAATTTTCTTTTTTGATATCTTTATCTGGCTTTGGTATTAGGGTGATGTGATGTTGGTCTCATAGAATAAGTTAGGTATCCCTCCTCTTCAATTTTTTTGGAAGAGTTTGAGCAGGATTGGTATTCTTTTTTGGCATAATTGGTAGAATTCACCTGTGAAGGCATCTGGTCCTGGGCTTTCCTTTTTTGGGAGGTTTTTAACGACTCAATCTCTTTACTTGTAATTCGTTTGTTGAGGTCTTCTATTTCTTCTAGAGTCAATGTAGGTTGTTTCTAGGTACTTGTCCATTTCATCTAGATCGTCCAATTTGTTGATATACAGTTGTTCATAGTATCATCTTGCAATTCTTTTTTTCTTGTGGGGTCAGTAGTGTTTCCCCTCTCATTTCTGATTTGCATCTTCTCAGTCAGTCTAGCTAATGGCTTGTGAATTTTTTTTTTTTTTTGAAGATTTTATTTATTTATTCATTCATCCCCCCCTTGCTGCCCGCGCTCGCATATGGCAAACGGGAGCCCTACTGATTGAGCCACAGCCGCTTCCCTTGTGAATTTTTTTGACCTTTTCAAAGAACCAACTTTTGATTTTATTTCTCACTATTGGTTTTATTTTCTATTTCATTTATTTCTGCTCTAATCTTTGTTATTTCTTTACTTCTGCTTGCTTTGGAATTAGTTTGCTGTTCTTTTTCTAGTTTCTCCAGGTGTGTAGTTAAGTATTTGATTTTAGCTTTCTTTTTTATCAATGTAAGCATTTAGGGCTATAAATTTATGTTTCAGCACTGCCTTCACTGCATCCCATAACCTTTGATATGTTCTGTTCTCATTTTCATTCATCTCAAGTTATTTACTGATTTTTCTTGTAATTTCTTCTTTGACCCACTTATTAAGATTGTATTACTTGGGAAGCGGATGTGGCTCAAGTGATTGGGCTCCTGTCCACCCTATGGGAGGTCCCGGGTTCATTTCCCAGGGCCTCCTGATGAAGGCGAGCTGGCCCATGTGGAGAGCTGGCGCAACAAAAGAGACAAAGAGGAGAAACAAAGAGAGACACAACAAACCAGGAAGCTGAGGTGGCGCAAGCGATTGAGTGCCTCTCTCCCACACCAGAGGTCCCAGGATCAGTCCCCAGTGCCTCCTAAAGAGAAGACGAGAAGACAAGCAGACACAGGGAGCACACAGCGAAAAGACAGAGAGCAGACAGCGAGCGCAAAACGGGGGCGGGGGGGAGATAAAAATCTCTTTTAAAAAAAAAAGATTGTTACTTAACTTCTGTGTATCTGTGCATTTTCCAGTTCTGTCCATTTTTTTTTTTTTTAAAGATTTTATTTATTTATTCATTTATCCCCCCCTTGCTTGCTTGTGCTCGCTGGGTCAGCTAACCATGCCGTGCGTGCGGGCTTGCCTTCACCAGGAGGCCCCGGGAACCGTAAACGGGAGCCCTACTGATTGAGCCACAGCTGCTTCCTCTCCATTCTTGATTTCCAGCTTTATTCCATTACAGTCAGAGAAGATGCTTTGAATATTTCAATCTTTTAAAATTTATTGAGACTTGTTTTGTGATTCAACATGTGGTCTATCCTGGATCCATGTTCACCTGGAAAGAATGTACATCACACTGTTTTGGGGTGTAATGTTCTGTATGTCTGTTAAGTCTAGTTTACTTCTTATTCAAATTCTCTGCTCCCTTATTTTTTTTTTAACAATCGAAACCATTCATGATTTTTTAAAAGATTTACTTTTTAAAACCCATTGTTTAACACACACACACACATATGCACACAAACACACACACCCATTTGCTGTTTTGTGTCCATTTGCTGGGCAACTCTGTTTCCTGCCCTCTCTCTTCTCATTCTTCTCCTGCCTTCACCAGGATTCAATCCTGGGGATCTCCAATGTAGGAGAGAGGCGTTCTGCCACCTGTGCCACCTCAGTTCCTGGTTTTTCGGCACATCTCGTCTTGGCTCTCCCTTGTGTCACTCTCCTGTTACGTCATCATCTTGCTGTGTGGCTCACCAGGGCCTGGCACGCCCGCTCATGGGGCCTTGCGGCCCATGCACCTCCTATATTTTTATTTTATTGGGAGGTCCCAGGGATTGAACCCAGGTCCCTCCATATGGGAGATGGATGCCCAACCATTTGAGTCACATCTGCCCCCTCTGCTCCTTTATTGATCTTCTGTCTATATATTCTATTGATTAGAGTGGTGTATTGACGTCTCCAACTGTTATTGTACAGGTGTTTATTTCTTCCTTCAGTTTTGCCAGAGTTTGCCTCATTTCAGTTGGGACACTGTGGCTAGATGCATAAATATTTATTATTTCTTCTTGATGAATTGCACCTTTTATTAATATATAATGTACTTCTCTGCCTCTTACAACAGCTTTTGACTTTGTCTGTTTTGTCTAATATTAGTGTAGCTACCATAGCTCTTTTTTGGTTACTATTTGCATGGAATATCTCCTTCTAGTCTTTCATTTTCAATCTATTTTGTCTTTGGGTATAAGACAAGTCTCTCATAAATAACGTAGTTGGATCATGGTTGTTTTTTTGATGTTTGTTTTTAATCCATCTGCCAATCTGTGTTTTTTGTTTGGGGAGTTTAATCCATCAATATTCAGCATTATTACTGTAAAGCAGTACTTCTACCATTTTGCCCTTTCGTCTTTATGTCATGTCTCCCCCCACCCCCATCCCCACAATGGCTCCCTCACGCCTGCTCATTGCCTTTTCTTTCGGAGGCACGGGGAACCGAACCCAGGACCTCCCATGTGGGAGGCGGGCACTCAACTGCTTGAGCCACATCTGCTTCCTATATATACCATTTTTTGATCTTCCTGTGATATATCTGATTGACCACTTTCTCATTTGTGTATATCTTAAAAATACTTTGTGGTTACCCTGGTGTTTATATTACTCAACCTACATCTATAACTACTAATGTGAAAAGATACCAAGTTAGCTTCAATAGCTTACATGTTCTCTGCTCCCATATCCATTCCCATTTTACATTTTGAATGTCCTTTATCAGAAATATACAGTACTATTGGGTTTTTCATTTACCCTTTTACTTATCCTTTCTGATAATCTTCATTTCTTCACACTACTCCAAGCCACTGTCTGTCTTTTCCTTACAACCTGCAGTACTTTGTTTAATTCTTGTAGGGCATGTCTTTTGTTGACAAGCTCTGTTTCTGTTTATCTGTGAATATTTTAAACTCGCCATTTTTGAAGGATAGTTTTGCCAGATAAAAGAATTTTTGGCTGGCAGTTTCTTTCAGTATCTTAAATATCTTATACCACTTCCTTCTTGCCTCCATGGTTTATGAGAAATTGGCACTTAGAAATTGCTTTTTTCTTGCTTTTAGAATTCTTTGACATTTTGATAGGTATCTCAGAGTAGGTCTATTAGGATTTATTCTATGTTGCACTTCTTGGACACACATATTTATGTATTTCATAAGAGTTGGGAAATTTTGGGCTATTATGTCCTCAAATATTCCTTCTGCCCCTTTTCCCTTCTCCTTCCGGACACCCATGATGCGTATGTTTTTGCACTTTGTGCAGTCACTCAAATCCCTGAGACACTGCTCAATTTTTTCTATTCTTTTCTCTATCTGTTCTCTGACTGTATGATTTCGATTGTCTTGTCTTATAATTCACTGATATTTTTCTTCTGCATGTTCAAATCTATTGTATGCCTCCAGTGTATTCTAAATCTCTACGATTGTGTTTTTCATCCTAATCCTAATCTTTTGACAACTTGGTGTCCAGGGTGTTTTTGCTTTAGAAAACAGACCTAAGAGCCCTAATTCAACCTGCTTTGCTTGTATAATCCACTGACCCCCATACTACCTTTAGAAATCAGCCATATTTTTATACAGTTAATAATGGTACCAATTGTCTGTATATTGCCAAAGCAAGTTTACTAAATCACATTTTTCAGAGGCAAGGGGGTGCAAACCTTTTTACAGGCAACAGTATGAAAACTGAGTACAAATGCTGATAGGGAGCCTAGTGAAGACCAACAGGCTTTTCTTTTTTTTTTAATTTTTTTAAAGATTTTATTTATTCATTTATCCCCCCCTTGCTGCCTGTGCTCGCTGGGTCAGCTAACCTCGCTGTGCGGGCGGGCCTGCCCCCACCAGGAGGCCCCGGGAACTGAACCCGGGGCCTCCCATACGGCAAACGGGAGCCCTACTGATTGAGCCACAGCCGCCTCCCCCAACAGGCTTTTCTATACCATTTAGTGTGGTCTATGGAAGTATACTTCTTTAGCTTCGTGAAATAAACACTGGTAATTTGAAATACTGAGTAACAACGATGACAATGCTTGGTACTTCTCTAAAGCCAAAAGGATAAGTTCCCTATTTCTTCCTGCTTCTGAAATCTAGTTCAACCTTACTTTTTACAGACAGACTAAAAACTGCATTATTATCAAAAGATATTTGTAATTAGTATCTAAGGTTAATAGATTACTGGTTCATACCCCTCACTTTCAAGTTTTTCAATATATATTTGAATTAAGCCAAATTATAGAGTAGAAAATATTTCCAAGCATAAGGGAATGAAGAGGTTCCTTTAAAGCAGGGGTTCTTAACCGTTTTTATTCCACAGACCCCTTTCCCAGTCAAGTGAAAATCACAGACCCCTTACTAAGTTCACACTATATTGTGTAGTATTTATTAAATATATCACACCTGCACCAACACAGCCCCACAAGAATGTTTTTTTTTGGATTTAAATTCAAGCTCATTGACCCCTTATTAAGAATCCCTGCCTTAAAGGCTCCTATGAATGTCTGACAGATTTTTGATATTTAGCTCTTTTTTCATTCACATTAGAAAACAGATGAGTCCTTCAGAATTATTCTTCGCTAGACACTATTAAGATTTCATAAAGAAAGGAAGCATAATGTGGATAATTTCCCTATATTGTCTAATGTAGAATAAAGAAAACAATCCAATTTTTCAGCTGGTGAGGAGACAGGACAATTTGAATTTAGACAACCTGGGTTCACTTAAAACCTATCTGAAACTCAGTTTCCCTATAGCTAAGTAGCTCAATTTAAAATATCTATCCTATCAACCTCCTAATTTTGTTATAAGGATTAAATATTATAAAGTTAAAAAAGAAAATGATTCAGCAAACCTAGATTAAAACATAAAATGTAACTATTGTCATTTTTGAGGTTGAAATGTTAGTATTCCAGAACTATATCTACCTAAACTCAAGAAGTGAAACCTTGGGGACAAAGTAAATGATGGTTTACCACAATACTATTTATAGACTGCAAAGAGGAGCAAGCAAAGATGAGTGTGACTCGAGAGTAAAAACTCAGTTCCTGGAGCCAGACCAAATAAGGCCTTTCAGAAAGAGGATGCAGCTGCTGCTTTTGGATCCAGACGCATCTCTAAAGCAGAGGTAGCTAAAGGAAATGCTAGAGCTGATTGCTTAGCAAGATTTTCAGAAAATATAAAATACGGTGACATCCTCAGAGAAAGAAAGCTGGAAAAAGTTAAACTAGACTCCAGAGACAGTCAATGCAATTGTTTGCCAGACACAGCAAGAAAAACCCATCAAAGCTTCTTTACAAAAGGAATGATGGTGAGGAGACAAATTGGTGTATACTTGCTTAAAGTATCTAATGGGAGCATAGTGAAGGGACACTGAATTAGAATGATAAAGTAAGTTTCAGATCTGGTTATACTATATTCAGAAGACAAAGAATTATTAGAGCAGTCTATGAGTCAGGTAGGTCTGGGTTTAGATCCCAGCACCTTCACTTGCTTTACATTACTGTGTGCAAGTTTTCAGTCACTCTAAACTTGTTTCCTTACCTATTGTGTGGAAATAAAAATACCTAACTCATAGGCCTTCTTTGAGGATTAAATGAAATAAAGTACGTAAAGCACTTGGCACATTTTAACACTCAATGAACTATAGAGAATACTAGCTATATACCCAGGGCTTCATCTCACTAAAGGGTGATAACAAAGGAAAGCATCCTGATATCTTAAGGCACCATGCAAGATAAGGAGTTACTACTACTAGAGGCTTCCCACACCCAGTGCTACCAGTAGCTCTTTACAACCAGGTTAGGAATGTAGTATTTAGACTGCTAACTTTTTTAGAAACATTACTTTAATACCAATAAATTAACATAATATCTTTAGGACCATAAAATTTCTTTGCAATTTTCACATGTAATCTCATGAAAAGGGCTTTTCCTGCCTATTTACATTACTTCACTTTTGCCCTATCACTATCTCATGTTACAGTCCTTGCATACAGCAGGAACTCAATAAATGTATGTTAAAGTGACTGTAGAGCACCAGACAACTTAAAACTTGAACTTTAGAAATACTTATATCCTTGCCTCCATTGTAAGATCCTATTTTTATGTGAAGGCATTACTTGAAATGGTCTTCCAAAATTCTAAGCAGGGGTTCTGTAAAGATGTGACAATGCAAAAAGCCTGAGCTCTACAAGTCAGTTCAATTGGTACTTACTGACCACCTGCCTTAAGCAAGGCAGCCAGCTGAGCAGTACAGGAAAAGGCACTCATATATATACCAAGATGTATATACTGAATCAGAGAACAATTTATAACAATCAAACCCAGAGCTTTCTGCATGGTAGGATGGGAAGGGTTGAGAAAATGAAGAGGGCAGTACTGATTGAAAAAGTAAAGTCCAGGAGAACTTTCTGGGGGAAGTGCACTTGAGCTAGGCTCCAAATGGCAAATGGGGTGGGGGGACGACAACACATGACTAGTTTGCACAAAGAATGACTTCTAAATGACTAAAATGCAGATTCTGTAAGGGGACAAGAAGCCTGGAGAAGTAGGTTGGCACGAGTTTGCAATAAGCATTGAATGCAAGAATGAAGTTTTGACTTTACTGTTTAAACTACTGGCTTTCAAAAGAAAACAGACATTTATCTTGTATTTTATAAAACTAAGTCTGCCCTGTATCATGGTTAAATTGTGTGGGTGCAGGTATTTCAATAGACTGTAAGCATTATGCCTGATTCAACTCTGTATCTTTTATTAGAATAGAACATGCCTATAGAGTAAGCATTTGGTAAATGTCTGCTGAATGACCAAATGATTCCCAGGTCCCAACCTGGAGGCTTGGGCTAGTTAGCCACCAAGGCTTTGAATCAAACAGCCACATCTGAAAGTTTTAAGCCAGAATAATAATCCCACACATCAGATTTCTGTAGAATAGGTGAGTTCCATCTCTAGCTCCTCTGCCACCACAATCACAGCAGTCAGATAAAGTTGAGGAATTTATTAGGGAAATATGAGTGGCAAAGACACCCCAGGTGACAGAAAGAAAATCCTGAAAATGCCCCTTCAAGCCACAGGGGGTATGGTAGGGGTGGGGGGTGGGGGGCCTAGTCTTGACCTTCCCAAAATGACAAGAAACTGGCAGGTTACCAACACCATTCTCTGGCAGCCACTTTGCCAAGGCATCAGTATCTCAGCCAGGATTGTCCCCCACTCCTCACCAAAGGTGGTGAGAAGACAAAGACTGTTTATAGGAACAATGCAAAGGAATGGAGAGTTGTAAGTTCTAAGAAAGAGAAAGGTGAGGAGGACAAAGAGTCCCGGGCTTTTGACTCTGAGTGCCTAAAATAAATTGACAAATAGTTCTATAAAATGTATAATGTTATTTCCAATAGTTCCCCTGGACTTTTTCCCACATGCCACATTATACTCCCAGATGTACATGGCAAAGCTCAAAGGGCACATTTTTGAAAATCAAAAGACAAGAATAAGCCCTGTTGCTCTGTAAGGAGAGAGAAGTTGCTGAGGCTGCTATGGCCTTTCCCACGTGGGCCTGTGTTCTGTAAAGCAACTTCCCAGCAGCAGCATGGCATAGCTCTAGGTGAGGGTCTCACCTTTTGTCACCTGTCAAAGGAAAATGAACATTTAGATAAATTCAAAAGGATGAGAAGGACCTAAAAAGTAAATATCATTTGAGATGCTAGACAGTGGGGAATGTGGAAAAGAACATAGCTCTGGAGTCAAGGACACCTGGTTCAAATCTAGGCAAGGTACTTAACTTCTTTAAGCCTGTTTTCACACATCCCATCTACTTTCAGGGTTGTTTAAGCAATAAGTGGAAATGTGCATTCTCCCTTGGACTGCCCTTGCCTAGCCTCATGAGGAAGCACCTTGCTGATCATACTTACCCGGGCTTCAATGTACTCTATTCTCCGTTCAAGGGCAGTCAATTTCTCGTTTAGTGTTGCAAGTCTTGAACGACAAGACATATCTGGTAAAAGGAGACTGATGTTCAGGATTAATGTTACTCCAAACAGACATATAGACACCCTAAACCAAAGATGAGGAACCGACATAACATGCAGAGTACAAATTGGGAGAGGGGGCAAAACTAGGAAAGAATGTCAGAAATATCTTAGAAACTCAGCTGCTAAGAATGGACCTGCTGAACTTCTACAAGTGTAGTAGGCAGAATAATAGCCCCCACCCTAATCCCCCTGGAATCTGTGAATATGTACCTTACATGGCAAAAGGGACTTTGTGAATGTGATTAAGGTTAAGGACCTTGAGATAGGGGATCACCGAGGTGGGCCCAATCTAATCACATAAATCCTTAAAAGTGGAAGAGAAAGGCAGGGGAAGGGAATCAGAGAGATGAAATGGAAGAAGAGATATCAATGTGAGAGGAACTCAACATTCCATTGCTAGCTTTGGAGACAGAGGAAGAACATGAGCTAAGGAATGCTATGACCTTTAAAATCTGGGAATGGTCCTCAGCTGACAGCTAGCAAGGAAATAGGGTTATCAGTTCTACGACCATGATAAACTGAATTCAGCAAAGACAACTCAATCAGCAAGAAAAGATTCTCCCCTCAAGCCTCCAGAAAGAAACACAGCCATGCCAACATCTTGATTTTAGCCCAGTGAACCGGTGTCAAACATCTGACCTACAGAACTTAAAATAATAAACTTATTTTGTTGAAGTTGCTAAATTTGTGGTAACATGTTATAACAGCAATAGAAAACTAATACACCAAGCTGTGCAGAGGGCCATTTGTTAATAGGCTAACAGAGTTTCAAGAGATGAGAAATGACTGGGGGGTGGGATGGGTAGAAAAAATGATCTCAATAGGGAAGAATATATAGAAGCCAAGAAAGAAACAGAAAATATAGAAGGTGGGGGAGGTGTCAATGTGACTAAGCTCAGAGAAGCCAAGTCATCACTGGGAGGGTACAGAATGTTTCATCATCATCTGCATAGGCCTCTTAGAACTAGAGAAAATTTGGAGAATGTCAACTACCTTGTGGAACCCATATCCCATCTGTGAAAAACAATCAAAATTCCTTTTCTTCCGACGCTTTTTCCAATCTTTTTCCACCAAAAAGAAACCTAGATTTCCCCAAAAAAGCACCTTTCCTTTGCAAACTTTTCTAACAAAGACTACCTAACTACTCTCTCTCCAACTATTCTTAACACACACGAGAAAAATGTATCTAGGCATGCTGTTTCCTACTACCTCCTCTAACATTTTTCAGTCATATCTGAATAACATTCACTTTTTAAGTCTAGAATATCCACTCTCCAAGACTCTCCCACTCAATGATTTAAACACTTTGCTAACAACCTTTCTTTTCACCTCTTCACTGCCTATTATGCAAAAGCACTTCATCCATTTTAACAAATCTTCCTACACTCTGATCTTGCCTCAACTTTCATTTCATCATCTCCAATTCTTACTCATCTTGCCTGTCTAAACATCCACCCTTCAAGGCTCAGTTCAAACTGCACCTTTGCCAGATGGATAAAACTCTCCCTCCTCTATATTTATTTCAATATTTATGGATGAATTTCTAATCTGCAAGGTATTTATGTACTCAGTCTTTTGGTTATCACCTCTCTTTTTTGGATAAAGATTTAACAAACAAGAACGTTCATCATAATTACATATGATTATGAATAACTTAATACTACTTAAATGTCCATCACTAGAGGAATAGTTTGATAAAATAAGGCACTATATGTGAGGGATTATTAAAACAGCCATTAAACATTACAACTTTGAAGAATATTTAATGTAAAATGTTCATGCTACAAAGCCAAGTGATTTATCTACTTGTCATTTACAATTTACTTATGTCTATCTCCACTAGAATGAATCAATCAAAAGCAGATACTGCCTCTTAATAATCTTTATAACTTTAGCATCTTGCTGGCAACACAATAGATGTCTCTTGTAAAAAAGATGGATTCTGGCATGGTAGTGGAACAAAAGATTGTCTCTAGTATGACACCAGTCATTTTACAGTGAGGAAACTGAGGCCTATATAAGGTCAAGAGCCATTTTGGGCCACTGATGAGACAAATTAGTAGCAGATTTCAAAACCCAGTTCAGTCACTGTCCAGCAGGGTGTGCTTTCCAATCACATTGTCCCACAGCTACCATCCTTCTGAGGCTCTGGGGCCATGCTTTATTCCCTACATCTTTTAAAATTTGCTTACAGTCCAGCTCTTTCACTTTCTAATTCATTTTTCTTTTCATTTCCATGTTATTCACTCTCCTTCATCCATCTTAATTGCTATTCTTCATTATTCTTTTGTTAAACTTTATTGATATATAATTTATATACTGTAAAGTTCAAGTGTGTAATATATTTATAGAGTTGTGCAACCATTACCATAATCTAATTTTAGAACATTTTCATTATCCCCCCCAAAAAACTTATAAACATTAGTAGTCATTCCCTATTTACCCTCCCTTCAGTCCTGGGCAACCACTAACCTACTTTCTGTCTCTATGGACTTGACTATTCTGAACATTCTTCATTTTACTTTTTTAAATCTTATTTTCTTATCTTCTAGAGCTGCTTCCTCTAATCCCCAGGTCTAGCTTAAGTATGTGCATCTCAGCACAACCCACCTTTTCTGGGTACACTGCTACGTTCTACCAGGACTGCCCAGGAGGACCAAATCTCATTTCAGTTTTTGGAAGTTCAAAGGTACATCTCATAGGCTATTCAGTAAGAGCATGACTATTATCACTGACAACCTGTCACTTCCCATAAAGAGACTTGCCAAAATTATGTGCGTGTGTGTGTATGCATGCACAGGGGAGAATTACTTCCTCGGTGGCTATTCTGCTATAGCTCTGTCAATCTGGTAATGAATCGTACTCCAAGAACAATATGATGCTACTGGCCTACAAAGATAAGCATGGTTGAAAAATATAAAATGTCCAATTACAGAACCTGGGTCATATTTTAAATCCTATTAAGTACAAACTGGTTCAAATAAAACACTGGGGGGAGCAGATGTGGCTCAAGTGGTTGAGTGCCTACTTCCCACATGGGAGGTACAGGGTTTGGTTCCCAGTGCCTCCTAAAAACAAAAGCAAAACAAAACAAAACAAACAACAAGCAAACAAACAAAAACCAACTCAGGGAAGCCGATGTGGCTTGATGGTTAACGCCGGCTTCCCACATACAAGGTCCTGGGTTCAATCCCCGGAACCTAAAAACAAAAGAAAACAAAGAACAACAACAACAACAAAAACCCCAAAGACTGGGAAAGCATTCAGCAGCTGGGCAAATCTGAAATCAGGGTGCATTTATGTGTACATTATCACCAGTCTAACTGAAAATGCTAGTCCTCATGAGGGTTATTAATGGTGTATATACATCACCATTGCTGACAACTGCCAGAAGCCAGATGGCCCCTTCTTTGAATTCTTATTGCATATAATCCTGGCACTACAAAAATCAACACTTTCTCTTGAATTGGTTTTGCAGGTCTATTCTTCTAATAAGATTCTAAATTTCTTAGGAGTGGGTACTATGTCAATTTATCTTATTTATTCCTTTCTCACATCATCTGACACACAACGGGGTCACAATACGCATGCTATATTTGTTGGCTAAGAAAGTATAGAAACCGAGATTTTTAAACAGTGGCATTTTCTTTACACTTCTCTGCACGTTCTGAATGTTATACAATAAGTATGTATTCACTTTAGAATTGGAAAAATAAGAGTATAAAAATTAAAAACTATAATCTAAGATGATCTATTTTTAGAAACATCACCAATTCCAAGGTACAGAACAGGCCTATTGTTAGGGTGTTGTCACTGCATTATAATCGATGTGTCCTCAGGTTCAGATGGTCCTCCAATTCTGAAAGAGAAAACCACAAGGAGATGGTGACTCTACTCTCACCAGCTGGAACCTCAGCGTAAAAGTTGTTCAGAAAGTCGTTAGCTATCTTAGAAAAACAGTTCCCTTTCCAGAGCACCCGGCCTATGCAAATTTTCTGTGGTCAGGGTCAGCAGTGCAGGATTGCTGCTATTTTCAAAGAGCTCCAGTTGCTCCTCAAATTCCAACTGAATCTTTGTACCACCAAATCTTATTATCATAAACACAACTTAAGCCCCACAGATATGTATATCAGAACTGATGAGTCATGCTAAGAGCTTAGAGTGGGGAGATACATCCCATACACCCGCATCCTGAATCATCCAATGCCAAAACAATGTATTCAAGTTTTTATGATTCATCCAGTTTCTCAGCCTGCTGTTCTTTGTCTAAATTCTTGTATTGCCAATCCTCAGGAACTTGCCTCAGTTAAACCTAACTGCTAAGTCAAATGGCTTTAATTTTTAACATTGCTTCACAATTGTTCTTACTTGTAATTAAAAGGGCTAAATTCACCTCCTAAAAATCATCAAAAATCACCCAGTAGTTACTCCAAACATTAGTCCATTATCATCACTTTAAGGGAGGCCTAAGCTAAGGGAAGCCATTTCTTGTGGCTCCTAAGGATTTTTGGAATTCTGTGTGTCTACTTCCTCAGACTAGGACTTGTTAGTAACTCCAAATGAAAAGAAAGGTCATCATCTGATCACTCAATGTGACTCACACATCTGATCTAAAAATCTCAGAGCAGGTATTTTCTTGCTTATCTAACAAGGAAAGGGACATTTATACTCCCGAGGATTCATCAGTCCTCTAGCTAGAAAATAATTCATTAAAAAAATTTTATACATCCGTTTTCACTATTTAATCTTAATTATTTAAGGTTGCTGAATTAATGGAACCAAAGCATACTAGCTGAAAAAAGAAAATTAGATGTCATTTCCACACCTTGTAATTACAATTAAAAAGTCTACTGGAAGCCAGAAATTCTCTTAAAGAAACCCTTGGAAAACATGGAGTAGGATTGCTCTCAAGAAGGCTACGAAACAGGGCTGAAAATTTTTACGTCTGTCACAAGCAGGACTTACCTAAGAAAGATTTTGGCAAAGTTATCTCTATGCTCAAGACACCTGCCTTGTGTTAACTCTGAGGAACGGGCTAGAAGACAAAACCCCTACTTTATGTTATATGCTATATACTAGCAATACAGAGAAGATTTCCATGGCCCTACAATGATCTGGACTTTACCTGCCTCTCTGACCTCAACTTCTACCGCTTTCAGCAAGCATCCACGGGAGACAGGAAGGAACCAAAAGAGAGAAGAATGGCTGAAATGGTGACTGAAAGGAATGCGGAAACAGGCGCAAAGGGGTTTCGGCTTGATCCTGAAGGACATGGCAATCGTCAAGAATCTTTAAGCAAGGGATTGACACGTTCCAGACTGCGTTTGGAAGGCGCACTCTGAGTGCAAAGTGGAGACTGGAATGAAAGCGGAGCACAAAGGAGAGAGGAGAAGAAAAGACGCAGAATGGATGGGGCCGCCTGAGACAGTGTCTGGGAAAAGGAAGTATTTGTTAGAGGATCCAATAAGGCCAATGAGGTCAGCTTGGGACAGGATAACCCCACGGAGAACTGTCTAGTGGAGCCTAGGGGTCAGGGCCGGAGGAGGAAAGTGGGGCCCGAGGGAAGCGAAAACCCGCCAGAGCCAAGGGAAGGGCTTCCGGGGAGCCCTCGCAAAGCTGCTCCTCAGTGCCCCACCAAACCGCCTCGAAAGCCTCCCTCCTCCCCGCCTCCCCCGGCTCGCCCGCTGACCGAACGAGTTGAGAAAGTCCGCGATTTTCTTGATACTGCTGGTGATGACCTCAATGTACTCCCGGTTTGCCCAGTCCTGGTGAATCTCCCTCTGCACCGGATCCTCTTGGCCCGCCATGGCAGCCGCTTAAGAACAAACGACTGCGCAGGCGTCTTGCCCCCTACAGGCCGCCAGTGCGCCCTAGCCGCCAGCCCACGCCTACCCCTTGACACCCACGAATGCCACGAGCATTGTGGTGCGTCTGCGCAGTGTCACGTCCTCGGCTGCGTTTTCGCTCTTCTCCCACGCTCTGGCAAACAGATGCAACGCTGGCGGGGAGAGTGGAGTACGCATGCGTTAGAGCCACCTGGTCACCAGCCGTTATGGTCGTTAGGAGGCACGTTGGCTCGTTACCGCATCTGCTCCAAATTAAGGTGGCGCAGTATGTGTCAGCAATGAGATGGGCACAGCAGTTTAAACCACACTAAATACAAGTTATTTTAAAAATGTTTTTCAACAATGGAGCATGACATCCTACCTTGCATTTTAACAATACCCACTGATGGAGAGGCTGAGGTGAAATTGGTAGGATCGTGAATAGCTGATCACACGGTCCTATCAAAAGGAAATTTGATCATTGATAGCTAGGGCTGTAAACAACTTCAAACTATTTGACCTAATTATTTTAAGAAAATCATTGAAAATGGGGGAAAGAGCGCTTTAAGCTCAAAAGTGCTCTTTGTAGAATCTTAAAATCTAAACAATAAGGGAATAGCTAAATTAAGTTATAGCTACTTAAGGCAATACTATGCAGTCATTTAAACACTATGAAGAATGTGGCAATGTGAAAACACACATGATAAACTGAAGAGAAAAAACAAAATACATTTTCTTTAATTGCAGCTATATAAAAATTACATCTGCTTGAGGACAAGAAAGATATACCAAAAATGTCAATATCTGGTTTGTTAAGGTAGTGAAATTAGACTATTTTTGTTTCAGGCAATATTTCCAATATGATTTTTGCTGTAAAGACCTTTTATTGAAAAAGTGGCTGAAGAGTAAGATTACTTCTAGCAGTAGCAGAGAAGAAACCATTACTAACAGTCCTTTACTTTTGTGATAATCAGGGTAGGCTAAACATTCGCACCATGCATGTGTTCCCAGAACTAGTTTTTCTCCCGAGGTCTGGTTTTTGGAATGCTGGTAATAAACTAAGCCTGATTTATTATATGACCATCCTGTATGGGAAATGACTATAACTCTACGTATCTTTGGTCAACCTTAAGAGATATAACAGGGGGGCAGATGTGGCTCAAATGGTTGGGCCTCTGTCTCCCACATGGGGGGACCTGGGTTCGTCCCCAGGACCTCCTGCTAAAAATAAAAATATAGAAGGCGCGTGGGCCACCAGGCCCCACGTGGGTGCACTGCCAGGCCGTGTGAGCCACACAGCAACATGATGATGTTAACAGAAGAGTGACACAAAGGAGAGCCAAGACGAGACACACCGAAAAACCAGGAACTAGGTGGCGCAGGCGGTAGGATGCCTCTCTCCCACATTGGAGATTCCGAGGATTGAATCCCAGTGAAGACAGGAGAAGGATGAGAAGAGAGGTCAGGAAATGGCCACACAGAGTTGCCCAGCGAATGGACATGGGGTGGGGGGTGGAATGGATGAAAGTAAATAAATAAATAAATCCTTAAAAAAAATGTATAGGAGAGGAAGATACAGACTATAGTTAGTAGTAATACTTTGACAATGCTCTTTTTTTTTTTTAAAGATTTTATTTATTTATTCATTTATCCCCCCCCCTTGCTGCTTGTGCTCCCTGGGTCAGCTAACCACGCCGTGCGGGCAGGCTTTGCCGTCACCAGGAGGCCCCGGGAACGAACCCGGGGCCTCCCATATGGTAAACGGGAGCCCTACTGATTGAGCCACAGCTGCTTCCCGACAATGCTCTTTTATATGTTAACAAATGTTTCACAGCAATGCAGGGTGTTTGTGTGTGTGTGGGGGTGATGTGTGGGAGCCCTGTATGATCTTATGCATGTTTGTTTTGTAAGTTCATGATGTTTGCTGAACACTTATAGTTTATGTATGTTCATGACTTGTAATGGAGATTTTTAAACAAGGTAACACTGATGGAAATTCCTAAGGCCCATAAAACTTGCTTAGACAATAGCCCGGACATGCATCCGGGCCTCACCGATCACGTCACCATAGGATGATCAAAACCACCCCTAGTAAAGATTAACCCAAACCCCCTTCACGCAGATGCTAACCGCAAACATTAGCTTCTGTAAGATTGCTTGCTTGCTTGTTTGCTCTGCTGGATATGGATAAAACAGATATGCGTTTGAAGTGTACAATTGAAGCTGCCCATCAACCTTTCTGGCACAAGAAAATTGATGCTTTGTTTTAATTAACCAATCTGGTATCTGAGCACCAAAAAAGTTGCTTAATCATGCTGACCCTGCTAAAATTCCCTATAAAAACCCACCGTGGGAAGCCGGGGTCACTTCTCTCCATACTGCTGGAGGAGGCCCCGGCCGGAAATAAAGGTTCCTCTCCTAATCACATTGTTGGGTGCTGAGTTTCTCTCTGGATGAAGTGTTCCACTTCAGTATGAATGATACTTCAATAAATTGATTTAAAAAAAAAAAAAAAAAAAACAGTCCTTTACTTGGGTAGAAGATTTAACAAGCTTTTAAGATGCTTATACAGCTATTAACTTACTGGATCCTCACAAACCCTGTGGGGAGAAGTTAGGAAGAGATTGTTATTGAACATTTTGCAGATAAGAAAACTGAAGCTCATGGTTACACAGCCAATTAAGTGGTGGGCCTTTACCAGCTAATTCTAGACTCCATTCTCTTTCTCTCTCTCTTTGCTATTAATCTTTATTTATATGATTGTTTTCTGGAGAGCACATTCATTTTCAAAGCTAATTCCAAGACAAGTAGCATAAGGCACATACAGAGGAAACAAGTTTACCATTTCACAAGGAGAAGTTGAAATCATTTTTTCAGGGTATTAGTAAGGTCTACCCATGCAGAGCAAAAATAATAAGGAAAGGCCAAACTTTCAGACACATATTGATTTCTCATTTAATTTCATGTTGACAGGATTAACTAGATATATCCAGATCCACCTAGCCACATCAAGTAGTACAATTCTTCAGAGAACCCCTGATATACTTAGAGAGGTGTGCTAGCTTCTGACCAAAGCATTTTGTTGTTTGGTTTGTGGGAAGATGGTTGGAATGTTGCTTTATGGCTTGTTTTCTGGAAAACTTGAATACAGCATGAAAAGGCCTAAGATTCTTCTCCTTCTCTGGGCTCTTCTTTTCACCTTCTTCCTCTATTTCCCTATCTCTCAATATTTTCTTTGGTCTTTTTCATTGATGCCTCTCCCTCCTCTTCACTCTTCTTTTGGAATTCAGGGAGGTTGCCTCCATCTTCATCATCCTCTTTTTGTGCCTCATTTTCTCCTCATTCCTCAGCCTTCCTCTGGTCCCTCTGTGCCTCTCCTGCTACATCACCACTGGGAAGGTAAGATGCTTCCTTGGGCATGTATCATATAAATTGAGAATTTTGAGAATTTTCTTCGGGATAATAGCTTACATTTCAATATATTTTTTAAAAGATTTATTTTATTTATTTATTCCACCCCCCCTCATTGTTTTGCACTCACTGTCTGCTCTCTGTGTCTGCTCTTGTTTCCAGAAGGCAGTGGGAACCGAACCTGGGATCTCCTTTGTGGGAGACAGGCACTTAATCACTTGAGCCACCTCAGCTCCCTGCTTTGTTGTGTCTCCTTGTTGCGTCATCTTGTTGCATCAGCTCACCATGCCTGCCCGTTACGCCAGGCACGTCTTGCTGTCTTGCTCGTCTTCTCCAGGAGACACCGGAAATGGAACCTGGGACCTCCCATGTGGTAGGTGGGAGCTTAATCACTTGAGCCACCTCCACTTCCCTCAATATTTTTTAACTATTTAAATTAAATGAGTCTTTGGGAGTGGATATATCTCAAGCAGTTGGGCACCTGCCTCCCACATGGGAGGTCCCGAGTTCAGTTCTCAGGGCCTCCTAAAGACGAGCAGATGCCACAACCAAGCAAATGCCACAATTGCCACAATGAGCAGATGCTGCAACCAGCAGACACTGCAACACGCAGACACCGCAACCAGCAGGGAGTGGATGTGTCTCAAGTGGTTGGGCACTCACCTCCCACATGGGAGATCCCGTTTGGTTCCTGGTGCCTCCTAAAGAACGCTAGCAGACAGATGAGGAAGCCATCTCAGGGCTGGGGGTGTAATTTAAAAAAATAATAATTAAATCATCCCTCATTTTATCTTTACTACAACCCAGAATCCATTTTCTTTTATCTGTATCCCACTAAAAACAGGTTAAACCCTGTCTTAACTCCTCTATATATTCACATAAATGATTTCTAAAATAAGCAATAGATATTGACAACTACGGAGCCCTAGGCATCCATGAAGGCTCCCTTCCACTCGAGGTCCTGCTTTATAAGTGATGCTGTTAGGGGGCGGATGTGGCTCAAATGGTTGGGCATCCGTCTGCCATATGGGGGAACCTGAGTTCGAGCCCCAAAAAAAGAGATGCTGTTGAAGTGGTGTAATGCTCATATGCCTCAGAGAAGTCAGACAGAACTTCTTTTCTTTTAAAGGAAGGCCATCTCAATTTCAAACCCCAAATCTACCAGAAATGAGTCATTTTACCCCTCTGAGCTTTGCTTCCTTCATGTATGATACTAGGATAACAAGATCAATGGGTTAGGATAATTGGGAGGATTATGGGAGTAAGGCGAAGTAAAAACTAAGAACAGGGAAGCAGCTGTGGCTCAATCAGTAGGGCTCCCGTTTACCATATGGGAGGCCCCGGCTTCGGTTCCCGGGGCCTCCTGGTGAAGGCAAGCCCGCCCGCACGGCATGGTTAGCTGACCCAGCGAGCACAAGCAGCAAGGGGGGGGATAAATGAATAAATAAATAAAATCTTTAAAAAAAAAAAACAAACAAACTAATAACAGTGCCTGGCTCCTAACAAAGCTGCGTTCAAGGTCAATTTACATTTTCTTCTTATGCAGAAAGCAAACAGTTAAATATACCTATATCTATCCAACAATTTCTAATCATACAATTTTGCTTTGGAGACTTTCATTAAAAAACAACAGTGCAATAAAACCTGTTTTGCTGGCTTTTTACATAATAGATACCTCAAGGGAAAATAAGAATAAACTTACTGGGTAAAAAGTTTTGTAATTTAAAAAATCATTTGCATCTCTTCCAAGACTCTTCATTCTCTTTCCCTCTCTCCATTTTCTGACTTCCCTTCTGACCTCTTTCCACCTACCTCTCCTTCTGCGGGGCACACATAAACACAGCGGGCATCTGACAACTTTTCAGGAGCTCCTCAAGACACTCTGCTCTTCCAAACCAGACTGACTCCACCCCCAGACCCCCAGTCCCTCCCCTTCAGCTTCACCCAAAGAACCAGACAAAAGACGACAGCCCATATTTGTGCTGCGTTCGACAACTTACAGAGTACAAGGCAATTTGGTGTATGATGGAAGAGCAGGGAGGTCATTAGTGAATTCCTCCCACAAGGACTGCACACTGCCAGGCACTGCAAGAGCCAGGCACTAGGTCTGTGAAGGAGATCCCAGGTAATTGTTTGAAATGATGCTTTACAAAGTTGTCAGATCGCTCTTTCACTATAGTGATGGTGCCATTTTTTCAGCAGATGGGATATGATCATCCTTTTTGAGGTTTAATAGAACGCCTAAAAGGTTTTTGGGCAGGAAGTCAATCTTTCTTCTTGCTATTGGCCTGGACATTTATTAAGTTCTATCTCCTTGCACTGGGATCTTTCCAACACAGTCAACAAAAGCCTTCAGGGCTCTCAGTAACTCGGCCGAGTACCCACTGAGCAGGCTATAATGCCACTACAGGTCCCAGGACAATTCAGGTTCCTGACCACAGCGTTTGAAGTGGGCGTGCCAGTATTCTGTTCCCTGTGTTGGAATGGATGCTGAGATTGAGACTGATCAAAGGCACAGAGGGGTGGGAGTCGGGGTGGGGAAAGGGGAACGGGAGGACAGGATTCGAACCTGCTCTCCTGCTGAGTGAATCTGCTCTGCTGCTGAGTCCTGGACCAGGCATTACATGGAGGTGCGGGACTTGCGGGTGGGGAGTCCAGCCCCCCGGAGCTCCCTCAGGGGCGGTGCCTCGAGCTCATCCCCCTGACCCCCTCCCCCACGCCGCGGCTCGGGGCTCCCCCGAGGTCCTGGGTCACAAAGGCGGTTGCCAGGCGCCGGGTAGAGAAAAGATGCGGCTTGGGAACAGCGGCGGCCACTTTGGAGCGTGCGGCCCGCGGAGTTCAGGAGGTGAGCTCCGGGCCGGGATGTTGGGACTGGGTCCGGGTTCCCACCGCCACCGCCGCCTCGGCCAGAGCCCTCTGGCCCCCGCCCCTGGGTAGGGACCCCTGGGGGACAAGCCCCTTCTCCCGGTTGGGAGGGGGAAGCCTCCCCCACTCCTGGCAGCTCCGGCCCCTCCGGATCTGTGTTCACAGTCCACGAGGACCTCAGCTGCACTTTGGCGCTTTCTTTCCCTCTCCCAGGTGGGGAAATCCAGAGACTGAGTTCCTTGGAACGGGAGGAGAGGTATAAACCGGAACTGTTTGGCCAGAATGAGGCGTCCCCTACCTGGGACCTACTAGAGCAGCTTGAAAAGACTTCCTAGGTTCAAACCCTCCTGAAGTGGATGTGACTTCGGAATGGTGGGGGTGGGGATGAACCATCTTTACTTAAATCTTGTGTGAAGTGGTGGAAAGTCCCTGGAGTCAGAAGCCCTCTCATTCCTGTTGGTTCTGCCGAATACTAAAGACCTTTCCCTGATTATTGCCCTTTTTCCTCATAGGAGATGAGTTGGGAAAAAGATCCTGGAAATAAGTACCTTTTTTTGGTCATATGCCAGGAGTTAAGACCTACACCCCCTCCCCCCAAACACACAAGGTGTTGTACCAAAGTAGGCCTGATCTTGAACGTATGCTTTTAGGGTCATGGTATCAAGCATCAGAAGCCATTCATAGTCTTTTTGGAATAGATAACTGTCCCTTGGGTGTCAGCACTTTTCATCCTAAAGCAGCCCAAATATTTGAACACTTAGTATGTGCAAAGTGTTGAGAAACTTTGAGAAACGTAATAGTTGGAGAAAAATCAACCAACCTCCCTTATACTAACCATTGTCAGAGATAGGGCTTCTAGTTTGAAATGTCACCAATAGTACTTTAAAAAAAATCAACTCTACTGTCTCACAAACTATGGTGGAGGTGTCAACCTTTTACAGCATTTCTAGGGCAATTACTGGATGGGATGGGATCAGACCTGCTGCTGATACCTTTTGAGGGAGAAGGGAGAGAGGGCAGAGCAATACACTTGGTTAGAAAGAAAAGGGCTCTCCTATGCACCTTAACATAATACGTAGGTGCTGAAACATATTAGCATCTATTGAATTCAGAAAAATGCTTTATATATTAGCAATTTTGACGTATAATGATGGAAAATCCAAATTCTACTTGGATGAATTCTGCATTAGCAATATCCTCCAAGCCCTTGAAAGGTTATCTTCAAAAGAAAAAGGAAAATCGAGGTTTTGACATGGTGGGTCTCCATAAATGAGAAAAAAACACACTTAGAAGATAGAAAAAAAAAAATTAAAAGACTGGCCTTCAGAAAATTTTGCCCTCCCACCCTAGTGTAATTCCTCTGAGGTGGTACACATAGGTAGCCCAGGGCTTTGAAAGTTAATCCCTTGGGCCAGAAAACACAGAGGCTTTAAGGGCCAAGAAGAGACTGTCTCCATAATTAAGAACAAAGCTGCAGTTCCTTAAAAAGGAACAGCATAAATTCTCAAGCTATAGTGTATCAGCATCCTGTGGAAGGCTGACTTAAATGCAGATTGCTGGGCCCCACCCCAGAGATTCTGATTCTGAAGGTGGGTTACAAATATTTGCATTTCTAACAAGTTCCCAGATGCTGCTGAAGTTTCTAGCCCATACTTTGAGAACCAGTGGTGTATAAAGAAAAGTTTGAGACTTAGAGTTATAAATATTTGGTAAAACATGGCTTTTCCAAGTTTTGAACCACAAATAATAAGATCTCATCTTAAAATCTCAGCAGTCTCTGCGACGGCAGAGGAGTAGATTCTGTCTTTAGCAGTTAACAAGACAGTATAGATCTTAAAGGTAGAGTGGGATATTCCATTTCAGACAAACCCATTTTTTTTTTTTTCTGCGAAATGGTTAAAACCCACCTTCAGAGGTTTATAATAAGGCTTATTAAAGATCTGGCACACAAAGTTTCTCCACTGCCCTTTACAGAATTACTAACACCCTAACACATGTTAGAATAGTTCATGGGAATTAGAGTAAGTTTAAGTCATGGAGACAGAGATGGGAATTTGAATGGCCATGCCCTCAACAAAAGCATGCCAGGGAAATTCCATGTTCTGATTCCTCTTCTTTAGGACTGTCAATGGCAGGATACCAGCTCTGGTCACCATGGACCCCACTGGACGAGAGTTTCCAATGGCTGCGGCATACAACACCTACACCTTCTTCCAAGCATCCCTTTAGGGCCTCTCCCTGTTTCCCACATACCCCTTCTGACCTTGAAGTGCAGCTGTGCTTTCAAGAGGTCACTCTAGTCCTAGACAGCCCATTCCTGGAAACAGGGGTGAGTCCCAAGTTACCCTGCCACACGTCAGAGCTCCGAACTATGAATAACAAGAAAGGGCTGGTAAGGAAGCCCCAGCCAATCCGCCTCAATGGAGTGGATTCTGTCTTTGGCAGGGTTATCACGGCTCAGCCACCAAAGTGGACTGGGACCTTCAGAGTTTCAGACAAGTCAGCCTTTTGCAAAATCATCAGCCGAGAGCACCAGTGGCCCACTGGACTTAAGGAGCCTCAGATTCAAATGACAGTGACTATGTGCAAACAAATGCTGCGCTCTATCCTTTTGCTGTATGCAACGTACAAGAAGTGCACCTTTGCCTTGCAACACTCCAAGTAAACAGTCTCTATCTGATTCCTAGTTCCTCATGCCATGTCCTTTGATATATGCCTGAAGCTTACAGGAAAGTGTTCATGTGAATGAAACTGACATCACCTCAACATCTTTTCTGTCAAGCAGTGACAAGTCAGGAGTCCCTTCTCTTCCTTCCCCTCCAAAAAAGGGCCAGTGACACAGAGCAAGGAAGAACATTTCCATTGTAAAGTGGAAAAACTATTTAAAAAAGAGTCAAACTAGCATTGACATGTACATGTAATAGAGCCATTAAACAAAACATATAAACCAATGAGCCTAGTGTGACTTTACTTAAATGCCTAAGACCACAAGCATTTTGAAGAAAAGGGGTATCAGAGAAGGGGATATATGGATTGAAGGGATCAAAATCTATATGCAAGTCAAGGATTAATTTAAAAAACAAAAAAATATCTTCCTCTACCAAAAACAAACTCAAAACTGAAAAAAACAAATCAAACTAACCAGCTATATCCTAATAACACTAAAGAGTACAAAAGTGGGTAGAAATATTAACATTTATTAAATAATATTCAGTCTGGCAAGAAAGAACTTAGTAGCAGTACTGAAACTGGGCTTTCTGTCAGAAGACAGTTTCCCATTTTAGCTAAGTGTACTCCTAAATGTTCTACTTCTAATAAACTACAAGTGATTTTATAGTATTCTTATAACTGTATTAGAGGTATAACTCAGAATAATGTGGAAATAAACCTTACATATACACAAAGTCAACATGAATTTGATGTTGCTAGTACTAACACGGGAACCAAAAAAAAAAGCAGCCCAAATATTCCTTGTTGATTTCCTTTGGGCATTGACTGACAAGTTCAAGTCGTTCCTTCAGAAAGATTACAAAGATCTCATCTCAAATAAAGATAGTCCTTATACCAGGAAACAGATGATTTTAATGGAGAACAGACGTGTTGGCACCTGTCTCCATTATTTCCCTCCATAAGCCCCAATTCAATTCCATCTAATCTTTGAATAATGAAAGAAATCTAGTAGGAAGAATGAGATAGCTGAGACAGAACATAAAAGGGATTTATTTATAAAACTGGTATAAGCTTAAATTCTAGAATAACTCAAATAGTTTCGAAACTAGCTCCCAAGGCCTAGAATCATGTCTCAGACTCAGCCAAACAGTTTTCACTCTGCAGCATAGTACTGCCAAGTTCACTCAAGCCAGTAAGTAATGGTACAATGGAATCCTGGGTAAGGGTCTTTGATAGTGTTAGACAATCCATGAAATCCATTGTTAAGTTGATTCAATAAGCCCATCTCTTTAAGGATAAAATAGTATGCTTCCAGTTAGAAAGGCAGATAGCAGATTTCAAACCGTGAACACAAAATGTTAAGAGGCTGGCAGAGATGTGGAGGTGGGGGCAACAGTCTGAGGTCTAATCAGAGTCATCATCACTCTCATCACTGTCTTGCTCCTTTTCTCCATCACTTACTTCTTCATCTTCACCATCCTAAAGGCAAAGGATAACTAAGTTCAATATTTTAGATCACTGTTCTGGGTGATCCCATGAATTTTGATACTGTTCCCATAGGATATACAACTATACTAATTATCAATGATGGTTTTAAACAATTCATTTGTAAAATGAATCTGAGGCTCCCCCATTCTTTTTTACCTTTTTTATTTTGAGGAGGTACCAGCGATTGAACTTGGGACCTCATATATGGGAACGGAAAGCAGGCGCCCTACCACTGAGCTACACCCACTCCCTTCCCCCATTCTTCCTGACATCATGACTTCTAAGTCAAGACGGTGGAAAGAGGCTATTTTTTTTTTTTTTTTTTTTTAAAGAGCCTATTTTTAAAAAAATTTTTATTCTAGTAACATATATATAACCTAAAACATCTGACATTAGTATAGCTACCCCAGCATTCTTTTCATTACTATTTGCATGGTTTTTGTTTCCCCCCCCCATCCTTCACATTCAATCTACTTGTATCTTTGAATTTAAGGTGATTCTCTTGTAAATAGCATATAGTGGGTTGTGCTTTTTTATTCATTCTGCCAATCTCTGTCTTTTGACTGGAGCATTTAATCCATTTTATATTCAAAGTAACTAATGATCATGCACGACTTTCTTCTGTCATTTTGTTATTTGGTCTTTGTCTTATACTTTTTTTTGGTCCCTCAATTTTTCCATTAATGCCTACTTTTATATTTGATTTTTTATACTGTACCATTTTGAGTTCCTTCTCATTTTTTTCTGCATAATTTTTTTTTAATTTTTATTTTTAATTAGAGAAGTTGTAGATTTACAGAAAAATCATGCAGAAAGTACAGAGTTCCCATATACCACCTTATTAACACCTTGCATTAGTTACAATTCATGAAAGAATATTTTTACAATTCATGAAAGAATATTTTTATAATTGTACTATTAACTATAGTACATCATTTACAATCAGGTTTACTTTTTGTATTGTTTTGCTACAGACTTATGATGCCATTCTACATCTGAACCAAATTTGCAATGTTCCTTTAGGTCTACTGCACATATAAGTGAGGAACAAAGCAGGCATTCAATATAGAGTCAAATGTTTGTTAAATTAAAAATACCAGTGTATCTCAAAAGGAATCTAGCACATAAAATTCCTTTTGGTCTACAACTTTAACCTGGGAAGTTTGCTTAGGAAAAGTACCAAACTAATAGGATATCATCTGACTTAAATTCTTACGGGAAGGGGTGCGGGTGTAGCTCAGTGGTTGAGTGCCTGCTTCTCATATACAAGGTCCTGGGTTCAATCCCCAGTACCTCCTGAAAAAATAAGTAAATAAAATAAATAGATTTTTTTTTTTTTTAATGGGAAAAAGGTGGAGGTGTACTATACAAATAAAAGAGAGGACCATGTAATAAAAGGATTTTTCTTACTAAATGAGATTTCTGCATTAGCCTCAAATTGCATTAAAGAAAGGCTCCACAGCAGGGATTCATAAATCTTAGCTTCTTGGTGCCCATAACCCAACTAAATTGTAGCAAAACTTTAAAGTATACATATTTTTTTTTAGCTTTTTTTTAATTCTCAAAAGCATCTACACCCTAGAAAAGAATAAGGACCCCCTACTCTACTTTAATCCTTATTGTTGGCAGCTTTTGACTCAGTGGTGAAAGCATTTCTATTTTTATATGTTCCAACAACATGTTCAAATGGTTTAACTTTGGACTTCTTTTTTTCCCCCTTTGAAAATGGTTTCAAATATGATTTCAGGGAAAAGAGAACACTAAATGGAAGGGAATTTTCAACTCTATAATGCATGCCACAACTTGAGATACTTGAGTGATTAAAAGATTGGGTGGTTGCTTTTTCTATGTCCCACAGAATTTATGCAAGCACAGAAGCTTTTTTGGAAGGAATGGAGATGATTATAAACACAAGGAGAGAAAGTAATGCACTTTCTATCAGAATAATTAACCAAATGTAATCATCAAGGCCACAACCTGGTGCCTTTTGCAGATATACCTCCTTTTCTTTGCTCTTGGAGACCTGGGATAGTGTATCATCCTCACTCTCATCTGCTGTGCTCTCCTGGGAATTCTGAGACATAATCTCTTCACCCTATATGTGGACCAAGGCAAATGGTGGGTTATAATGGTTACTTTTGGGATCTCAAAGAGGAGAAGGGAAGTATAGATACTTGTCAAAGAAATAGAAAGGCTTAGTTTATAGGTAAACAAAGGAAGATATTTTAGCCATTCAAACTTAACCAAACATGGACATCAACATGTGATCCAACATCTAGAAAAGTGATAATTTTCTAAGGTTTCTTTTTTTTAAAGATTTACTTTATTTATTCCACCCTCCTCATTGTTTGAGGTCACTGCCTGCTCTCTATGCTCATTTGCTGTGTGTTCTCCGTGTCTGTTCATCTTCTTAGGAGGTCCCGGGAACCAAACCCGGGACCTCCCATGTGGAAGAGAGGCACTCAAACACCTGAGCCACCTCAGCAACCTGGTTTGTTGTGTCTCTCATTGTCTTTCCTCTCTTGTGCCTCTTTTGTTGCACCATCTTGTTGCATCAGCTCACCGTGCCTCCCTACTGCACCAGCTCGCCTTCTCCACGAGGTACCAGGAACCAAACCTGGGACCTCCCATGTGGTAGGCAGAAGCCCAATCGCTTGAGCCACATCTGCTTCCCTCAGCCTAAGGTTTCTGAGATGGCTGTGGCTTTGATGCAATATGCAGTTCTCCAAAAGGTCCATCTTTGTATTCTAATATCAGACTTAGACTTTACAAGGTCAGATTATATTAGTGACTTTTTGGGTTAGTGTTGGATAAAGTTCTAAAATTTCCCAAATACCTTAAAGAACACCAACACACCAACTACAGATGGCTATATGGAGGCTGAAAGACAATAAGTGAAGTGGTTTAAAAACATTAACTTTAATGGGAATATTCTCCCTTCCTGATTTTGTGATAATCAGGGTAGGCTAAACATTCCCTATATTAGAAACCATGCATGTGTCCCAAGACCTAGTTTTTCTCCCTAGGCCTGGTTTCTGGAATGCTGGTGATAAACTAATTCTGATTTATTATATGACCATCCTATATGAGAAAAATAAATAAATAAATAAAAATAAAATAAAATAAAATAAAATAAAATAAAATAAAAACATTAACTTTGGAGAAGGACTGTTTGGCTCTACCACTTACTTGCTGAATGACTTTAGAAAAGTTACTTAACCTCTCTGAGCTTCAATTTTCTCATGGAAACAACAGCATTTTACTCCCAAGTTGATGTGAAGGAAGGGAAGGAAGTCAATTCTCTGTGCTCTGTGTGTGTATATGTATATGTGTGTATATATATATATATATATATATATATAAAAAACACTCATAGTTTAAGCATGAATGAGAAGGGCATGGACCCTCTTGGAAAAATGCTATAAACCCAAAGCAATGTTATAAGCAATACAAGATTTTAGCCTAAAGTCAGACAATTGAAAGACCTTAGAAATGTTCATTTGTTGAAATTAGCCAGGGAATAATTTTAGGAACAAGACAGATCAGTTTAGAGGAAAGAAACAACAAACAAAAAACCCCCAAAACAAACAAACAAAACAACCATATAAAACATTGTTTGTCCATATAGGGAAATGCTATTATTAGGTATCTACCTTTAGTAGGGCTTAAAGGTACCCCTCTGGCTATGGAGGGCAGTATGTACTGATCTGGCGCCTCTATCTCTGAGGCCCTGTTGATATCAATGGCATGCTTTGGCACCTTCGCTGCCTAGGATGAGGGATGCAGCCTATGGCAAGGGCCCATAAGCAATGTGTCCTAATCTTAAGAACTAAATGGCCACAGATGTTATCCTAGATCACCTCTTACACACCTTAGTGCTCTCACAAAGAATGGTAGTGAGGCATTATACTGGTTGGGTCCAGACTTACCTGCAAGTCCCGATTTTTGAGATTGCCCAGCCAGAAAGCTTCTCGGCAATTGTTGAGGGTGAGCATGGCTTTCACTCTGTATACTAGCAGCTCCAGGATCTTTTTGAGCAAAGGAACATGTCTGGTGAGCCTCGTGTCCTGGCATATCTGAGTGGAAACAAATGGACCCAACAAATCTAGGATTATCATCCTGCTTTTACATTTCCTGTATAAAAAAATTTGAATTCCTGACATCCTGAGCATTCATTAAGAGCTAATAAGCCTTTACCCACAAGGATGGCTCTTATTTAAAAAACAAAAAACAACTATTAGCAAGGATGTGGAGAAATAGGAACAATTGTACATTATTGGTAGGAATGTAAAAAGGTGTAACTGCTCTGGAAAAGAGTTTGGTGGTTCCTCAAAAAGTTAAACATAGAATTACCCAGCAATTCCACTCCTAGGTATATATCCAAAAGAATTGAAAGCAGGGACTCAAAAGTACTTGTACATCAATGTTCACAGCAGCATTATTCACAGTAGCCAAAAGGTAGAAGCGACCCAAACGCGCATCAACAGAAGAAGGGATAAACACAATGTGCCATATCCATATAAAGGAATACTATTCAGCCATCAAAAGGAATGAAGTTCTGATGAAGGCCAAAATATGAACCTTAAAAACACCATGCTAAGTGAAATAAATAAGCAAGAGACAAAAGGACAAATATTTTATCATTCCACTTATATGAAATATCTAGAATAAACAAATTCACAGAGACAGAAAGTAGTTTAGAGGTTACCAGGGACTGGGTGGGAATGGGGAGTATGGGATGTTGTTTAATGGATGCACAGTTTCTGTTCTGGGTGATGAAAAGTTTTAGTAATGGATTGTGGTGATGGTAGCATAACATTGTGAATGTAATTAATGTCACTGAATCATACACTTTAAAAATGGTTAAGGGGAGCACATGTAGCTCAGTGGTTGAGTGCCTGCTTCCCATGTATGAGGTCCTGGGTTTGATCCCTGGTATCTCCTAAAAATAAACAAAAAAAAAATTGGCAAATTTTATACTATATATATAACATATATTTTGATATATATATAGCCACAATAATTTTTTTTTGAGATTTACTTATTCCCCACCCCCAACCCCTTTTGTTTGTGCTTGCTGTCTGCTCTGTGTCTGCCTGTCATCTTTTTAGGAGACACCAGGAACTGAACCCAGGACCTCCCATGTGGGAGGGAGGTACCCAATCGCTTGAGAGCCACCTCCACTTCCACAATAGGTTTTTTTTTTTTTTTTTTAAAGATTTATTTATTTGTTTTACTTTTATCCATTTTTAACCCCGCTTCCCCACCCCGTTTTTGCTGTTTTTTTTGTGTCCATTCACTGGGCAACTTTCTGTGTCCGTTTCCTGCCCTCTCCTCTCATCCTTCTCTTCCTGTCTTCACCAGGATTCGATCCTGGGAACCTCTGATGTGGGAGAGAGGCATTCTGCCATCTGCACCACCCCAGTTCCTGGTTCTTCAGCGTGTCTGGTCTTGGCTCTCCCCTTGTGTCACTCTCCTGTTACATCATCCTGCTGTGTGGCTAGGTGGAGCCTGGCGCACCCACACACGGGGTCTGGAGGCCTGCATGCCTTCTATATTTTTCTTTATTTTATCGGGAGGTCCCGGGCATCGAACCCAGGTCCCTCCATATGGGAAACGGATGCCCAACCATTTGAGCCACATCCGCCCCCAATAGTTTTAAAAAAACTATTTTTATATGGGTCAGAGACATGTTCTATCAAACTGCAATAGTCTGGCAGAGTACTCTGAAGAGAATGGCAGCTGTCTTCACACTAAAAAAATTAAAAAGCTTAGATATACTGCCAACCTCTAACTTCCTCTTCATAATGTCTTCATAACCAATGAATTTACCTAAAATATTCTTGAACATATTTATTTTGATATTAAACAACAGAGAGTAGCCCTGTCTAGCTGACAGAGTCCTTAAATTGCATTATTAAGCATCTTCTAAACTTAGGGAAGGAAGTGAGCAAAAGGAACTGGAAAGAAGGGTCATTTCATTTGCTAGTGATTGCAAAACGCTATGGTTCTGTGTTCCTTCAGACATGACAATGACTTTTTCTTTCTCTTGACCAAACTGCCAGTCTTACTTATCACATGCCCCTACTTGAAACAAATATTGCAACTGTGGGGCTGCAGGAAAAAAACAACTCTGACTGCAGGAAAAAAAGGAAAGAAAAGACAACTTTAGATCTTAACTATTCTAAATATCAAACTTGTCCCCAATCTCTCCCTCACCTCTCCCCCTAGCTACACAAGTACTCGTGAGGTCCTAAAAGAATAGTTCTTTTTTTTTTAAAAAAAAGAATTTTAATTTATCCCCCCCCACCTCTTTTTTTTTTTTGCACTTGCTGTCTGCTCTGTGTGTGTTCTTCTCTGCTTATCTTCTCTTTAGGTGGCACTGGGAACTGATCCTGGGACCTTCTGGAGTGGGAGAAAGGAACTCAATCTCTTGTGCCACCTCAGCTCCCTGGTCTGCTGAGTCTCTTATTGTCTCTTCTCTGTGTCTCTTTTTGCTGCATCTTCTTGCTGCACCAGCCCACCGTGCGGGGTGGGCCAGCACTCCTGCGTGGGCCAGCATTCCACACGGGCCAGCACTCCGCGTGAGCCATCTCATCACGCAGGCCAGCTTGCCTTTTACCAGGAGGCCCCAGGAATAGAACCCTGGACCTCCTAAATGGTAGATGGGAGCCCAATCACTTGAGCCACATCCGTTTCCCAAAAGAGGAGTTCTATATCTCTCTCCTCTCTCCCAGACCTTAGAGGTTCCAGGAGAACTAATTACCACAAAGAAAAACATTCTGAACCAAGTGGTCCTAATCACTACCTCAACAAATCCCTTACTTCACCCAGTGATCAACCCCACCCCCACTACCTTCCAAAGCTTTTCCTCCAATCCACTCCTAGCCCTTAAAAAGCTGGTTGTTCTTTGTTTAGACAGTTGAGTTCAACACTCTCCCGCTATAGCAGCCCCCCTGAATAAAGCCATTTTTGCCTGTTTAACAACTGGTGCATTTTTTTCTTTGACAAAAAATGACAACGGTTGGTCAACTGTAAAGTTTCAAGCAGGAAGTAGATCAAGAGGATGGAGTAAAAAGCTTTAAATTTCTGTCACCCAACAGAAGCACTGAAAAACCAGCAAGAACTGGCAGAAACATCTTTTTCAAAGCTCTAAAAAAACAGTTAAAGAACTGTAGTAACAGGGTGAGTCCTGAATCAAGAAAATGGCATCTGAAAATCTGGCTCCACCAAGCTAGATGGTGCTCCCCCAGCCCCCCACCCCCCCCACAGGTCCCCATTCCAGGTTCTGGAGGGAGCAGAGAAACCCTCACACACATACCATATGTCTGGCCCAATCTGTCTGGTGGTGGCCTGAGGGACTCACCATTCCAGAACTTGCCTTATGTGTAGAAGGCAGCTCACCAAGCTTTCCTACACGTTGTGGGACAGCAGTCAAGTTGTGGCTGCCTAGGGCAAGGGATTTTTGGCTGTAAGACATGTAGTGCAGTGCCTGGGACTGTGAGGAAATTGCTTCCTTGGGAAGAGGGGACATTCATATCTGTGTAAAGAAAGGAATTCCTAGGACCACATGCACGCCCAAGATAAGACACATGCAAAAAGGACCAGGGAGGTCTATACATGTTGGCCTCAAGCTTCTCTCTAAACTCATTGTGTGGATAAACTCTGGAGAGCACTCACACAGGTCAATCTGCAAAAATGGAAAAGGTGTTTTCTTTTTTCTTTTTTTAATTCCTGGCATTCAAGGAAAGCTCTGTCATTAACATTAGCTGGATATAAGCTTAAGGAACAGATGCCTCAGAGTCTAAACTTCAGTGATAACACATTAAAATATCAAAACGGCAAGATTTCAACAAAAGATTACAAAACATACAAATAGGAAGTGATGGCACGAGGCAAAGGGGATTAAATTAGCGAGGAGGGCCAGACTTTGAACATTCTAGACAAAGGCTTTAAAAAAAAAAAAAGGTCCTAAATATTCTCAAATAGCTAAAGGAAAACATGGACAAAGAACTAAAGGTAAGCAGGAAAAGAATAAATGAACACAGAGAATATCAATAAAGACATGGAAATTGGGAAGCGGCTGTGGCTCAATCAGTGGGGCTCCCGTTTGCCATATGGGAGGCCCCGGGTTCGGTTCCCGGGGCCTCCTGGTGAGGGCGGGCCCGCCCGCGCAGCGTGGTTGGCTGACCCGGAGCGCAAGCAGCAGGGGGGGGATAAATGAATAAATAAATAAAATCTTTAAAAAAAAAAAAAAAAAAAAGACATGGAAATTATGAAAAGGAACCAAACAGAGCTGAAGACCACAGTAACAGCAATTAAAAATTCCCTAGACCATTTTAAATCAGCACACACCACTCAGAACTGAGTGGGAGAGAGTGTGGTCTACAGTGTGAACTGTGGTCTATGGTTGGTGGCAAGGCTCCAGGATGTGTAAGTTCATTGAGGTTGGTGGGCCACACTATGGGAGATGTTTGTGTTGGATGTGGTGGGAGGTGTGGGAGG
>JAKSZT010054339.1:1507284-1571469 GCA_026826555.1 Tolypeutes matacus | reverse complement strand
CAACACTTGTAGTTCTCTGTCTTTTTAATAGTGGCCATTCTGATAGGTGTGAAATGATATCTCATTGTAGTTTTGAATTGCATCTCCCTAATCATGAGTGATGTTGAGCATTTCTTCATGTGTTTTTTTGCCATTTGTATTTCTTCTTCGGAGAAATGTCTATTCAAGTCTTTCGCCCATTTTTTAATTGGGCGTTTGTCTTTTTATTGTTGAGTTGTAACATCTCTTTATATATCCTGGATATTAAACCCTTATCAGATACGTGATTTTCAAATATTTTTTCCCATTGAGTTGGCTGCCTTTTCACCCTTTTGACAAAGTCCTGTGAGGTGCAAAAGTGTTGAATTTTGAGGAGGTCCCATTTATCTATTTTTTCTTTTGTTGCACGTGCTTTGGGTATAAGGTCCAAGAAACCACCACCTACTACAAGGCCTTGAAGATGTTTCCCTACATTTTCTTCTAGTAGTTTTATGGTCCTGGCTTTTATATTTAGATCTTTGATCCATTTTGAGTTGATTCTTGTATAGGGGGTGAGATAGGGGTCCACTTTCATTCTTTTGGTTATAGATATCCAGTTCTCCCAACACCATTTGTTGAAGAGACTGTTTATTCCCATTAGCGTGGTGCCAACCCCTTTCTTACCACCCTGCTTCCCCTACCAAGCTTCTCTTCTTCCAAGATTGGGGGAAAGGAGACAGGCAATCAGTGATAACTAGCTGCTGCCCAATTACTCAATCGTGCTGGGAGTTAAGTAGATCCTGGATAATCAAGAGTTGACTACAGTTGGTCAATGTTTTCATCATCATACCTGAAAAGAGCAGATTTTGTGGGCTGAAGGAAGCATGAAGATTTAGTATGATTTCTTCAAGAGTTTCTAATGCTTTAGAATTTATCTAAGTCAGAAAGTTTATATACTGAGAAAAAGTAGCTGAAACTATCAAGAATTTCCCTCACATCTAGTTAGAGATACCCAAGTTATTCCGAAGAAATCTTGCCAAGATGTTTCTAAGAGTTCCTTGGGACAACACACTGGGATATATAGGCTTACTCACCTAAGTAGTTCCTCCAAGGGCTGTTCATGTTCTCCCTGCTTCAGTCTGCTAGCAAATACCTCAAGGGCTGAGTATAGTAAATTATGATTTTCATGTTGAAAAAATCCACTCCTAAAGGAAAGTCAGGGTGAGATGGTTTAGCTTAGTTTCAGGAAGATTGCTAGGAGAGCATCTGAGGATGCTGGCCTCCAGTTTATACCATCGATAATAGAGGAAAAAAGGAGAAGCAAAGTACTCAAATGCCAAATTCAGTCACAGATCTGAATATCAGACTACAAGTTGAAAAGTGCACATAATAATCTTAAAGACCTAACAGCCCTCATAGGTTTACTTTGAAGGAAAAAAACAGACTCTTCTTTCTTCCTTACATTTTCTAAACCAGTCTTAGTCTTCCCTCCCAAAATGGGAATAACATTTAGGTATAGTGATAATTTTGTCAAATGGCTAAATCAATGTCCAGCCAATTAAGAGATACTCAATAAGGAATTTATTCTTTATTCTATATAAGCCTTGACTATCTTATCTGGGATTATATTTTACACTGTCCCTTCTTTTCCAAGCCCAGGCCATCAACTAGGATAGGCCCTTATCATCACATGCTTAGGTCATGGGCACACCTTTTGGTCTTCTTGCATCTCTTTCCAATCTGTCTATCACATGACTGCCAAAAGACTTTTGGCAAAAGACTTTTCCTAAAAACAGTGCTTTCATTACATCATGATTGTGATCATGACACTCCAAATTGCTCCCCTAGAGAACATTCAAACTTTTCTGCCTCACATTCAAGGACCAGCTCAACCCTTAGATCTTCTACTCCTCTAGAAATGTTTTCCCCATCACCAAGGTAGTCCTTTTTTCCCTTCAGCTAATGTATTCTGACAGCTTATTATATGTCTGGTTGTTTGGGTGGGTTTTTTTTTTTTGTTTGTTTTTTTACAGCTTTATTGAGGTATAACTGATGTACAATAAACCACAAATATTTAAAATGTTTGATTTTCAGTTTGACTTATGTTTAAACCCATGAAACCATTATGACAATGAAAATAATGAACTTATCCATTACCCTTCAAAGTTTCCTTGTATCCCTTTGTAATCCATCTTATCCTCCATCCTGACCTCAACCCTAGGTAACCACTGATCTGTTTTTTGTCACTAAAAGATTAGTTTGCATTTTCTAGAATTTTATATAAATGGAATCAAATAATTTGCACTCTTTTGGTCTGGCTTTTTACTCTGCATAATTCTTTTGAGATTCATCCATGTTCTTGCATATAGTATTCTACCATATTGGTTATACCATAATTTGTTTATCCATTCACCAGTTGATGGTCATTTGGGTTGCTTCCATTTTGGGGCTATTACAAATAAAGCTGCTATAAACATTTTTGTACAAATCTCTGTGTAGACAATATGCTTTCATTTCTCTTAGATAAATAAATACCTAAAAATGGAATGGCTTGGTCATAGAAAACTGCTAAACTGTTTTCCAAAGTGGTTGTAACATTTTACAATCCCAGAAGTGGTATATGAGAGTTATTCTACATCATTGCCAACACTTGGCATGGTAAGTTTTTTTAACTTAGACATTCTAGTGGGTGTCTTGTGCTATCTCACTGTGGTTTTAATTTGCATTTCCTTAATAACTAATAATATTGAGTATCTTTTCATGTGTTTATTTGCCATCTAGATATCGCCTTTGATGAAATGTCATTAGAATTTTTTGCCAGGTATTGTTTTTAAGTACTGAGAATACAATAACGACTGGTGCCTGCTTCAAGGAAGACAGATGAACAAGTAATTACAGTAAGATGAGTGTTAGAGAACTGGGCATCAAGGAGGCAGGAAGGAAGCAGATATGGTCTAGTGGTCAGAGAAGAGGAGCTGGATTATGTGACATTTAAGTCCAGATCTCAAGGATGAGTTTGAAAAGGCTAGGGATCAAGGAGTGTGGGAAGTCTTCCAGGTAGAAGGGTAAGTATGTGTGATGCCTTCCAGGTGAAGACTATATAGATGCTGAAATTAATTCACTATGCCTGGAAGACAGAGTGTATGAGAATGAGTGGAATAAGCAGGGACAGAGACTAGAAGGTCTTAGAAGTGGTGTGAAGAAGTTTGAACTCAAGAAAACCTAGGGGCAATTGGAAATCCAAGTTGGGAAAGGGTAAGATTGGGAAGTTAGGAAGTCAACTCTGACTACTGTGACAAGAATGGACTGAAGGAGGACAAGTGGAGGCAGTGAGACCAATTGTGAAACTGATCTAGTCCAAGTGAGAGATGATGGGAGTCTGGAAGAAGTAGAGAAGGAGAGGAACAGATGGCTATTCAGGTGTTATCTAGAAGATAAATTCAACAGGATTTGGATACTGGATGTGGGAGAGAAAGGGTGGATAGAAGAAGAGCCCAACAAAGTATAAGTCCCTGGTTTCTGGTTCGGACAGTTGGTTGTGCTATTTACTGAGCTAGGGAAAGCTGAAGGAGTGGTAACAAAGATGATGTGTTCTGTTTTGGATGTGATGAGTCTGAGTACACATGTAAATGACACACCTAATGGGGGTGTTGAGTAGGCAGTTGAATATAAATGCCTGAAGCTCAGAAAATAAAATGTGGCATAAATTTAAGCTTGGGAGAGACTGCCCAGAAAAACTGTAAAATGAGAACAGAGGGGCTAGGACCTAAGCCCCTCTGAGGAACATAAGCATTTGACACACCTCCTCATTTCTACTTTTGTCCCTGTTGGGCCTTCCAACCCTTCTTCACTTCTCTAAAGACCATTCAGCCTTCAAGGGTCCTATGCAGTCCTACTGCCTCCATGAAGGGATCCCTAAATAACACAGCTCACTCACTCTGTGTTTGGCTTCTTTTTTAAGGATTTATTTTATTTATTTATTTATTTCCTCCCACCCCCTCATTGTTTGCATTTGCTGTGTCTGTTTGTTGTGTGCTGGTCTTTTTAGGAGGCACTGGGAACTGAACCTGGGACCTCGGATATGGGAGGGAGGCGCCTAATTGCTTGAGCCATCTCTGCTCCCTGCTTTGTTGTGTCTCTCATTATGTTTTCCTCATGTCTCTTGTTGCGTCAGCTCACTACGCCTGCCCATCGCGTCAGCTCGCTGTTTTGCGTGTCTTCTTTAGGAGGCACTGGGAACTTCACCTGTTACCTTCCATGTGGTAGGCAGAAGCCCAATTGTTTGAGCCACATCTGCTTCCCTGTGTTTGGCTCTTTACCACTTAATTTGGAATTGATTTAAAACTTGTGGTAACGACTTAATAGCCCCCCAGTTATTAAAGAAAGTTTGGTATAGCAAAGTGGCCTAAGAATGAGATGGTCACATTTGTTACTGGTTAGCTAATAGTAAGTCACCTAATTTATCAAATGGTTTAATAATATCAGCTCCATCAGCCTCAGAGAGGTCATGATCAAATGAAATGTTGCAGACAAAAACATTCCAAAAAAAAAAGAAGAAAGGCACCATATTTACTGAGGTTTTAGGGGCCTTTTTCTTCTTTTCTATCTCTCAGTACCTTGGCGACTAACTGTCAAGTAAAACCAAGTGTGTACTCATTTATCTCTGCCTACTGTACTTCTTGCATACTTACCAAGAAAAAAGTCCGTGAAAAATCTGCAGTAGCCTCTGATAGCAGGAAGACATTATATGGTACTCTTGAACTTTCATTCCTGGTCCATCAACTACACCATGATTCTCAGCAGCTAAGCACTAAGAGGGAAAAATGTTTGAGGACAGATGCTTAGCAATTGCCCTAATTTTCCTTCAATTTCAATTTCATTTTTCCTTCAAAAATGAAATCTCTTGTTCACTTAGTGATTTCTAACTCTATGATGATAATAAGATAGGTTTCTGACCTGAAAATAGTTGTGAATATTCTCCAGATGGTTACACATTGGGGTCAGCAGTTGAATGATACAGTGAGCAATTTCTTGGGCAGATCTCTGATGGAGATGTGAGAATCCAATATTCCGGCTTCCTTTATTCTACAATAAATTCAGAGTTACTTAGGAAGAAACTGCTTCTCTGAAACTAAGAGTTTGTTATGGAGTTTAGTCAAACCTATGTCACCATGCAGGAGTGGATGGGAGAAATGAACTGCTTGCCTAAGGATCACATTCTGACAAGGGGATAAAAAAGTTTTGCTCTATCTTCAAATAACAGAGAATTTGCCTTTTGTAGAAAGAGAAATGTTGGATTGAGAAATATAGATCCACAGTAACTAAAGAGCTAAAGCTCACACAAAAATAGAAATTTAGATTGCCAAGACTGTAGAGCAAATAGTACAGAGAAAAAAGAATCAAGTAGCTGTATATATATATATTGTTTAAATGTTTACACTTAGATTTTCACATTTTGTTGTTTGCATCATCCAACTGCTTCATAGCTGCTCTGTATACATGTGCACATGAAATGAACATTTGGGGGTCTAACCTTCTCCCAACAGCCAACTACTAAAAAGGTTTGGGTCCAGGCTTACTTTGATAGGCTGTTAAAACCAAAACCAAAGCAAGGAACATGATTCAAGAACATGGGGGGTGGGGGTGGGGGTGGGGGTGGGGGCAGTGGATGTGGCTCAAGCAGTTGGGCACCCACCTACCACATGGGAGGTCCTGGGTTCAGTTTCCAGTGCCTCCTAAGAAGAAGACGAGCAGACACAGAGAACAGACAGCGAGTGCAAACAATGAGGGGTGGAGGGGGTCAAGCAGAAATAAATAAAATAAATCTTAAAAAAAAAAAAAAAAAAGAACACTGGGGGGTGTGGGGTGTGGATGTAGCTCAGCGGTTGAGCGCCTGCTTCCCATGTACGAGGTCCCGGGTTCATTCCCTGGTGCTGCCTAATAATAATAATAATAAAAGAACACTGGGGGTATCTGGGAACATGTTCCTTGTTGTGGATGTCTTTTTCTTTACTCTGTTATAGAGTTCCTTTCTAAAGCTAGGTGAATATGGTCTGGCAGGGGGCTGCCACTGTGTTACCAAAGCACAATTCCAGAGAAAGTGACAATTTACTACTAAATCCTTGTTTCCAAACCTATTAAGCCTAGCTCCTGTGCTTCTGCCTATACAAACCTTGAAGAAGGGGACTCTCCTGGCAGCAGCAGGCAGCAGCATGTTCTCCAGCTTCTGGGAGAGATCTTCCAGCAGGAAAAGCAGCTCAGGGGGCTCAAGTTGTACAACTTCTGTGGCCTGTCCCATGAAGGAAGGAAGGAATAATTACAAGTATGACTTAGTCATCTCTTTTTGGGGCACAGTTCATGCTTCCTTTTCCCAATGGATGAAAAATCTGACCAAAAAAGAGGAAAACTTCTTTTGCCTCATATAAAGAATTGCTGTTATACTCTGTCAATTGATCAAAAAGTCAAGCATTTCCAAAGTAAACCAAATTTCCAAATTATTAGATAGGAATCCAAGGCAGTATAGTTTTAGAAATCATACTTTTTCTTTAAAAATAAATTTCTCTATATATTTCTAATTTTAGAACCAAAATATATTTCCTAAATATCCTTGGTTAAAAAGTGATCAATTCAAGAAAATTTTTCTTTTCTCTTTTTTTTTTTTCATTAAATATCCCATTTATATTTTCTTTCCCCTAATGTTTTGCTACTATTAACTTGAGCAGGATCACTGTAAGTATATTATACAACCAGGGGCAGAATGAGTCAAAGACAGTTTCTTACTGGACATTCTGTCTATATTCTGAAGGAGCTGACATTCTTGTAACTATCAGGTAAAAATCCATGATGTTTCTCTCTTTTTTTTAAACCTGCAAAAATTCTACTCTCTGCTGAAATCCCCTATCAAGTCACTTGTTCTGTGAAATTGTCCTTTACCCACCTTCTTCATCATAAATACCATTCTCTCATTAGAGTTTCACTGTTACTTGGTTCAGACCATCAATAGAGCAGGTACTGCTAGTTACGTATGTCTACTTCCTCTATTAGATTATAAGCTATTTGAAGGTAAGCATCATGCTGCATGGATTACTGAATCGATAAGTGTCTAGATTAGTGGAAAACATAAAAAAGTCTTCAATAACTATTTGTTGGATGTTGAACAAATGTCACGAAAAAGAAAAAAAAGCACTGATTTCTATAAACCAGAACAGTGCTGCCCTATAAAAGTAATCTAAATAGCTTACCATTAGTAATCTAAAGATAAGGATCAAATCATTAACATGACCTTTGTAACATCTAATACACTATAAATATGAACTATAAACATTAAGATGATTAGGATGATTATTCATCATTACTTTCACAAAAAAGGCTTGTGAAGCTAGTTTCCAACTTCTCTTACTGTAACAGTGTTCTTTCTGAAATAAGAATAGGATTGAGGAACACTTTGAAAGAAGATTAAGTTTTGGAATTTCAGAGTTGTCACTTACTTCAGTGTGCATTTCAGTATCTAAAATGAACTTGGTCACAAGCCCACAATGCAGAATGGAGAAAACCTCAATGTCCAGCTCTCGGAAAAAAGCATGGTAATTCTGTAGTGACACAGACATCTTTTCTTCTTTCCCTGTGAACTGCTGGGGGCAAAGTAGCAGCAACCAATAGAATAAATAAGTCTAGTATATAAATCTACTTTTTAATGAAGATTTCAAAGTACAAAATGCATTCATTTTATGCAAAAAGTTTCATTTACATCAGATCACCAAAGTGTCCAAATACTCTTCAGACAGAGCACCATAATCTAATACAGGGATAAAGGTCACACAAGACCTGTAGGGGGTTTGTATTTAGGGATGAACTACTAGGCAAATGAAGGCATTATGGTGTGGTGGAGAAAACCATTGCTAAGAGGCCAGAAAGATCAGGTATCAACCAAAGGCACAAGCAACAATAGAAAAAACATAAATGGAACATCATCAAAACCAAAAACTTTTGTGCATCAAAGGACTTTATCATGAAAGTAAAAAAACAACCTATAGAATGGGAGAAAATATTTGGAAACCACCTAACTGATAAGGATTTAATATCCAGACTATATAAAAAAATCCTACAACCCAAGAGAAATATAAACAACCCAATTCCAAAGTGCACAAAGGTCTTGAATAGACATTTCTCCAAAGAAGATATATATATAGGAATCCTTGTTCTTTATTGGTAGGAATGTAAAATGGTACAGCCACCATGGAAAATGCTTTGGAGGGTCCTCAGAAAGTTAAACATAGAATTACCATATGAACTGGCAATCCCACTTGTAGGTATATACCCAAAGAATTGGAAACCAGGGACTTGACCAATTATTTGCACACCAATGTTCATTATGGCATTATTCTCAATAGTCAAAAGGTGGAAGCAACCCAAGTGTCCATCGGACAATGAATGAACAAAATGTGGTATATTCACACAATGGAATATTATTCAGCAATAAAAAGGAATGAAGTTCTGATGCATGCTATAATATGGATGAACATTGAAGATATTATATTGAGAGAAAAAAGTCAGAAATAGGACAAATATTGTATGATCTCACACATATGAAATAATTACAGTACACAAATTCATAGATAGAAACTAGAATACAGATTATCAGGGGCTGGGGTGGGGATGGGAAATGGGGAATTAATGCTCACTTGTTACAGAGTTTCTGTCTGGGTCTACAGACTACTTGCCCTCAGGTCAAATTTGACTTGGTTTTGCATGGTGCAAGCTAACACTGATTTTTACATTTTTAAAGTACTGTAAAAAAAAAAAAAAAAAAAGAAGAAGAAGAAGATTTATCTGGCCCTTTACAAAAAAAAAAAATTACCAATCTCTATTTAATACCAATAACAACGAGGGAAGTGGCTGTGACTCAATCAGTGGGGCTCCCGTTTGCCATGTGGGAGGCCCCGGGTTCGGTTCCCGGGGCCTCCTGTTGAGGGCAGGCCCGCCCGCGTGGCGTGGTTGGCTGACCCGGCGAGCACAAGCAGCAAGGGGGGGATAAATGAATAAATAAATAAAAATCTTTAAAAAAAAATAAATAAATAAAAATAACAACGAGATTAACAAAACTTTTAACCTTTGTGCAGAAGGTAAAAAGATGCATGGTTATGGAAAAGAAGATGTATTTTACCTCTTCAAACATTCCTATAGCTATGGCATTGCAAAAATAAATTAAAAACCCCACAAAAATTCAATAGAGAATCAATACAACCAAAAGTTGGTTCTTTAAAAAGGCCAATAAAAATGATGAAGCCTGGGAAGCGGCTGTGGCTCAATCAGTAGGGCTCCCGTTTACCATATGGAAGGCCCCGGGTTCAGTTCCCGGGGCCTCCTGGTGAAGGCAAGCCCGCCCGCACGGCGTGGTTAGCTGACCCAGCGAGCACAAGCAGCAAGGGGGGGGGGATAAATGAATAAATAAATAAAATCTTTAAAAAAAAAAAAAAAAATGACGAAGCCTTAGGCAGACTGTCAAAGAAAAAAAGAGAGAGGACACAAATAACTAAAATCAGAAATTAAAGCGGGAACATTACTACCGACCCCATAGAAATAAAAAGAATTACAAGAAAACACTATGAACAGCTATATATCAACAAATTAGATTATCTATATGAAATGGATAAATTCCTAGAAACATACAAACTTCCTATACTGACTGAAGAAGAAATAGAAGATCTCAACAGACCAATAACATGTAAAGAGATTGAATTGGTAACCAAAAACTTTCTAAGAAAGAAAAGCCCAGGACCAGATGGCTTCACTGGTGAATTTTACCACATATTCCAAGAAAAATTAATACCAACACTGCTCAAACTTTTCCAAAAATAGAACAAGAGAGAAAACTTCTCAACTCATTTTATAAGCCAGCATCACTCTAATACCAAAGCCAGATAAAGTTTCCATAAGAAAAGAAAATTAAAAATATCCCTCACAAATATAGATGCAAAAAATCCTCAACAAAATACTAGCAAGCCAAACCAACAGCACATTAAAGAATTATATATCATGATCAAGTGAGATTTATCCCAGGTGTGCAAGGATGGTTCAACATAAGAAAATCAATTATGTAATACATTACATAAAGAGAATGAAGGAAAATAAGCACATGATCATATCAATTGACACAGAAAAGGCATTTGACAAAATCCAGGCCCCCTGCTTGATAAACACACACAGAAAACTAGGAACAGATGGAAACTTCCTCAGCGTAAAGGGTTTATATGAAAAACCACAGCTAACATCATTTTCAATGGTGATAGACTAAAAACTTTCCTTCTATGATCAGGAACAAGACAAGGATGTACACTGTCACCACTGTTACTCAACACTGTAATGGAAGTTCTAGCCAGAGAAATTAGGCAAGAAGAAGAAAAGGCATCCAAATTGGAAAGAATTAAAACCTTCCCTATTTGCAGAAGACATGATCCAACATGTAGAAATTCTTGAAAAATCTACAACAAAGGTAATAGAGCTAATAAATGAGTGCAGCAATGTGGTGGGGTATAAGATCGACACCCAAAAATTGATAATGTTTCTACACACTAGTAATGAACAATATGAAGAGGAAATTAAGGAAAAAATTTCATTTAATACAGCAACTAAAAGAATCAAATATCTGGGAATAAATTTACTCAAGAATGTAAAAAGGACTTATACACAGAAAACTACAAAACATTGCTAAAAGAAATCAAAGAAGATCTAAATAAATGGAAGGATATTCTATGTTCAAGGATGAGAAGACTACATGTTGTCAAGATGTCAATTCTAGTCAAAGAGATTTACAGATTCACCGCAATCCCAATCAAAATTCCAACAGCCTTGCTTGCAGAAATGGAAATGCCAATCATCAAATTTATGTGGAATAATAAGGGACCTTGAGTAGCCAAAACTCTTTTAAAAAAAGGAAATCAGAGGACTCACATTTCCTGATTTAAAAATTTACTACAAAGCTACAGTCATCAAAACAGCATGGTACTGGACAAGCACAAACTTATCAACCAATGGAATAGAATTGAGAGCTCAGAAATAGACCCTTACCTCTAGGGTCAATTGATTTTTGACAATGTTGCCAAGTGCCCTCAAGGGGAAATAACAGTCTCATCCAAAAATGGTGCTGGGACAACTGGTAATCCTTATGCAAAAGAATGAAGGTAGCCCCCTACCTCTCACCATATTCAAAAATTAATTCAAAATGGGTCAGTGACCCAAATGTAAGAGTTAATACAATAAAATTCGTACAGGAAAACTTAAGGGAAATATCTTTAGGACCTTGTAGTAGGCAAGGGATTTTTAGATTTTACAGCAAATGAACAAACTACAAAAGAAAAAAATAGATAAAATAGACTTCAACGAAATAAAAAAAATTTGTGCATCAAAGGAAATTATCAAGAAAATGAAGGGAAATGGCTGTGGCTCAAGCGATTGGGCTCCCATCTACCATATGGGAGGTCCAGGGTTCGATTCCCAGGGCGCCTCCTGGTAAAGGCAAGCTGGCTAGAGCAGAGAGTTGGCCCATGCAGAGTGCTGGCCCATGCAGGAGTGCTGGCCCACGTAGGATTGCTGGCCTGCACAGAGACCTGGCACAGCAAGATGATGCAACAAAAAGAGACACAGAGGAGAGATAATAAGAGACGCAGCAGACCAGGGAGCTGAGGTGGCGCAAGAGATTGAGTGCCTCTCTCCCACTCCAGAAGGTCCCAGGATCGGTTTGTGGTGCTGCCTAAAGAGAAGACAAGCAGACACAAAAAGAACACACAGAGAGGAGACAGCGAGCACAGAACAACGGGGCGGGGGTGGGAATGAGGGTAGAATAAATAAATCTTAAAAAAAAATAAAGAAAAGACAACCTATAGTATCAGAGAAAGTATCTGGAGCCCATGTATCTGATAACTGTTTAATATCCAGAATATATAAAAAACTCTTACAACTAAACCACAAAAAGACAAACATCCCAATTAAAAAATGGGCCAAGGATCTGAAGAGACATTTCCCCAAAGATATGGCCAATAAGTATTTGAAAACATGTTCAACATCATTAGACGTTAGAGAAATGCAAATTGAAAGATATCACTTCACACCCACTAGGATGGCTATTACTAAGAATTTAAACATGGGGAGCCAGTGCAGCTCAGTGGTTAAGTGCCGGCTTCCCACATACAAGGTCCTGGGTTCAATCCCCGGCCCTGGTACCTAAAAAAAAAAAAAAAAATTTAAACAAAGAATTACCACATATCCCAGCAATTCCACTCCTAGGTATATGCCCTAAAGAACGGAAATCAAGGACTCAGACAGGTATTTGTATACCAATGTTCGTCACAGTATTATGCACAAATAGCCAAAAGGCGGGAGTAACCCAAGCATCCAAAAAAGAAAAGGGAACTATTGTTTATCAAATACCAGAAACTGCAATAATTCACCGTGAACTTGATAATCTGGGATTAGAAGGGAAAAAAGGCTAAAACTGTGCCGGAAGACAGAATTTGTGACTCGTGCAAGAGAGAATTCAAGTACTGCAGGCATGTGAAAAAGGGAGTAAAACAGTCAGAAACATAATTAGAGAAAATAATTAACAGTTTATGGTAGTGATAACGGAAACAAGAGATTTAGAGCTTAATCCCAATTTTGTACTAAGAGGTTATTCCAAGGTCTAGGAGAACTCATTGTCCTCTCCATTTCCTTGTTTTTCCTTCTGTAAAATGAAGAGAATACTGCTGGCCCTTTGTTCATTCACCAGCTATTCACACACCTTCATGGATACCCATCATCCTAATACCTTTTCCAGTTGGCTTCTATCCAACGGTGTGGGGTTGCATTCTGAACTATCCTCCTTTGAAAGTGTGTCAGGGGAGGACATTTTGCTGCCATCTGCTTTTCGTTTCTTTCCTCCTTATGTTTAAAAAAGAGAAAATTAACTAAAGTAATCAATAATCATGTTTACCAAATATCACTGTCCTCAGGAAACAACCTGCTGAAGATTACCTAGAAGGTCAAAGTAATAACTGTGCTACTCTAAATTTTAGTTCATTTATCACATGCCAAAGAAAAGATTCAATCACACAATCACTCCAATTACTGATGTCTTGATACGTATGGCCTCTTAAGTTAATTCAGTGTGGCTCATATGGAGACAAAAAAGAAAAGAATGTACTCACCTTTATTTCCTATTTTTGCTGAAACAGCAGTAATGGTTTGAGGTGTTATGTCTAAAGTTTCCAAGTCAAAGTTCGCAAGAGGAGGAACATAGTTTGGGGTGACTAAAACAGAAAACAGGTAGAAGCTCAATATATACCAACTGTATACTACCACAAGACTAGGAATGCAAATCATCCAATTGGCTAAAATCTAGTTTCAAAAAACACTAAGCATGGCTTAATCTTATAAGAGACAATCAAGTCATTTGACACTAATTATTTGGGCATAGCAAAATGGCCAGTGATAACTTATAGGAATAGCATATTAACTGATTATGATCAATCAACATAAAATCATTTAAATAATGATATAAAATATACAAGCAGATAAGGACCAAAAATAAAGTAACTTACATTTAAAATCTAAAGATATTAACAATATTTCATCACATAGAAGTTTGTTTCATACAAAATTATGTGAATCAAGCACCAGCATCTTAAAACAACTAGTTTACTTAATGGTCAGAAGGTCCTAACAGGCCTTTCATCTTTACTTATGGTACATTACTATGCTGAGGAAGGTAAAGGTCTGCAGTCTGACCTGCAAAGAAGTAAAGTAACTTTACAATAGCCCACCCAACACTGTATATTTTATGCTTTTCTTAAGCATCAAGATCTCTTGGAGGTAATAATAGGAGCAAAATGAACATTTTTTTTTTTTTTTAAATTTTACTCAGTATACATCTTCCTCGACTCAGATGAGTAGGGGACAGACATCAATGAGTTTAGCTTAAAAGCAAAGTTCTTTACCTCCTCATCACTGTACTAGCAGAGCCACTTCCCTTACCTGCCAGGTATTTTTCCAGGATCTTCTGTAGTTCCACGATGTGTTTTAACCGAGTGAACACCTTCCCCTTCATCTCGGGTGATGTTTGTTGGCAGAAGGCATTCACAATCTGCAAAAGTACAAATTATATTCTCATAACTTGAACTGTTCAGATTTTAACCTTGTTTGCATTACTCATCCTTTCATCTTCTTTAGAAGATGCCATTCAGTGGCAAGATCCGTGAGTTTAGTCCTTTATGTAGACATGTTCTCAGAAGGGTGGTGTAGAGATAAAAGCCCAAGGCCCAAACACAGGAAAGTGGACTTTTAATCCAAGTTACCTTATTACCAGTTACATAGAATAGCACAGTGGCTAGTGAGCACATATGTTGGTGAAATGAGCCCTATTCTGCTATTTACTAGCTGTGTGACCTTGACCATGTCTTTAACCTCTCTGGGCCTTTATTTCTTCAATTATAAAATGGAATGGGGAGATCCAAGATGGCAGAGTAGGGAATGGTAGTCCTCCATCAGAAATTGTGGGAAGGTTTTTTGATTTATTTCATATTATATACATTTTTTTTTAAACTTTTTTTTTTTTTCCTCTCTATAACTGGGTACCTTACTTGTGGAGGGTGGGCTGCAGAGTGCTTAACTGGTGAGCACTGGCGGCCTGAGATGGTTAGCTAGTGGCCTGAGAGGGAAACCTGTTTTCCTTCATTTTCTTTTTCTTTGCTTCTTTTTTCTCCTTAGTTTCTTTATTTTCTTTTTTCATTTTCCCCTTCTGTTGCTTTTTTTTCATTCTACTTTCTCTTATTTGGTCTTCAATTTCTTTCTTCTAGTCTTTCCAGTCTTTTATTTTATTCTATTTTTTCCGTTTCTTTTTTTTTTATTCCACCTTTTAAAATTCTTAATCCTTTTTATTTTTTATGACTTTTTATTCTTATTACTTTTTTTTTCCTGGATCTTTATGGTTATAGTTCCTTTTCCACCTTTTTTATTTTTCATTACTCTTTTTTCTCTTCTTTCTTTCTATGGTCTTAATAGTCTTTTGGGGGAACACAGACAACTATAAGAATATAGAATAAGTGGAACCAAGTGCCAAAAATGACCCTTAACTCAAAACAAAACAAAATAAAACCCTAGAGTAGAAAGAGAAGCTAACCAATTGAATAAGTCCATAAAGATAAACAGATGCCTAGACACCAGCAAAAAATTACAAGCCATACTAAGAAACAGGAAGACATGGCCCAGTCTAATGAACAAACTAAAAAAGTAGGAAGAGACGAAGAATGTGGAACAACTAATCAAGGATGTCCAAATATCATGAATCAACTTAATGAAATGAAGGACGACATAAAGGATATTAAGACACTGGGGAGACATACAGAAGAAATTGTAAGCATAGATAGAAAGAAAAAAAAAAAAAAAAAAAAAGATAACAGATCTGATGGTGATGAAAGGCACAATATAAGAAATTAAAAATATGTTGGGGGGGACACGGATGTGGCTCAATTGGTAGGGCGTCTGTCTCCCATATGGAGAGACCTGGGTTCGATCCCCGGGACCTCCCGATAAAAAAATAATAAAAATAATAATAATAATAAAAAAAATATGTTGGGGGGAAGTGGATGTGGTTTAAGCAATTGAGCTCCCGCCTACCACATAGGAGGTCCAGGGTTCTGTTCCTGGTGCCTCCTGGAGAAGACAAGCAAGACAGCGAGGTGGCACAACAGGCAGATATGGTGTGCTGACACAAGTAGATACAAAGAGGAAAGACAATGAGAGAGACAACAAAGCAGGGAGCTGAGGTGGCTCAAGTGATTGAGTGCCTGTCTCCCACATGGGAGGTCCCAGGTTCAGTTCCCAGGGCCTCCTAAGGAGAAGACAAGCAGACAGAGAGCACATAGTGAATGGACACAGAGAGCAGACCGTGAGTGCAAAGAACAGGGAGGAAATAAATAAAAGTTAAAAAAAAAAAAAGTGTTGGGAGCACCTAACAGCAGATATGAACAGTCAAAGGAAAGAATTAGTGACATTGAAGATCAAACATCTGAAATTGCACATCTGAAATCGCATAGATAGTCTAAAAGACAGAAAAAATTCAGCAGGGACTCAGGGAATTGAATGACAACATGAAACACACAAACATACATACACATTATGGGCATCCCAGAGGGAGACAAGAAGGGAAAGGAGGCAGGAGTTTGGGAGGAAATAATGGCTGAAAATTTCCCAACTTTTCTAAGGGACATGGATGTCCATGTCCAAGAAGTACAGCATACTCCAAACAATATAAATCCTAACAGGCCTATCCCGAGACACAAACTTATCATATTGTCATACACTCAAGACAAAGAGAAAATTCTGAAAGCAGCAAGTAAAAAGTAAAAAGAAAGCCGTCACATATAAGGGAAGCTTGATAAGATTAAGCACTGATTACTCATCTGAAACCATGGAGAAGAGTTCAAAATATTCACAGATATACAGAAATTAAGAGATTCTGTCAACAAGAGACCTGCCCTTCAAGAAATACTAAATGGAGTGCTACAGGTTGAAAGGAAAAAACAGGAGAGAGAGAAGGTTGAAGGAGAGTGTATGTAACTGTTGGGGAATTTAATGTAATTATGAATTCCCAAAAATATAATTGGATCGTGCTTGTAAACTGATCTGTTAATCTGGGTATGATTAAGTTATAATTAGGGCATTGAGCTCCACCCCTAGGTGGGTGGGGAGTCGAATATAAAAGGCAAGGCAGAGAACAGAGTAAAAGCAGTCTTTTGAGAAGCAGTTTTGATGTTGGAAAGAAGGCCCCAGGAGAAGAGAAGCAAGCCGTTCACCTGATCATCTACAGCTGACCTTGTGGAGGAAACAGGAGCTAAGCCCAGAGAAATGCAGCCCCGGGAAGAGGAGAAAAACCCCAGAAGCCTGAATCCTGGCAAACGTTAGCAGCTGTCTTGCTCTAACACATGGCAATGGATTGTGGTGAGAGAAAAAACGCTTTATGGCCTGGTATCTGTGGACTTCTACCCCAAATAAATACCCTTAATAAAGACCAACCCATTTTTGGTATTTCACATTAGTACCCCTTTGGCAGACTAATACAGTGTAGAAAGGATAACTAAGCTAAAGATTAACTAAAAGGATAAAAAGAGAAATAAAAACAAAATATAACAGGGAAGCGGCTGTGGCTCAATCAGTAGGGCTCCCGTTTACCATATGGGAGGCCCCGGGTTTGGTTCCCGGGGCCTCCTGGTGAAGGCAAGCCCACCCGCATGGCGTGGTTAGCTGACCCAGCGAGCACAAGCAGCAAGCAGGGGATAAATGAATAAATAAATAAAATCTTAAAAAATATATATATATATATATATATATATAAAACATATATAAACCTAAAGAAAAAATGGCTAATTTAAGTACTGCCTCGACAGTAATAACAGTGAATGTTAATGGATTCAACTCTCCAATCAAAACACACAGATTGGCAGAATGGATAGGAAAATATGACCCATCTATATGCTGTCTACAAGAAACTAACCTTAGACCTAGGGATGCAAGGAGGTTGCAAGTGAAAGGTTGGAAAACGATTTTACAAGTAATCTTTGATACACCCATGGGCCAGTTGAGCCCTGAATTTCAGCAGAGTTGCAACACCTACTCTCCAGTTCACTGGACTCACCCAGGACAACTAACAAGGAGATGATGATGGACAATGCCCATCCCAAGGAACAGAGAGTGTCTGCAACTGTAAGCAAGATAGTTCCATCCATCTGCCCCATGAGATCTAAGCTTCCTCTCAATTAGAAGCAGAGTGGGCATCACCATCACAAAATCCTCAAGGTTGGGGAATGAACAATGGACTAAAGTAGACATTATTATTCTATTATAGACTTACTATTCTAGCAATGGAAGAACTCTTATAATTGATATAAAGGCAGTGGCCACCAGAGGTTCTGAAGGAGGGAGAGGGAAGAATAGGTGTAATATGGGGGCATTTTCGGGACACTGGAGTTGTTCTGCATGACATTGCAGTGACAGATACAGGCCATTGTATATTTTGTCATAACCAACAAAATTGTGCGGGACAGGGTGTAAACTATAATGTAAACTGTAATCCATGGTTCAATATGTGTTCATCAATTATAACAAATGTACCACACTAATAAGAGATGTTGTTGATGTGGGAACATGTGGGAGGGGGAGGGAGTGGGGTCTATGGGAATCCCTTATATTTTTTATGCAACATGAGAAAATGAGAACACAACATATCAAAACCTATGGGATGCAGCTAAAGTGGTGCTAAGAGAAATTTATAGCTATAAATGCTTACAATAAAAAATAGCTAATGGGAAGCGGCTGTGGCTCAATCAGTAGGGCTCCCGTTTACCATATGGGAGGCCCCGGGTTCGGTTCCCGGGGCCTCCTGGTGAAGGCAAGCCCGCCCGCACGGCGTGGTTAGCTGACCCAGCGAGCACAAGCAGCAAGGGGGGGATAAATTAATAAATAAATAAAATCTTAAAAAAAAAAAAAAAAAAAAAAAGCTAAAATCAAAGACCTAACTGCACACTTGAAGGAAGTAGAAAAAGAACAACAAACTAATCCCAAAGCAAGCAGAAAGAAGGAAATAACAAAGATTAGAGCAGAATTAAAGGAAATTGAGAATTAAAAAACACTAGAAAAAATTGGCAAACCAAAAACTGATTCTTGGAGAAGATTAATAGAATTGACAAACCCTTAGCTAGACTAACAAAGAAAAAAATGCAAATAAATAAAATAAAAAACAAAAAGGGGATATCACCACTGATCCCACAGAAATTAAGAGTATCATAAGAGGATACCTGGAAAAATTGAGATGGATAGCTTAATGAAATGGACAAATTTCTAGAAACACCCAAGCAAACTACATTGATGAAAGAAGAAATTGATGAACTCAACTGACCAATCACAAGTAACGAGATTAGTCATCAAAAACCTCCCAACCAAGAAAAGACCAGAAACAGTTGGCTTCACAGGTAAATTCTACCAATCATTCCAGAAAGAACTAACACCAATCCTGCTTAAACTCTTTCAAAAAATAGAAGTGGAGGGAAGATTACCTAATTCACTCTATGATGCCAACATCACCCTAATACCAAAGCCACATAGAGACACTACAAGAGGGAAGCGGATGTGGCTCAAGCAGTTGGGTGCCTGCCTACCACAAGGGAGGTCCTGGGTTCGGTTTCTGGTGCCTCTTAAAGAAGACAAGCAAGACAGCGAGCTGACATGATGGGATGGCGTGGTGACCTGATGCAACAAGATGACACAGCAAGATAATGCAGGAGGAGACACAACAAGGAAACACAATGAGAGATACAACAAGCAGGGAGTGGAGGTGGCTCAAGCGATTGGGCCCCTCCCTCCAATATGGGAAGTCCTGAGTTCGGGTCCTGGTGCCTCCTAAAAAAAAAAAAAAAAAGACAACGAGCAGACACAGAGAGCACACAAAGAATAGACACAGCAAGGGCAAACAACGGGCGCGAGGGAGGAAAATTAAATAAATAAAAATAAGATCTTAAAAAAAAAAAAGACACCACAAGGGAAGAAAACTACAGACCAATCTCTCTAATGAATTTAAATGATAAAATCCTCAACAAAATACTTGCTAATCATATTCAACAACACTTCAAACAAATTATACTCCATGATCAAGTGGGTTTAATTCCTGGTATGCAAGGATGGTTCAACATAAGAAAATTAATCACTGTGATACACCATATTAACAGATTGAAAGAAAAAAAAATCACATGATCATTTCTATTGACGCAGGAAAAGTATTTGACAAGATATAGCATCCTTTCTTTATAAAAGCACTTTGAAAGACAGAAATAGAAGGAAACTTTAAAAAAAAAAAAAAGAAAGAAAGAAAGATAATCACCATCTCACACGCTATATAAAAATTAACTTAGGGGAAGCAGCTGTGGCTCAATCAGTGGGGCTCCCGTTTAGCATATGGGAGGCCCCGGGTTCGGTTCCCGGGGCCTCCTGGTGGGGGCGGGCCCGCCCGCACGGCGTGGTTGGCTGGCCCGGCAAGCGCAAGCAGCAAGGGGGGGATAAATGAATAAATAAATAAAATCTTTAAAAAAAAAAAAAAATTAACTTAAGATGGATCAAAGACCTAAATATAAGAGCCAATACCATAAAATTCCTAGAAGATAATGTAGGGAAGCATCTACAAGATCTAGTAGTAGGAAATGGACTCATAAATTCTACACCCAAAGTGCAAGCAATGAAAGAAAAAATAAACAGGACCTCCTCAAAATTAAAAAACTTTCGTGTTTCAAAGGAGTTTGACAAGAAAATGAAAAGGCAGCCTACTCAATGGGAGAAAATATTTGGGAACCACTTATCTAAAAAGGGTCTAATATCCAACATATATAAATAAATCCTACATCTCATAAAAATAAAAAGACAAACAACCCATTTAAAAAATGGGCAAGGGTTTGAATAGAAACTTTCCCAAAGAGGAAATACTAATGGCTAAAAAGCACATGAAGGGAAGCAGATGTGGCTCAAGCAGTTGAGTGCCTGCCTCCCACACGGGAAGTCCCAGGTTCGGTTCCCGGTGTCTCCTGAAAAAACAAACAAGCAGAACAAACGATAAAAACCAACTCAGGGAAGTCAATGTGACTCAGTGATTGTGTGCTGGCTTCCCACATACAAGGTCCCAGGTTCAATCCCTAGTCCCCGGTACCTCAAAAAAAAAAAAAAAAAAAAAAAAAAAAAGGGCATATGAAAAGATGCTCAGCATCACACTAGCTATTAGGGAAATGCAAGTCAAAACTACAATGAGATATCATCTTACATCCATTAGACTGGTGGCTGTTAAAAAAACAGAACTACAAGTGTTGGAGAGGATGTGGAAGAAAGGGAATCCTCATCCACTGCTGGTGGGAATGTAGAATGGTGCAGCCATTGTGAAGGACAGTTTAGCAGTTTCTCAGGAAGCTAACTATAGAACTGTCATATGATCCAGTAATCCCATTACTGGGTATATACCCAGAAGAACTGAAAGCAGGGACACAAACAGATATACGCACACCAATGTTCACAGCAGCATTATTCACTATTGCTAAAAGATGGAAGCAACCAAGTGTCTATCAACAGACGAATGGATAGGCAAAATGTGGTATATACATACAATAGAATATTACTAAGCTGTAAGAAGGCATGAGGTATTGACACATGTGACAACATGGATGAATCTTGAGACCTTATGTTGAGTGAAGTAAGCCAGTCACTAAAGGACAAATATTGCACGACCTCACTGATATGACCTAAGCATATTGAGCAGACTCACAGAGCTATAGTCTGGAAGATACGCTATCAAGAGACAGAAAGGGAGTAGAGAGTGATGAGCTGATACTCAATATGGACAAAACCTATGATAAGGTAGAAAGGGGTGGTTTAGCAGTGGATGGGAGTGATGGGGGTACAGGAATGTGAGTGCTGGAATGTGAGGGTGAGCAGGGTGGGGGTGTTAGGTTGGACTATCCATGGAATAGGGAGGACCGCTGGAGGAAAGAACAGGTGAACTCTGGGGTTTGTAGGTCTGTGGTTGAAACTATAATGGTGGGAAGGTTCTTTTGGCAAATATGGCAGGGGAGGGTCACTGGTGCAGGGCATCGGTGGTGGGGAGCTATGTGCACCTGGGACATGCTTCTATGGAGTATGAATGTGTTTATCTTGCCATAGTGTTCTCAGTGGGTGGAGATTCACACAATAAACAAGAAAATATTAAGCTCCCATCCTGTGGAGTCCTGTTATGTTCTCAAACAGAGGGGCAAGAATCTCTTGAGTACATAGGCAGTACCTAATTAAAAAAAAACAGATCAGTATGCCAAGCTCTCAATATTAATACATAACTATGAACCTTATTCTTCAAAAATTGAAACTTAGTGGTTACCATAGGTTCTGAGGGGAGGGGATGGGAAGAATAAGTGGAACATAGGGCATTTTTAGAACACTGGAATTGTTCTGCAACAACTAACAAAAGGATGATGATGATGGACAATGCCCATCCCCCAAAACAGATAGTATCTACAACTGCAAGATAGTTCTATCCATCTGCCCCATGGGATCTATTTTTTTTTTTTTTTTAAAGATTCTACCCATCCACCCATCTATCCCCCCTTGCTGCTTGCGCTCGCTGGGTCAGCCAACCACGCCGTGCAGGCGGGCCTGCCCTCACCAGGAGGCCCCGGAAACCGAACCCGGGGCCTCCCATATGGTAAACGGGAGCCCCACTGACCGAGCCACAGCCGCCTCCCTAAGATCATGTTCTTTTTTTTTTTTTTTTTTTTTTACCGGGAGGTCCCGGGGATCGAACCCGGGTCCCTCCATATGGGAGACGGACGCCCAACCAGTTGAGCCACATCCGACCCCCCCCATGGGATCTAAGGCCCTTTCAACTGGAAGCAGAGTGGGCATCACCATCCCAAAATCCTCAAGATTGAGAAATGAACAAGCATAAGAGGGAATGCAATTATGGACTAAAGTACACTTATTATTATTATTCTAATAATGGAAGAACTTGTAACACTGATATAAATAACAGTGGTCACCAGAGGTTCTGAGGGGAGAGGGAAGAATAGATGGAATATGGGGCATTTTTGGGACATTGGAATTGTTCTCCACAATATTTCAATGATGGATACAGGCCATTATACATTTTGTCAAAACTACAAAATTGTGTGATGCAAAGTGTAAACCATAATGTAGACTACAGACCATGGTTAGTAGCAATACTTCAATATGTGTTCATTAGTCTTAACAAATGTACCGCACTAATAAAAGATTTTGTTAATGGGGGAAAGTGTGGGAGGGGGAGGGAGTGGGGTATATGGGAATCCCCTATATTTTCAATTTAACATTTATGTAATCTAAAGCTTCTTTCAAAATAAAATTTAAAAAATGGAATGTAGTTGTATGGATTAAATAGTGTAAATAAAGAATTTAGCACAGCACTTGTTACAGTGTAAATGCTTGATAAATTTTGGTGACTTTGAACTCTCTGTACCTGAAACTCTATGTGTAAAGCAAGGATAATAATATCCATCCTGTCTACATCATAATAAATATAATTGTTAGATAATCCAAGTGAACCAACATTCTCTGAAAAAATATGCATGAGAGTGTTTTGAAAAGAAGTGAGATATAAATATAAGATGTTGCCATTATATCATAATTATCATGAAGCACAAATATATTTTGAAGGAAAGGGAAGACTACATTTCACCTGATTTCACTGAATTTAAACATTAAGTGTATGCTCAGATAAGCAGTATTTCCACAGTGGAGAAGTTGAGGAGGTTATTCCAGGTGGAAGAAAGAATAAGATGAGCAAAGTCTTGGAGATAGTAAAGCAGGATCAATATTAAGTGAATTTTAAGTATTTTGATTTGGCCACAACATATAGTAGATACAATTGGGAAGTGGTAGAACAAAGCTGGAGAAGCATTAAAAAGGCCAGTACTTTGTGAAGTTTTAGGGAATCTTGTGGGAACCAAGGAAATTGTTTCTTTCAGAAAGGGACTATAGACAAGAGGTGAAATTTCCCATTTAACTTTGTTTACCTCTCGGAACCAGTTGAGAGTAAGAAATATGAGTGAACACATGAATGAATGCTCTTTAAAAGACATGGACTGCATCCTCTCTCCAGGCTCCAGGTCAGTGAGAAATACAGGACAATCTGAAAGAGAAGAACAAACATTTCCAACTTCCTTTAGTTCAAGGCAAGAGACCTTAGTTGCTGCCCCCCTGGAATGAGCTCTCCTTGCTATTTACTTTCCCCTTTAACTAATATTTGAGGGTCAGGCTTTAATTAGTCTCAAAAATATTTCCATATCATGCAGCAGTCGATAAATATAAGTAAGTTTTGCAAAGTTATAGAGGCAAGGAACAGAAGGTAATATGGTACTATGATAACAACGGGTTCGGTATGTTTTCTTTGGAATTCCATCATTACTGCTATAGTACCCTTTGTGCAGTTATAAAATTCCTTCTCACATATACCATGTACTGATATGTTCTTTACCAAAGAAAGGTTACAAAGAAGGAAGGATCTGATGAACTCATCCCATACCTAATAAACCATCAATCTCCTCCAAGTTTCCATTATGTTGTTTTTCCACACAAAGTCTCAGTAGCCGGAAACAGGAAGCCAAGCACAACGGAGACACCAATCTGAAAGGAAAAATCCGTTTCTAGATCACACTTATAAGCATAAAAGCATATAAAGCAAATCATGTCTATAAGGAGCCCAACCTTATAGTTAAGCAGTTCCACCCCAAATAAGAACAAATGACATTTAAGGAGGTCACCTGGAGCAGTGAAGGAGATTTAATGGATGATAAATATGTAATGAACTGAATTGGAGGCAGGTAGAAGGTATGTGGAGTTAACGTTCATGTGTTAGAAGTGGAGATAAGATGGAAGGAGGAAGTGAGAGTGACAAAGATAGCCAAGGATTGGGGAAGCGGCTGTGGCTCAATCAGTAGGGCTCCCGTTTACCATATGGGAGGCCCCGGGTTCGGTTCCCGGGGCCTCCTGGTGAAGGCAAGCCCGCCCGCACGGCGTGGTTGGCTGACCCAGCGAGCACAAGCAGCAAGGGGGGGATAAATGAATAAATAAATAAAATCTTTAAAAAAAAAAAAAAAAAAAAAAAAGATAGCCAAGGATGATCATTAGTGAGAGAAGGTTCAGTAGAAAGCAATGGGTAAGGAACAGAAAAGATCCTCACAGAACATCTGTGGGTTGTCATGAGGCAAAACAAATTGCAACCCCAGGGTCTGAAAAATCATAAGGACTCAGCCCTATTCTCTCTAACCCCTCCAAATACCACTTATCCTGAAACAAACCCTTTTACTCAAGTTCCCCACAGATTGAAAATATTGTGGAATTCCCAGTGAACACTCAAAATACTAACAAAGGTTTTAGAAAAGAAAAACTGCACTGACTTTTGGTCTGATTCCTGTGAAGTCATTCTACCCCCATCTTTTGCAAAGTCCTGAGAGAACAACAGTGGCAGGAGGTTGATGGCGATCCCATCACGACTACTGTATTCTTCCAGTGCGTAGAGAGCTTTCACAGGAAACGGATAGTCACTGTGGAGAGAACCCAGAATTTGATGCTCCAACTCAGGGGCAAGCAAGGCTACAGGGGAAACCATATGAACAAACCAATCTCATTCACTGTGGGGAGAAATTTTAAAAATGGGGCTTGAAAGAACAATGGGGAGCCTTTTAGAAATTCTGAAGCTGGAGGTGCAAAGGCATTGGGACTGGGGAAAAAGAAGCTGTGGAACTGGGTTGGACATGGCTGAAGCCAAGGACATTCTGAAGTTTGTACCAGCTATTGACATAATTGACATGATTCTTCACAAGTGCATTCAACCAAGTCAGTGAGTAAAAAGTACTTACCCTTCTGGAACAACACAGAAGTCCACCACAAAGGCATCTTGGAAATTGTTAAAGACGGTCTGCCCAACCCATTCCTTCAGGAAGCAAACACACAAAACAGGCAGTATAGCCTAGGATATACTTGCTGAAGGGCCCTAGACAAATTACTTTTAATCTTTTTAAGTTTCAGTTTCCTCATTTCTAAAAAGGAAACAATAATACATAGTTTATTATTATAAAGTGGAAATGTGATAATGCATGAAAAAGTGCTTAGCACAGTGCTTGGCATAGAATAGGATTTCAAAAAGACGGTGGCTATCAACATCATCATCATCATCATCATCATCATCAACAACATCACTACTATTATTACTGTTATTACGCAAAGGAGGCTTCATAAGACAGCCCTAAGGCAGGGTGGAATATAAGAGCTTTCCCAACTAGAATTTGGATGATCCCTCTATTTCTGCACTGCAACAGAGAGCAGAACTTGAAGAGTGTACAGTGAAGCAGCTCTCATGCTTCACTGATTTATGAGAAAAGATACTTGGCTTTACCAGGGCTTTTGGAGCCAGTTTTCCCCCTTGGATCAGGTTGGCAAATTCATCATAATAAAGCGCACAGGCCTGAGGAGACTGCTCACTGCAGGAGTGAACCAACTGCAGCAAGGAGGTCACCTGGAGCAGTGAAAAGAAAGAATGGCTCAATTCTTGGGCTGTCATGCCTTCCTAAACTCCATTCACCCCAGTTAGTAGTAAGTTATCCCTTTCCAACTTCTCTGGTAATGTATTTATTACCTCCCACCTGAGGTTTTCCTTAGGCTCCTGACCGTTCTCTTTCCAAACTCATTGCTTTTCCAATCCATCAGACACATGCAGCCAGGTTAATTTTTCTAGAGCAAATCTTTGGTTATGCCATTTCCATGCTAAGAAACTCGTTATGACTACCTCTGTCTAAAAAATTAAATCAAAATGGCTTCATGTGACATTCAAGGCCCTCTGTTTTGGAACTCTAAACTAGCTTTATCTCCAATATCCAATTACACACTATGTGCCCCTACACTCTAGCTAACCTGCTATTCTTTCAACATGGCATAGCTTTCTTGCTCTTTAGAAATTTACTATTAGGGAGGATTGGAAAGATAGAGAAATAAATGCAACCCAAGTCAGTAGGTTCTAAGTGTCACAAGAGTGGTACAAACCACAAAAACTATGAATTCAGAAAAATATATTTTTTAAAAAAGAAGGATTCTTTCTGGCGAACTGACATTGACAAGCAGCAATTCCTCAGTTACTCATAAATGTACTTGACTATATTATAAGAACTCACCTGTGTACCCTGTTCATTGTTCAGGTCTGTTCTCCCTTGGGTAAGACTGGAAGGTCCACTAATAAAAACAAAGAATTTTAGTTTCAATTTTGCAAAACTTTTTAATAATCAGCAATAAGTATTAGGAATCCTGTCTTCCCTGGGGCAAGGAGATAAAAGTACATGAAGGGGGGCGGATGTGGCTCAAATGGTTGGGCGTCCGTCTGCCATATGGAGGGGCCTGGGTTCGATCCCCGGGACCTCCCGGTAAAATTAAAAAAAAAAAAGTACATGAAGGCACAGAGGAGTATTTATTTAGACCATGCACAATGTAGAGTAGAACAAATAAATGATGGCTATTTATTTTTTTTTTTTTTATTTTTTATTTTTTTACCGGGAGGTACCAGGGATCGAACCCCGGTCTCTCCATATGGTAGACGGACGCCGAACCTCTTGAGCCACATCCGTTTCCCAGGCTATTTATTTTTAAGAGCACTTTATTTATTTATTTGTTTTTTGAATAAGAACTCATTTTTTATTTGTCTAGAATTCTGAAGCAGGTTAATTTAGAAGAGGAGGGATATGGAAATGTGCGGGGGCGGGGTTCTGCAACAGTTCTTTGGGGCTCTTTCAAGGGATTTAGACTGAGACTGATGGGACAAATTCTTTAAATTGTCTGATTTGGGTTAAAAATTTTCAAGGATTTCTCCCATACCACTCTATCATTTCTTTGAGATAGCATCGGTCCAAGTCCTTCTCTCAGGTCTAACAGCCATTTTAATAGTTTGGGCTTTATACTGTGCTGGCCCACATAGCATTTTAAAAAAAAAGTTTCAAAAAAAAATTACTTGCCAGCATAGTAACATTTCAGAGGAGATATCCAAGTATCTAATTCTAGGAAGCCCTGGCCACCTGGGCTTGTGGCACTTACTTTCCCTTGGTGACAACAGGCTGCTATTGACCATAGCTGCCCTTGAAGCTGCTTGCTAGGCCAGACCCACTTTATTTAATGACAATATTTTATCTGGCTCCTGTAGGCATTTGAGTTTGAAAGCCCCAAGTGCTGTAATTTAAAAAAAGAACAGGGAAGCGGCTGAGGCTCAATCAGTAGGGCTCCCGTTTACCATATGGGAGGCCCTGGTTTCGGTTCCTGGGGCCTCCTGGTGAAGGCAAGCCCGCCCGCACGGCGTGGTTAGCTGACCCAGTGAGCACAAGCAGCAAGGGAGGGATAAATGAATAAATAAATAAAATCTTTAAAAAAATAAAAAATAAAAATAAATAAAAAATAATAAAAAAGAACAGAGCTTAAAAAGACTGAGTGTGACTGCATGCAAGTAATCATCTGAGAGGGAGTCAACCAAAAGAACAAATGAAAGAGAGAAGGAGAAAAAGGTGGTGACTTGCATAGGATCAGTGGAAGCCAGAAAGAGGCAGAGGGGGCAGGGGTCAGGTTAGACAATTCCTGCTGGGACCAACAGGGGGCCTTAAAGTCCCAGGACTGGGAAGTGGATGTGGCTCAGGGTTGAGTATCTGCTTCCCACATGGGACGTCTCGGGTTTGGGTCTAGTGCCTCCCCAAAACAAACAAACAAACAACAAGCAAACAATGAAAAATCCAACTCGGGGAGCTGATGTGGCTTAGTGGCTGAGCACCGGCCTTCCACTCACCAGGTACCAGGTCCCGGGTCCAATCCCCAGGCCCCGGTAACACACACACACACACACACACACACACACACACACAAAAGCCCCAGGACCGCTTGGTTGCCACTTGGTGTAACTTCTAGATAGCTGGGAGAGGAAGTAGGAGAATATTCAGGACACTTCTATGTACATGAGGCTTCCAAGTTAAGAGTCAGAATTTCTACATTTGGCTGGTTATTGAGATTCTTTGAGCCAAATCCTGGGGTCCCAGAGGAAAAGGGCATGGCTCTATTCTTGACATAAGAGCAACCTGACGGTGGCACTGGGACCCCCTTGATCATTAGGATGGATTTGGCTGTTCTGGCTGAGTGGGTAGGGTCCCCTTCCACCCTCACTGTTCCAGGTGAGACTGTCCAGAAGCTGTGTGCTGGTCACAGGTGGAGGACTGCATTCCCTCCTACCTCATTTCATTATTAGATACTGCCTCTGGGTTCTCTCCCTGTCCCTGGGTCATTGGGTAGTTCCTACCTTGCTCCAGCAGACCAGAGCCCTCTGGGGCATCATTTTCAAGTTCCACCTGGGGAACTCATTCACATGCAGATTCCTGGAACCAAACCTTTGAGTGTGGGGTTTAGGACTCTGCCTTTTAATCAAACAGCCCCTAGGTGCTTCTTTATTTTTTTTCTAGGTACTGGGCTGGGGGATTGGACCTGGACCCCACAAGTGGGAAGCCAGCACTCAACCACCAAGCCACACCAGCTGTAAGGGCACTTTAAATTAGTAATAATAATAACAGCAAGCACTTATTTAGTGCTTACCACATGCCAGGAATTGTTCTAAGCATTTAATGCTCTCAACAACCCCATGAAGTAAATACTATTAACCTCATTTGAGAGATGTAGGACTACAAAGACACAGAGAGTGGTAAAGTAACTTTCCAAAGGTCATTCAGCTAATAAATATTGGAGCCAGGATTTGACCCAGCAAGCAGCATGGCTTCAGAGCATGAGCTCTTAAACAATATACTAGATGGCCTCTACAGATGACTAATGCTGATTCTAAGGAAGTCTCCTTACATCTCAGGAGTTCCTAACAAATCATTTCCAAGGAGCATGAACTGAATGCCAATGTTATTTTGAAATGGCAACATCTTATCAAGCCCCAAACCTGATGCTTCTTTAGGTGCTATAACTGTGGCATCAAAGTGCAATGGGGGGAAAAAGCCTACAAAGAAGACCTTATATGTACCAAACATGATATAACAGAAAGGAACAACATAGCAATAGAGAAACCTGCATTGTCTAGAGCCTAGGACCAAGAGAAGATACATAAAAATACATCCCAGGATCTCCAGGTATCCTTTCTCATTTTGATGAGACTTTGGTTGGCAGAAAATGCTCTGCCTTGGCATGCTTCTAGATTGTAAGATTTGAGTTGTTTTGTTTTGTCTTGTATTTTGCATGTTTACATGCATCTTATATTTCCCTGAAAACTAAATAAAGTTTTTGACTTTAAATAAAAAAAAAAAAAGACATCCCAGGAGGATCAGTTTTCCTCTTAGTGAAACAATCTCTAGTTTTTAACTGTCAGACTGTAATGACTATGATCACAATTCTGTGAAAATTATATTTGGAATACAGTCAAGATTAGAGGGGATTTTGGTTGAAAGGGGAAGTCTAGGGTCATATATGACAATAGTAGGAAAGCTATAGGATAAACTTGGGACCGTATAACACAGTGAACCCTCTTGTGGATGGTAACTGTGGTTAATAGCACAAATATAAAAATGTTCTTTCATGAACCATAACAAATGTACATTACTATTACAAGGTGTTAATAATAGCCTGGTATATGGGGAAAAAGACAATTTATCAATTATAGTTAATAGTAATATTGTAACATTTTTCCATCAATTGTAACAAAGGTACTAAACCAATACTAAGGCTCAATAATGGGGGTTGGGTATCAGGGATAGGGGATTTTTCTTTTTGGAATAATGAAAATGTTCTAAAATTGCTTATGGTGATGAATATATAACTGTGATATACAGAAAGCCATTGATTGTACACTTTAGATGGACTGTATGGTATATGAATAAAACTTAAAAAAAAAAAAAAAACATTAGAGGGGAACAAAGAAAAGTATCAACATGTATTTGCTAATTTCTCTTATTATGGTTTTAATATTTACTCTTATGTTGTCTATACAATATAATGCTTTTTTTTAAAGGCAGCAACTTGACTAATTTACCTTGAGCCTCAATGTCAGAACCTCCATGCTTACCTGTCTGACGCCATGATGCCTGCCATGGTGACAGCACCAATAATTCCAATGAGTTTGTACTTAAATATGGTGCTAGAGAGCTGCTTTCGTATCACCAGGTGCATGTCATCCTGCAATAAGACAGCAATGGAGAAAGATAAAGAGGCTGGATGGCACAGAAAAAGTACCTATGGATGGAACCAAAAAACGTAAAATAGGAAGGGTTCTATCATTTACTAACTGTGTGGCCTTTGGCAAGTCATTTCATTTCTGAGTCTCAATTTTCTCACCTATAAAATGGGTAAGGTTGTGTAAGTATTAGAGACAAATTATAAGAAATTCCCAGCACAGTACCTGATAGATGGTACACAGTGAATAATAATAGTTACTACTATTATTGTGGTGGTGGTTCTCTAAAAAGATATGAGAATTATATGCTGTTTGCTGTTCAAGTTAAAATAATGAAATAGCTCTATATTACTGATGTGAAGTGATCTCTAAAATACACTGTTAAATGAAAAAAGAAGATGAAGGGGAAGCAAAAGAGGGGGATAGGGGAGGGATGGAATATCGGTACATACAGATTTGTAAATACTCAGAATATCTCAGAAGGGTATAAACTAGTAATAGTGATTGCCTCTAGGGAGTAGAACCAGATGGGTAGAAGACTTAGAGGGAGAGAGAATTATTTTTCACTGTATACCCTCCTGTACTTTTTTACTTTGGCACCATATTACCTAGTCAAAATCTTCCTTAAAAAATAAAAAAGGGGGAAGCGGATGTGGTTCAAACGATTGAGCTCCCGCCTACCACATGGGAGGTCCCGGGTTCGGTTCCCGGTGCCTCCTGGAGAAGACGAACCAGACACGGAGCTGGTGCAACGGGCAGGTGCAACAAGCTGGCACAACAGGCAGGTGCAACGAGCTGGCACAACAAGTAGACACAAAGAGGAAAGACAATGAGAGATACAACAAAGCAGGGAGCTAAGGTGGCTCAAGTGATTGAGTGCCTCTTTCCCACATGGGAGGTTCCAGGTTCAGTTCCTGGTGCCTCCTAAAGAGAAGATGAGCAACAAGCACACAGTGAATGGACACAGAGAGCAGACAATGTATGCAAACAAGGGTCGGTGGGTGGGAACAAATAAATAAATCTTAAAAAAAAAAAAAATTTTTTTTAAAAGGGTGGCTGGTGTTCAAAGTCACAGTCCAGAATGGAGTACTGCCAGAGGTAGTACTGAAGTTATAAAGAATTATGATTTATGATTCTAACCTAATTTCTCTTATTTTTGTCCCTTTGCCTGGCTTTTTCAGTGAATGGTGTTCACAAATAAAGCAAGGCCAGATGAAGTTCACATTAGATGTAGATGTTCCTCAAAGAACAAGGGAATTCTGTGTCCCCACAGCATTCAGTACAGAACCTGAAAGGCTTTTCTTACTCAGTTAGCTGATTGCAGACCCACCTGTGCCCTAATAAACTAAGCTCCTTGAGGACAAAATAGTAGAATATATTTAGCATCCTTGTGCCTGGCATAAAGTAGGCAATTAATAAATATTTGTGGGAAGCGGCTGTGGCTCAATCAGTGGGGCTCCCGTTTACCATATGGGGGGCCCCGGGTTCAGTTCTCGGGGCCTCCTGGTGGGGGCAGGCCCGGCCGCATGGTGTGGTTGCTGACCCGGCGAGCGCAGGCGGCAGGGGGGGGATGAATGAATAAATAAATAAAATCTTAAAAAATAAATAAATAAATAAATAAATATTTGTGATAAGAAAAAATAAATACTATGGCTATGTATTCTTTTTCTACTACTACACAAGGTGGAGTGATTTTGTTCAGCAAATTTTAAGTAAAGAGGTTTAAAAGGTTCTTTCCCAATACATTGCCTCTTACCTGGATGTGACTGCCAGCTGCATGCTCCTTGCTAAATGCCAGTGTGCTGAGAATATAGAAGAGTTTTCGTATTTGCTGAGGAGACAAATTATCCAGGTAATCTAAAATGCCCTGTGAGAAAAAAATTGTCAATGATGAGGTGAGCAACTGACATTTTTTCCTTATAAAAAACATACAGGAAAAGGACAAATACTGTATGAATGCGTTACTATGAACCAAATATATTGTGTAATATATTGTTTGATTAAAAAAAAAAATTTATATGTATCCATTACATTTAATTGAGAAATGTATATATTTATTCATCTGTGTTTACTTTTTAGTTTTTATTGTTTATATTTTCAATTATTAAATGTACAAAAGAAAAAAAGAAAAAAACAAAAACAAAAAACATACAGGCAGAAAACACAAACATCACAAACCCAGGAGAATAATAAAATATTTGTATTCATCAATGGAAGGAAGGAAGGGAGGGAGGGAGGGAGATAGGGAAGGAGGGAGGGAGGGAGGAAGGAAGGAAGAAAACAGAAACACATGCAGATAGCTGGGCACCTGTTCCCCAAAAGCTCAAGTTCCCTACAGCTACTCTCAGTGTAGTCTAAAGGGTTACTATTCTAAACAGAAGCTGAAGGGGCACTTGCAGTTTTCTAAATGGAACAAAGTGGGAAGCGGCTGTGGCTCAATCAGTGGGGCTCCCGTTTGCCATGTGGGAGGCCCCGGGTTCGGTTCCCGGGGCCTCCTGGTGGGGGCAGGCCCGCCCGCACGGCGTGGTTAGCTGACCCAGCGAGCACAAGCAGCAAGGGGGCGATGAATGAATAAATAAATAAAATCTTTAATAAATAAATAAATAAATAAATGGAACAAAGAGTAGAAACCATCACCAGGAAAGATAAAAGTTATTTGTTCTCTTCACCCACATAATTCTGGACTTTAATCATCTCTTGCTTAGTCATCCTAACATACCTCTCAGTTCTTCCTATTCTTTATCTCCCTCTTTCCCTTTGTCTCAGTGAAAACAATATTCCATCAAGGATAGTCTCTTATTCCATTCCCTACCATATTATCCCTCCCCAGCTTCTACTCCATGAATTATTTATCCTTTCTCTATACTCTGGAAAGAGTCACAAGGGGACTATTTGCTTTTGGGCCTTGGGCTAAGGACTTAATTTTTCTAAGCCTCAGTTTTCTCATCTCTAATATGGGGATAATAGCTATATCAACTCTCAGAATTAGTCTGAAGATGAAGATATATATTTAAACTATTAGTCAACTGTTTAAATTCTTTCACTTCTTACTGTCCATTGAATTCTTCCTCTCAGCCACAAAGAATCTCAAACCTCTCCATCTGAAAAATATCTTCCTTCCAGCCTGCTTCTCCCTCAAGCTACCTTTTTCACATTCTTCTCCTCAAGGTTTCTTAAAAATGCCCTCATGTCTCTATTCCTCAAGCTACTGCTCTCTGGCTTCCAACCTTATTGAATTGTAACTGTTCTGTCAGAGGTTACTAGGAGGATGCTAATTGCCAAAGCAGCAATAGTATTTTCTTCATCTTCTTCTTCTACAGCAGCTAATATGGTAGACAAATTCCTCATCCGTGAAACTCTCTTTCCTGGGTTTGTTTGTTTGTTTTAAGATTTTATTTATTTATTCCCCCCTCGTTTTTGAGCTCGCTGTCTGCTCTCTGTGTGTTCTTCTGTGTCTGCTTGACTTCTCTTTAGGCGGCACTAGGAACCGATTCTGGGACCTTCTGGAGTGGGAGAGAGGTGCTCAATCTCTTGCACCACCTTAGCTCCGTGGTCTGCTGTGTCTCTTATTGTCTCTCCTCTGTCTCTTTTTGTTGCATCATCTTGCTGCGCCAGCACTTGTGTGGGTCAGCTCACCACTTGAGCCAGCTAAGCGCATGGGCCAGCTTGCCTTTCACCAGGAGGCCCCGGGAATTGAACCCTGGACCTTCTATATGGTAGATGGGAGCCCAATCACTTGAGCCACATCCGTTTCCCTCTTTCCCAGCTTTTGCTACTTGACATTCTTCCAGGTCACATTATTCATATTCTAGTTTTCTCATTTTCCTTCCATGGAAACTTTGCTCCTATCTGCACCTTAAACCTTAATGTCTTCAAAATGTCTGCTCTTCTAGGCTTCTATGCACTTCTGCGTCAAAATCTGCCTCACTTGAGCTCTAACCTCTATGTTTGTGAACATCCAACCTAAATCTTCTATCCAATGTATCCATTAGGCTCCAAATCTAAATTCCCACCTATCTACTAACTATGCACACACAGATGTCCTAAACTAAATTCATATTTCCTCCAGAAGATGCACTCCCTTCTGGTCTCCTCGGAAAATGGCCCACCTATTCACTTAGTTTCCCCAAATGGAAACTTGGACCTAGTTTCCCTTTTCCTCATTGTCCTATATCTTGTCAGTCACCCAGTCATGTTAATTTGAACACCACTTTGTCTTTTAAGTCATTATTTCCTCTCCATCCCCAAAACCTTAATTTAGATCATTATCCTTACTTCCTTGGACCATTTCAGGGGTCTCCAATCCATCTACCACATGGCCTACAGAGTTATTTTTCAAAGTCGAGCCTTGATTAGATCAACCTCGTTAGAAACCAGTAATAGCTCCTTATTGGCTATATAATAAAGTTCAAACTCTCTAACACAGTCTTTGAGACCCTTCACAATCTGGTCCTATCTTATGTCCTACCAGCTTGTCCTCCCATCACTCCTCACCATATGTCCTATTCTCCAAACACACCAGTTTGCTTGTTATGCCACAGGCACCCCATGGACTTGGGTGCCAATTTGCTTCTGTTCTAAAGGAAAAGTGCCTAGAATACACTTTCACTTTCTCTAGTCAAATCATTCCCATTTTTCAAGTGTCACTCAAATGTTGTCTCTTCATTGAAGAATTCTTCAATTCCCCAAGCAGAATTAATTATTCCTGCTGTGGCGTACCTTCAGCACTTTCTTCATTACAGAATTCATCACATGGTATTTATTGTGACTTGCTATGTGTCTGTCTATCATCTAAGGCAAGGCCCTATCTTTATATCCATAGCACCCAGAATAGAGCCTGGCACACAGATATAAAGAAGTGATAGTTGAATGAAAATACATATATATAGATGAGGTATATTTTATATTACTTGCCTATCACCTCACCTCCTTCCCATCCCCCCACAAATTATAGTGTTTAATATATAAAGGACAGAAAATAAATGACTGCTAATTAGCAGATATCAGATAGCTCTCAGAAGTACGTAAGGAAAAAAATGACTCACTATATGTTATGGAGGAAATAGATACCTTCACAAAGACAGCATTCAACCGCATAGCAGATAGGTTTAGAACTACCAACTCAAGGAGGACATCCAATGCAGTATCAACTTCAGTGTCATTCCCACTGCAGATATGAGATACTAGGGCACCGACCACTTCCTACAAGGGGAAGAGTCCATAGGACAGTGTGAAGAAAAATATGGTATGGCTATCTTACAGGGGATCAGCCTGGGACCATCCCAATCTCTAATTTTGTTAAAATCACAACCAACCTGTATCCCATTGTAGCCATTTGGCAGTTTGATGTAATTATGAATTCCAAACATATAAATTGGATTATGCTTGTAAACTGGTATCCTAATGTGGGCATGATTAAGTTATGATTAGGGTGTTAACTGGGCCACGTCAGTAGGGTGTTGAGCCCCACCCCTTGGTGGGTGGGGGAATCAAATATAAAAGGCATGGCAAGAACAGAGTTGAAGAAGTTTTGATGTTGAAGTTTTGATGTTGGAGAGAAGGCCCTGGGATAGAGACCAGCCATTCGCCTGAGAGTTCACAGCTGGCCTTGTGGAGAGAAGCAAAGCCTAGAGAGCTTAATAGGCTACAGCTGACCTTGTGGAGGAAACAGAGATGCTAAGCCCAGAGAGAAACGCAGCTCCGGGAAGAGAGGAACCCAAGAAGCCTGAACCCTGGCAAACGTCAGTAGCTGCCTTGCTCCTACACGTGGCAATGGACTTTGGTGAGGGAAGAAACTTATGCTTTATGGCCTGGTAACTGTGGACTTCTACCCCAAATAAATACCCTTTATAAAGACCAACCAATTTTTGGTACTTTGCATCAGCACCCCTTGGCTGACTAATACACCCATCATCTAATTCTACTATCTAGTTTTTAGTAATGATGACTTCAGAAGGTTTAGGATTATGCCGATGTAACTACACTAAATATTGAGTCTTGACTTATTTCCTATAATTTAGCAATAAGCACTATCTAAGCCCTCCTGATTTTGCTCCTTGATGTAGTCTCTTTTTTTTTTTTTTTCCCACATGGCTTAAATTTTACCCCTTATGTTATGGCTGTCCTTAACCTGTTGAAATTTCTTGAAAAGATGGCACTCAAGGAACTAAGAGTTTTAAAGGTTTTCTCCATACACAGAGGTTAGAATTGTACATTTCCAAGCATACATGGGTCACAATAGTGCTCCTAAGACATAGACGGCTCAAAAACATGTCTTAAACACCACTCTCCTTTTCCTTTATACTGCTGCTCCATAACAGAGTCATATGGTTTTTCTTAAGTGCACTAGCTAGCTCATGCCAACTGTATCTATTGCTTTGCTTTAATTTTTTTTTTACTTTGTCTTCATTTTTACAGTCCATTCAAATGGTTTTAACATTGTTAATAAAAGGTAGACTATAAATAACAAATACACGTTTTCTACATGTTTCATAGTCACTTTCCACAAGTATAGCCCTCTCTCTCTGGATATATGCTATTAAATTTTGGGTCTCATGGTCATGAGAATAGTTTTAGGCCCTTGGAATAAGTCCTCAAGCACTTCTTAATTTGTTTTTCCCCATACTTCTTTCTAGAGAACAATTCCAGGATCAACTGATAGTTGATTATTTACAGCTATATTTCAAAACAACCCAAACCACCTGATAACCGCACCCCTTTAAGTCAAAGTTTTTGAAGTAGGGTTTGTTTTTTTTTTGGCCGGGGGGGGCGGCGGGTAATTGAAGTAGACTGAATCTGGACATTAATTAGACTCTGAAAATGTTAGAGCTCAGATCACAGAGTTAGATAATCTAATCCATTCTCTTCATTTTATCAATGCTGAGGCTTGAAATGAGTTTTCCTAGGCCTTTTCACTTTAATACCAACAACCAATAAGAAATAAACATCAGATTACATTCAGTTGACTTTTCCCTGTTCCCTTCTTGCCCATATTTCAACATACCTGCTGGCAGTAAGTGTCAAAGAACTTAAATGCATATTTGTATAGGAGACTGCCAAAAGAAATTACACTCTGCTCTAGGGAATGCAGCAAAGTCTGAGCCAACAACAGAATGGATGGACAAATATCCTTAAGAACCTATGAAAAGAAAGAGGACAGAAAAGGAGCTGTGGGGAAAACTCAGTACAGCAATTTAAGATTTACTCACTCTTTTGGGATGTCAGAGTTCTCCTTTCCATCTCTCATTTTAACTTCAGGAACTTTAATCTTTGTTTTTGTCAGAATAATCCTTCACCACTGAGTTTTCTTCCAGGATCATTGGGATTCCATATATAGATAAGAATTGAACTTGAAGCTCAAAGAAGTTAAATTACATGCCTAATGGCACTACTGCTATCTGCCCAAGTTGGGACTAGAACTCAGATCTTCTAAATCCTGGTTTTTCACTCAAACATGCTGCCTCCTTGTGGACAGAATGAGCCTGCTGTCATGGTTATAATTTGAAATCAGTCTATAAGGTTAATTCTAACTAATTTTTTTAATCCTAATTTTTTTCCTAAAATAGATTGAGAAGAGAACTGATCTTGTCCTACCAATAATACAATAGATGGAGGCCAAAGGACCAGGATTAATAACCAATTATTACTCCCAGCTTCTTTTTTTTTTTTTTTTTTTTTTTTTACCAGGAGGTACCGGGGATCGAACCCTGGTCTCTCCATATGGTAGACGGACGCCGAACCTCTTGAGCCACATCCGTTTCCCAACTCCCAGCTTCTTTACTGATATCACCATTTAAAAAATCCTTTAAGCACTCAACTAGATATGCTGTATTGGGGAAAACACAATGGAAAATACATGGTTTCTGCCCTCTGGAAAACTACAGCTAAAAACATTTATCATCACCAGAGTTAAGCAAAGACAGGACTCCAAGATTAAATAATACAAACATGAAACCCATTTCTAAATATTCTATTCCAAATATAAAATCTTAAGACCTGACCTGTAGACCTGACTACATATTATTAGTTCTTAAGCCATGCCCCAAACCTCTGGTCCATCCAGTTTTCTAATAAGTTCTACACTGAATATTCATTTGACAAAACACTATTTCCAGCCTATAAAATTCCAATTTGAATGGTGTAACTTTCAAGAAGAATGATCAGCTAAGGTTTACAGTGTTGAGTGGCCAAATATTTGATGGTTCAACAGATTCATATTCATGTCCTATTAGCATTCCTTTGGTCTCAATCTCCTCAGGGATTTTATACACTACTTAGAATAGGATATAGAAAGCAAGTTTGTCAAAGCTACAGATCACAAAGCTAGGCAACTAAACATAGATCTAGGACAACTAAAATAATTGATGCATATTAAGATTCAGAAAATGTCAGTGAGTTTGAACAACGGACTGAAACTAATGAGATGAAATTTTATGAGAGCTGTAAAGCCTTTCATTTCAGATGCAAAAAGCAAGTTATGCAAGTATGTAATCTAGAACACCTGACTTAAAACAGTTCCTATAAAAAAGAATTTGGGGTTTGAGTCAAATAAGTTCAATGCAAATCAATTTTGTGACCTTTTTGTTAAAAAGGTGAAAACCAATCATAAGTTGGTCATAACGCCTCAGTCAAGGTAAGCAATAATCCTACTATGTTTTGAAATACAGTGAGCTCCCTGTCCAAGATCAAACCCAGCAAACGTGTTGTCAAGATTCCCATACTAGGTAGGAAATGTTAAAATAACTTCTAATTTTCAAACTAATGTTATCTGATTTTCTGACACTTACCGAGGAAAGAATATAAAATGTACTCTGTAGCAGCTGTTCTTGAATGCAGCCTGATCGAACCTTATTTCTTAGCACCCTCTCAATGTACTTTTTTGTCTGCATGTTGGTGCTATAGATGATGAGAAGCATCGCCACATCCAAAGTCTATTGTAAACAACATGCAACAGTAGAAAAAGAGTTTAATAAACCTAGTACATTTACAACAAAACAGCAGCTCAACTTTTCCACATTAAAACACAATTTCCCAGCTAAAACTCATTAGCTCAACATACTCCCATGAGAGTACCTACATTTTTTATTTTTTTTTTTACAAAACTCAGAAATATTTTTCAGAGAAATAAAGTGCCACAACTATTACCCACTGTTACCTCTTACTCCATAAAGCATTGGAATACAAGTGAACGACTGATATCAGTATAGAAATAACTTTGAATAATGCCACATTTATTTAAAGAAATAAAAGATTGAGTCACTTGCCAACTCCAGTATATGTTTTCATTATTAAGGAAAATTACTTTGTGAAAAGTTGGAGAGACTATAAATATCCATCAATATGGGAAAGGTTAAAAATAAATTATGATAGAGCCAACTTCTGGATTACTATACAGTCATTCAAAAGAATGAGCTAGAACTTTATTTTCTGATAGGAAAAGGCATCCATGGCACATTGTCAAGTAAAAAGAAAGCAACCTGGAAAATAATAATCATAGTAAGATTCAACTTTTATAATAACAATACACATGCATAGGTATAAGAATGAGCATGCCCACACATACACACACACATATAACTTGTATATGAATAGAAAAAAGCCTTGAAGAATAATTATCCCTGAGGAACAGGATAGAAAGTAGAAGGAAACTTTATTTTTTAAAATTTACATATTCCCTTTTCCCCGCAACTAGCTTGTATTACCTATGTTGAAAAAATAAGAAGTTAAAAAGTCAAGCAGGGGGAAGCGGCTGTGGCTCAATCAGTAGGGCTCCCGTTTACCATGTGGGAGGCCCCCGGTTCGGTTCCCGGGGCCTCCTGGTGAGGGCAGGCCCGCCCGCACGGCATGGTTGGCTGACCCAGCGAGCACAAGCAGCAAGGGGGGGATAAATGAATAAATAAATAAAATCTTTAAAAAAAAAAAAAAAAAGTCAAGCAGGATACACACACACACAAAACAACTTACATCCCTTCACTAAAGGCTCTCTCATTGGGACATCAAAATCAAGAACCACTGTAATTAAACAATATAGCCATTAAAAACGACAATGAAGATAAAGGAGAAGTATGCAAAATGTTTACAACATAGGTCAAGAGAAAAAAATAATACAAAATTGCAGTTATATAATAATTACAAATCTGTAAAAACAGATAGGCAGGTGGCCAGTTATTATGCAAAAATAAAAAGTTGTATTATTTTGATTTTTTTCTATAAATGTATTTTTTTCATTGTTTCATTGCATTTCAAAAAAAAAAAAAAAAAAAACTTTTAAAGGGAACCAATCAGTACATAAGAAATTAAATCACCTGGCTTCTTGACAGAACAAAATATCTCCAGAACTAAAAGAGGAATACATTCAATAGCATCCCATTGACAGTAGGTGGACTGTTTGATTCCCTCTGGTGAGTCTACATAGGCAAAGTAAAGTAAAAATGTCATTATCTTGACAATTCAGCAGGGGTGGGAGGCAGGGCAATGGGACAAAGGGAGTAGATCTGACTCATTACCAAGGTGACTTAAGTTCTTCATTCATCAGACTTGATTTCTTTGACTGCATTCCAGTATAGCTGTTTGGAATGTTAATATTTCCCCTTATGGATATTTTAAGCTTATTTTATTGCCAGAATAAATGAAGAGGGGCAGACTATCTGGCAAGTCACTGCCTCAGATCATCTTCCCCAAACAGTTAGTGTTTATTAGAGCAGCTATAAAAGGCACAGAAGGGAAGGCTGGAGGGAGAAAGAGAAGCCAAGCAGGAAAGGCAAGTTAGGCAAAATCACTAATTTCAAGTCTGCAATAGTTAAAAGTATAGTACATGAACATTACCTTGTAGTCAGACCCCGAGGCAGTGTTTTCAATTGCCTGGAAAAACAGGGATCACAAAAATATTAGAACACATCAGTGGAACATTTTTGGCCTTATTCAGCATGCCCTGTTCTCTTATTTTAAAGCCAGTCTTCCCATCTGGTAACCAACACCTATCATTTCTATTTGAATGATTTTCAAGAATTTTATTCCAATCTACCTTTACTAATTGCCACCCATTTCCTCTTTAATGCTCAAAGATCCATAAATCTCTCTCACCTTAATCCATGCTTCTGAAATGGTTTTCTCATATCTAACAGCTGACTTTATAACATCAAAGAGGAGAATAACACAGTCCTGATTGCCGCTTTCTTGATTTCCTGAAGAACTACAAGTAGAAGGGGAAAAAAATATATTCTTCCACTTAACAGAGAGGAAATTTATAAGATCTGGGTTTCTGCCTACTAGCCATGTAGCCTGGAGCAAATCAACCTCAGTTGTAAAACGGCTAACAAACTTGTACTCTGGGATAAATCTGAATAGCTGAGAAAATATATATATATAAAAGACTTCAAAAACTATAAAGTATTATATGAATTTAATATTTCTATCATAATTTGTGGTTGCTATTATTAAGCTCTAACTCTCCTGGCTTCAGGATGAATGTCAGAAAACTTTATGTGGAAAAAGGGATGACAATTGTTAATGAGCTTTATACCTTATTCTTCCTTTACTTTTCAACTTGCTTTGGGAAGCCTGCAACTGTGATGGCAAAATACAATGCTGTAGATCCAATTGTTCTCGAAACGCAGAAATTACCTGCAGAAAGGAAATATTAGCTACATGTTCTACTCATTCATGGCAGACAAAGTCCATTTTCTCAACAGGAGAACCAAAACAACCTTCTGAAAGATCCAGGAAGAATTATTAAACGTTGGACAAGGCATTTTGCAAGAGTTGGTGAGAATAACTAATGCAAGTATAGTGTATCATACCCTTCAAAATTCCAAATATTGAAATTTTTAAAAAATTCCAAATATTCCATAAGATACTACACAAAATAGCAACTATAACCTGTAGTAGATGACACATAACAATAAATCTGACTAGTAGCTCCATTCTTTCTGAGTGCCATCTGGATTAGTCAGTATAATCAATTAGTCTGGGGACAGAGAAGGGCAATTGGACCTATTAATTTAAATAACCTATAGTGATATATCTGTAGGTTTATCTATTTTTGACTGCTAAGTTTCACAAAGGCACCATTGCTATCCTCTGTATGCTCTAGGGTCTAATGCCCTACAAGTATTTGGTGGAAAGTAACAGGATACCTCAACTGCATTTGCGGCTGTTAGGGCATGAAGAATGAACTTGATTATCACAGGTAAATCTTCCAATCTAACAGCTGACAGCTTACCCATCACCAACTGGCGGACCTAAAAATAAAAAGCATGAAAACCTTAAATATTTCCATATCAGTACTTCAACCTCCTCCTTGACATGTCAGGAAAAATTAGAAAAATCACTTTTCTCACGTACTTTTGCCACTCATAATTTAGAAAGGAAAAAAAAATACCTCATTTTATTTTTTCCCAGATTACAACCTTTCAACTGGTAATATCAGTTGAAAGTTTAAGCTTCTTAAAAAAAAACAGGTCATTTATGTAAAACTGCTATTTTCTTGTTTTGAAGTCGAAATTCTCCACTGGCTAAAGAATAACAAAAAAAAATGTTATTCCTATGGAGAACAGTTTGCAAATATTCAGGCATTATAGAAGATTTCTTCTGAAAACTTATTCCTTAAAAACAGACCACTTTCAGAGACTGGGAGACTTATTGTTCCTGGTGTTTAAGGAAACCTGTCCAATAAAAAGACAGAAAGCCCAATTTAAAAATGGGCAAAAGGGAAGCGGCTGTGGCTCAATCAGTAGGGCTCCCGTTTACCATATGGGAGGCCCCGGGTTCGGTTCCCGGGGCCTCCTGGTGAAGGCGGGCCCGCCCGCACGGCTGGTTGGCTGACCCAGCGAGCGCAGGCAGCAAGGGGGGGATAAATGAATAAATAAATAAAATCTGAAAAAATAAAATAAAATAAAATAAAATAAAAATGGGCAATGGATTTGAATAGATATTTATCCAAAGAAGATATACAAATAACCAATAAACATGAAAAGATGCTCAACATCATTAGTTATTAAGATAAATCAAAACCATAACGAGATACCACTTCGCATCCACTAGGAAGGGTATAATTAAAACAATGGAAAGTAACAAGTGTCGGTGAGGATGCAGAGAAATTGGAACCCTCATATATACAGCCACTTTGGAAAATCATTTAGCGGTTCCTCAGAAAGTTAAATATGACCAGCAATTCCACTCCTAGATATACACTCTTTACACACCCAAGAGAAATGAAAACCCACACATCCTCATAAAAACTTGCACATGAAATGTTCACAGGAGCATTATTCACAATAGCCAAACACTCAATCCAAATATGTCTATTAATGGATAAATGGATTAAAAAACATGGTAGATCTAAACAATGGAATATTATTTTACTATAAAATAGAATGAAGTATTGACATGTTACAACATGAATGAACCTTAAAAATATTCTGTTAAGTGGAAGAAGCCAATCACAAGAGAACACACATTGCATTATTCTATTAAAATTTATATATTTATAAATTTATAAATTTCTATATAAAATTTACAGAATAGGCAAATCTATAGAAACAAAAGGTAGATTAGTGGTTGCCTAGGGCCTCTGTGTGTGTTTGGGATGGGGGATAAAAGAGAATGGGAATTGTTCTGAGTGACCCTGCAATGACGGATACAGGCCATTAAACATTTTGTCAAATGTTTGTAAAAATGTGCAGTACAGAGTGTAAACTATAATGTAAACTACTGACCATGGTTAGTAACAATGCTTCAATATGTGTTCCTCAGTTGTAACAAATGTACCACACTAATCAAAGATGTTGTTAATGGGGAGAAGTATAACAAAGGGAGGGGGTGAGGTATATGGGAATCCCCCTACATTTACAATGTATCATTTATGTAATCTAAAGTTTCTTTAAAAATAAAATTTTTTAAAATAAATAAAAATTTAAAAAAAGAGAATGGGAAGTAAAAAAAGAAAAAAAAAAAAAAAACAAAAACAGACCAGTGGGAAGCGGATGTGGCTCAAGCAGTTGGACCCCCACCTACCACATGGGAGGTCCTATGTTTGGTTCCCAGTGCCTCCTAAAGACGACAGGCAAGGCAGAGAGCTGACACAACAGACTGGTGTGCTGAGCTGACACAATAAGATGACACAATGAGAAAACACAACGAGAGACACAACAAACAGGGAGCAGATGTGGCTCAAGCGATTAGGCACCTCCCTCCCACATGGGAGGTCCCGGGTTCAGTTCTCCGTGCCTCCTAAAAAGAAGATGGACAGATACAGAGAGCAGACAGCAAGCGTAAACAATGAGGCGGGGGATAAATAAATAAAATTTTTAAATCTTAAAAGCAAAACAAAAAAACAGACCAGTGAGGGGATTGGATGTGGCTCAAGTGGTTAAGCGCCTGCCTCCCACATGGGAGGTCCCGGGTTTGACTCCCAGTGCCTCCTAAAGAAACAAAAACAAACAACAAGCAAAACAAATGGGAAAAAACAACAACAACAACAACAACAACAACTTAGGGAAGCCGGTGTGGCGCAGTGATTGAACGCCAGCTTCCCACATACAAAGTCCCGGGTTCAATCCCCAGTGTGTCCCCTCCCCCCCACCCCCGAAAAAACAAACAGACCAGTGAATTTATTATAGTATGACATACGAAACTCATAAAAAGGGAAAAAATTTATTAAATATATCATTCAGTACAGTTTCTTTTTTATTTATTATTTTGCACATTTAATAAATTGAAAATATAAACAATTAAAAACTAAAAAGTAAACACAGATGAATAAATATATACATTTCTCAATCAGTACAGTTTTAATATGAAATTTTCATTACATACAATCTCTCCCAAAGGCTTTGACTGATTGACATTGCTTCCAAGAAGTAAGAAAACTGGCTCTTTCTTGAGAGCACTCTTTCCTACCTTAGACAGGAGCTTTGGGTCAAGCTGGAGGCTGGAAAGGACATCCAGGATTGGGACAGTGAGTGGGGTACTTGTCATTAAGAGGTCACTATGAATGGTGGAGAGAGAGGAAAAATGTGTAACGGTTTTAATAGTGCTAGGCAGACAACAACTCGAGAATATTGTTCATTAGAATATGAGAAGGATATACTTAGTTCCCATTAAATTATTATTTATAGTATGTTTAATCTCAAATTGTTTTGGTTACAAAAAATAATACAGGTTCACTGTTAAAAATTAGAATGAAAAGGTAGAAATAAGAAGCACTGGGAAGCGGCTGTGGCTCAATCAGTAGGGCTCCCGTTTACCATGTGGGAGGCCCCGGGTTCGGTTCCCGGGGCCTCCTGGTGAGGGCGGGCCCGCCCGCACGGCGTGGTTGGCTGACCCGGCGAGCACAAGCAGCAAGGGGGGGATAAATGAATAAATAAGTAAAATCTTTAAAAAAAAAAAGAAAAAAAAAAAAAAAAAAAAAAAAAGAAGCACTTCCCCACCATCTCCACTACCCAGAAGTAACCAATATTGACAGTTTGGCATATATTCTTCCTGAAAAAAGGAAAAAGAAGACTTAAAACAATTATGAAGAGTGTGAAAAGAATGACAGATATAGGTGCCACACAAACACAGAATAATGAGAAAGTCAGGGATGGATTCTAGGAGAAGGCTATACAAGAGGAGGAGCTGGGGCCCAGCCCTGATCAAGATGGCAGAAAGAGATACTTCAGGGCTTCATCCCCCCACAGAAGCTTTGAAAAACCAGCAAGAACTGGTAGAATTATCTTTTATAAAGTCCCTGAAAACAGCTAAAGGGCTACAGTAAAAGGGAGAGTGCAGAATCAATTAAAAAAACAACCTAAAAGCACTAGGATCGGGAAGCAGATGTGGCTCAGGCAACGGGCTCCCATCTACCACATAGGAGATCACTGGTTCGGATCCCAATGCCTCCTAAAGAAGACAGCAAGCTGGTACAATGGGCAAGCGCGGCAAGTTGACACAACAAGAGACACAAGAAGAAATGAACATAATGGGAGACACAACAAAGCAAGGAGTGAAGGTGGCTCAAGCGATTAGACACCTCCCTCCCACATCAGAGGTCCCAGGTTCAGCTCTTGGTGCCTCCCCTCCTAAAGAAACAAAGAAGAAGAACACACTCAGCAAGTGAAAAACAACAAGGGGGTGGGAAGAAAAATAAATCTTAAAAAAAAAAAAAAAAGGGAAGCAGCTGTGGCTCAATCAGTAGGGCTCCCGTTTACCATATGGGAGGCCCCGGGTTCGGTTCCCGGGCCCTCCTGGTGAGGGCAGGCCCGCCTGCACAGCGTGGTTGGCTGACCCGGCGAGCACAAGCAGCAAGGGGGGATAAATGAATAAATAAATAATAATAAAAAAAAAAAAAGCACTAGGATCTTATGATGCCCTGCCAGGCCCCTCCTCGAATCCTCACTGCCTTAGTGTGGAGCTGGTACATGCTCCCAGTGGAGAAACAGGTTCCAAAGAGAGAACAGTAACCCGCATGCACATACTAGGAGCATGAATGTTTGGCCCAATCTGGTGGTGGACTGAGAGTCTTGCCATCCCAGAACTTGCCCTGCTTGTAGAAGATAGCTCATAGAGCTCTCCTACAGAATGTTATGGGAGAGCAGTCAAGTCGGCTGCATGAAGCAAGGGACTGATGGCTGTAAGACATACAGTGCAGTACCCAAGAAATTCTTTCCTAGGGAAGAGGGGACATTCGCATGCAAGTAAACAGAAATTGCTAGGGCCACTTGCACATAGCCAAGACAACAGACATGCACAGAACGGTGTGGCCCCTTAGCGTTGGACTAGAATTAGTCTCTAAACTCATTGTATGGGTAAGCTCTAAAGGAGAGCTCTCCAACAGATCAGCACGCAAAGACTGGGAAAGGTGTTTTAATATAAAATGTCCAGGTTTTAACAAAAGATTACAAAACATACAAATAAACAGGAAGCAATGGCACAAAGGAAAAGATTGAAACATTAGAAACCATCAATGAGGAGGACCAGATCTGGGACATACCAAAGACTTTAAAAAATGGTCCTAAATATGCTCAAAGAGCTAAAGGAAATCAGAAAAAGAAGAGATGAATACAAGAGAATAAAGAAATGGAAATTATGAAAAGGAACCAAAGAGAGCTGAAGGCCACAGTAACAGCAATTAAAAATTCCCTAGAGGGGTTCAACTACAGATCGGAGCTGACAGAAGAAAAATAAGTGAATTTGAAGATAAGACCATTGAAATCATCCAGTCTGAGAAGGAAAAAGAAGAAAAGTATGAAGAAAAGTGAAAGAGCCTGAGGAACCTCTGGAAACCATAAATTATACCAATATGGACACTATGGGAGTCCCAGAAGAAGAAAGAGAGAAAGGGGCGAAGAGAATATTCAAATAAATAATGGCTGAAAACTTCCCTAATTTAATGAAACACATGAGTATACACATCTAAGATGTACAACAAACTCCAAATAGGATAAACCCAAATAGACCCCATACCACACCATGTTATAATCAAACCATCAAATTTCAAAGATAAAGAGAGATTTCTGAAAGCTACAAGAGAAAAGCAATGTATCACACACAAGGGAGCCTCACTACGATTAAGTGCCAATTTCTCATCGGAAACCATTGAAGCAAGAAGACAGTGGGATGACATATTTAAAGTGCTGAAAGCAAAAAATTGCCAACCAAGAATTGGGTATCAGCAAAACTGTCCTTCAAAAATGAAGGAGGAATTAAGACATTCCCAGATAAACAAAAACTGAGGGACTTCTCACCACTAGACTACCCCTACAAGAAATGCTAAAGGGAGTTCTGCAGGTTGAAAGCAAAGGACACTAGACAAGTGACAGAAGCCAGAAGAAGTTCATAAATGAAGATCTCTGGTAAGAAAATGACATGGGTAAATATAAAAACCAGTACTATTGTATATATTTTCAATTTGTAAATTCACTTTTTACTTCCTACAGAATCTAACAGGCAATGGCTTTAGAGATAACGTTTAAATGCATAATGTGTGATAAGAACTAAATAAAGATAGGGGTTAAAGGGGGATAGGAACATAGTTTGTGTGTACTTGTTTTTGTTTGTTTGTGTGTGTGTGTGTACTTTTAAAGTTAAATTGATATAAAAGCAAATTAGATTGTTACAGATTTAAAATGTTAAATTTAAGCCCCATAGTAATCATAAAGAAAATATCAGGGAATATGCAAACTCATAGAGACAGGAAGTAGAATACAAGTTACCAGGAGTGAGGGTGAGGGGCAGTAGAGAGTTAATGCAAAATGAGCGTAGGGTTTCTGTTGGGGCTGAAGGGAAAGTTCTAATGATGGATAGTGATAAGGGTACTGCAACACTGTGAATGTGCTTGAAAAGGTTGGGATGGAAGATATATGTTATATATGTTTCCACAATTAACAAAATAAAGACTACTAAATGCAATACATGATACTGGATGAGATTTAAGAATGGAGGAGAAATGGCTCAAAAGGATATTACTGGGACATAAGGAAAATTTGCACTACAGAATGTAATCTTTATATCAATATTACAATTCTTGAACTTGGTAATGGCACTTAGGATGATTATATAAGTGATTATCCTTGCTCATAGGAAATGTACATGGAAATATTCTGTGTTCAGGGAGTATGATGTGTGAAATTCACTCTCCAGTTTTCAGAAAATAGATAGATGATAGAATGATATATCAAAGTTGGCAAAATGGGAAGCGGATGTGGCTCGATCCATAGAGCTCCCGTTTACCATCTGGGAGGCCCCAGGTTCAATTCCCGGGGCCTCCTGGTGAAGGCAAGCCAGCGGGCACAGCGCGATGAGCTGCCGCAGCAGGACGACCCAACAAAGGGAGACAAGCAGACACAGAAAAACGCACAGCAAATGGACACAACGAGCACAAGCAGCAAGGGGGGATAAATAAATAAATAAGTAATCTTTAAAAAAAAAAAAGTTTAGATACATGTAACAATAAAAAATAATAAAAAAAAAAAAAAAAAAAAGTTGGCAAAATGTTAAAATTAGTATATCTGAGTATTTGAAGTGTGTGTTGGATTTCTCTATATATAGTTTGTATACATTTTGCTATCATTTGATATTATTTCAAAAGAAACTGTTAAGGACAAGCAAGAATTAGGCTTTACCCAAAGAGAGCAAACTGCCCCAAAGCAAAAAGGCAAAAAAAAAAAATCAATGGGCTTTTATGGAGATAGCTTTGTAGACAAATTTAGAAAATGAAGTATTTCAAATTGTAATACTGTTTTTTTGTTTTTTTTTTTAAGATTTTATTTATTTATTCATTTATCCCCCCTTGCTGCTTATGCTCGCTGGGTCAGCTAACCACACCATGCGGGCGGGCTTGCCTTCACCAGGAGGCCCCAGGAACCGAACCCAGGGCCTCCCGTATGGTAAATGGGAGCCCTACTGATTGAGCCACAGCTGCTTCCCTGTAATACTGTTTTTTAACTACTTCTAGAACATACAAGAAATTGCATTAAGACAGAAACATAATTACCTAGAGATAGAGTTCTCCCCTTCTTGATTACTACTCTACCAATTACTAATTTTCAGGTAAATGGTAGTAAGCAATGGGTCTCAGCAACGGAGATGACACAGGGATGTACATTAGAATCAATCATCTAGAGACCCAAAGAATGTATTTTTAATAAGCTAAACAAAAAAAACTTCTTTTAAAATCAAATTAAATTAAATTTTAAAAAATAAGCTATACAAATGATTTTGATGTAGTCAGGACTGGGGACTCTTTGGTTGGAGGGTATGTAAATGAAACAAAGGCATCACATTCAAGTTCTCCATAGAACAAATGGAAATATATAATCCTAAATCAGACTTCATATTCACAGCAGGTATACTATTTAAAAGAAACTAGATGGTCTAATCATATATCTACTCAGTATTACAAAAACAAGTCAAATTCCATGCTCTACTCATGGAAAGTCTATATAAAAATATTTTATACAAAAGTCAACTACTAAGAGAGGATTATGGAAAGGTGGAGGAAGAAGCTCAAGGATTCAGTCCCTCCACCAAAACAACTATTGAACTGGCATGAACTGTCTGAAGCAACTATTTTGGAAGACAGATGTCTAATGGAATACTGTGCAAGATCCAGGGAAGAGCAAGAGGAAGAGGCTGGTAAATTGTAGTAAAATATCAGTGAACTTCATCTTCAGTATAGCGCTTACCAACCCCCATTTTCCAACCATTTGGCAGGGAGCAGTGGGGACTGCAGTCAGAGCTCCTGGTACAGCGTGCTGATACCAGAGTGGGCTCTGAGGACATAGACCTCATGGGGTGGGAGGGAGGGGGAGTGTGGTCTAATCACCAATCACAGCTTTTGATCAGCTACTTCAGATCACTGGGGTGCTGCCTCTGAGGGCAGACTTAATTCCAACCTGCCTAAGGCAAAAGCAACAGAGGAATGTTAAAGATTCTTTTTTTCCCCTCTTTTTCCTTCCATTCCTCATTTAAGAGCAAAATAGTTAGGAAAAGTCACAAATTCATGGCTCCAGCCCTCAACAACATCAAAAAACCTAGCAATCCCAGAGGAGTGGAAGAACTAGATTTCCAGAGTTATAAGAAGATATACTTAGAGTGTCCAGTGCTCAACTGAAAAATTACAAAAACACAAAGAAATAGGAAATTATGGCCCATTCACAGGAAAAATGAATTTGCCAGAAATCATCCCTGAGGTAGCCAATTAGGCAAAGACTTTTTTTTCTTTTTTTTATTCTATTTTTTAAAATTTTGTTTATTTTTTTAGTCAAAGACTTTAAATCAACAGTCTTTGTTCAATAGAGGAATTCATATACAAGGAATAAAGGAAATTAAGAAACCATTATCTGAAAAAAAGAGAGGTGGAAATTATTAAAAAGGAACCAAATAGAAAGTAGAGTAATTGAAATGAATGAAATGAAATGAAAAAACTCATTAGACAGATTCAACAACAGATTTGAACAGGAAGAGAAAAGGATCAGTGAACTTGAACAGAAGACAAATGAAACTATCCAGTATGAGAAGAAGAAAAAAGACTGAAGGAAAATGAACAGAGCTTGAGGGACCTGTGGGATACCATTAAGCATACCAAAATACACATCATTGGAGTCTCAGAAGGACAGAGAAAAAGGAAGAAAAGTATTTGAAGAAATAATGGCTGAAAACATGCCAAATCTCAGGAATGACATGAAAATACATATCCAGGAAGCTCAATGAACTCAAAGCAAGATAGACTCTAAGAGATCTATATCGAGGGCAAAACTTATGGGATGCAGCAAAGACAGTGCTCAGATGGAAATTTATAGGTCTAAATGCCTACTTTAATAAAGAAAGAAAATGAGAAAAATGGACTAATTTAAAAATAAGCATCTCTGCTCTGGAACAGTGAAAACAGGACACTTTTTGAGGGACAGCAAAAGATTTTTGTCATACCTTGCTTCCAAAGAAAATAGTAAATATATATAATAGAAGTTATTTCAAGAACAAACTTGAAATGTGAACAACTGAAAGGACTTGTATAAATTCACAAAGTATATATTCCGAAGGGTTGTGGGAGAAAAAAAGAACAGGAATATGTAAGGGGGGGACCTTCTTGATGACCAAATTACATGTATGTTGATCTAATGTATTGGTTGACAATGAGAGGAATTGACCATCCAGACATCAATTTGTAAAACTGGCTTGAGTATGTTTCTGAACATAAGTTTTTAAGTGACTCATTCCATGGCAATTACCTCTATTTTCAATCATTTTGCTCCAAAATTTTCAAATTCTGTCACTTCTCTTTGTAATGGAAAACAGCTGTTACATTTCTAACTTTTTGGCCTTATTATTACAATATAAAAAGTTATTTAGGAAGCGGCTGTGGCTCAATCAGTAGGGCTCCCGTTTACCATATGGGAGGCCCCGGGTTCGGTTCCTGGGGCCTCCTGGTGAAGGCAAGCCTGCCCGCACGGCGTGGTTAGCTGACCCAGTGAGCACAAGCAGCAAGGGGGGGATAAATGAATAAATAAATAAAATCTTTAAAAAAAAAAAAAAAAAAAAAAGTTATTTAATGATCCTTTAAACCTAACTTATTTCTGTACAGTGGCACCAAGGAGTATTTTATGGACCACACCTTTCCTTTCTTTATAGCATTAAATAAAAGATGTTTATATTAATTATTAACAAAAAAAAAAAAAAAAAAAAAAGAAAATCACACATCAATAACTTAATTTCACACCTAAAGAAATTAGAACATTAAAATGAAAAAGGGAAGCGGCTGTGGCTCAATCAGTAGGGCTCCCGTTTACCATATGGGAGGCCCCGGGTTCGGTTCCCGGGGCCTCCTGGTGAAGGCAAGCCTGCCCGCGTGGCGTGGTTAGCTGACCCAGCGAGCACAAGCAGCAAGGGGGGGATAAATGAATAAATAAATAAAATCTTAAAAAAAAAAAATAAAATAAAATAAAATAAAATAAAATGAAAAAAAAAAAAGAAAGAAATTAGAACAAAAAAAGCAAATTAAACTCAAAGTTAATTTAAGGGGAAAAAATTATAAGATTAGAGCAGAGATAAAAGAAATAGAGAATACAAAAATAAGAGACAATCAATAAAACCTAAAGTAGGTTTTTTGAAAAGAACACTTAAAATGGATAAAACAACTTTTATATTACGTACATTTCAACACAATAATAAATAAATAAATAAAAAATAATCAACTACTACTACGTTTCATATTGCAGTGATAGAGCTCCCCGAGTGGAGCAGTGCTAGGGTGGCTACTGGGGGCTTACGCACCTGAGCTCTTTCCCCACCTCTGCATGCTGGGAATCCCCTAGGATTTCAGGCAGGCTGGTGATGAAATCATGCTGCAGGGGCACTGGAGCAATACTGATCAGCTGCATGAATTTGGTGGTGAGGTCCTGCAGTAGAGGAGACTATTAGAATTGTAGCAATAGAGACTTATTATGTAAACTATAGAGCTGAAATTGATTTGTGTACAATGTAACAACTAAGAGTATACTCAAGCTCAAAGCTTACATTCAGGTAAATGGCCCAGAAAATTTCACACATGGGATGGTATATAGGAAAAAATTAGGGTGGTTGTTATATTATCTAATAAGTCTGTTATATACTTTATTTCATTTAGTCTTCACTATCTGATGGAGGGTTTGAAAAATGTGAGGTTAGGAGTTACTCAAGGATATACAGTCAATAAGTGTCAGACTCAGAATTTTAACCCAGATAAGACCCCTAAACTTATGTTCTTCCAAATAAATATTTAGCCTTAAAATAGCTGCCAAAATTGGTACAATGAGTATAAAAAGTCCTGAAAAGAAATGGGCCTGAAGTACTAGGCCTTAAACAAATTCAACTTTACCAAGATGCTTAATTAAAAATCACATAACTGTAAAAACTTCCTGAAATTTTCCTCAATATGTAATCAAATAAAAACATTTGCACTGAATTAGGATGGTTTAGAATTTCATTACTTTTGAAAAAATAAAACATGGTAATCTCTTTACTTTGAAAAACTAATGAATTTCTTTCTAAATGTTTAATTTATTTAATAAATGATATCTAGTCATCATAATCAGATAAACTTTTTTCAGAAAATATAAGGGATGAACAACCCATGATTTTCAAATTACAAAAGCTGAAAAATCTAATGGATAGATGGAAAAACATAAATTTTTGCTAAGAAAAGAAAAAAGAGAAAACCTGTGAATCCCAAAAGTTTGGTTCTTAAGCGTGGAAAACAAACTCTCTAAATCCAAGAGATAGATAAAGCCACAAAACCTACCTTACCATCCACAATTTTGTCAAGCCATTTTAGTTGACTGATAATTAGTCGAGGCATGTTGATTCCATCACTATTCTTGCTGAAATGTTAGGATGAGAAGACAAGGAAATGAGTCTTTCTGACTTATGTAACAGCAAGTATTAATGCTGCACAAAATATTTCAGCCATTCAATTAACATTTACTGAACACTTACTGTTTGTCAGACAGATCCTGTGTTGAATACAAAGGTAATACAGGAAAAAAAAAAAAAAAAAAGAATAGACAAATGCTTGTATATGTTCAGAAAGAGGTCTGAAAGAAGACACACTAAACTTAACAATAGCTACATCTGGGGAGAGAGTTTAGAGAGAGAAGGAAGAGCTGGATACTTGTATTAATAAAGTTCAACAAATTGAAAAAAGATGAATTTTTAAAAAGGAAAAATTAGTTATATCAATGTGTTAAGTGCTGAAATGGTACTCATATGGAAACAGATGGTCAAATTACATTATTGTCAGGAAAATATTTAAAAACATTTGCGGATCAAGAAATGTTGGCGGGAAGCGGCTGTGGCTCAATCAGTAGGGCTCCAGTTTACCATATGGGAGGCCCTGGGTTCGGTTCCCGGGGCCTCCTGGTGAAGGCAAGCCCGCCCGCATGGCGTGGTTAGCTGACCCAGCGAGCACAAGCAACAAGGGGGGGATAAATGAATAAATAAATAAATAAAATCTTTTAAAAAAATAAATAAATAAATAAGAAATGTTGGCTTGGTTATTATTATTTCCCCCAAAATGACAGTCTCTCCCTCTCGCCTCATCCCAACTTCCTATGTTGAAGGTTCTGGACCACCACCAGTTCCCTTTCTTGGCAGCATTCTTGGTCCTTGTTTACTGCAAACCTTTTTTTTTTTTTTTTTTTTTAAGCATTTTAATTTTTTATCACCCCCTTAGACAAAGAAGTTTTTTATCGATGGTGACTATATTTTTAATTTATCCCCTGCTTGTTGCTTGTGCTCACTGTGTCCATTTGCTGTGCATTTTCCTGTGTCTGCTTGTCTCCCTTTGTTGTGTCATCTTGCTGTGCCAGCTCACTGGGCCGCACAGGCCGTCAGCTCACCAGGCTGCACGGGCCAGCTTGCCTTCACCAGGAGGCCCCGGGAATCAAACCTGGGGTCTCCCATATAGTAAACGGGAGCCCAACCCCTTGAGCCACATCTGCTTCCCTGCAACCCTTCTAAACTGTTGAAGACTTAACCAGGACATAAGCAATTAGCGTGGGTCATTCAACTAAAACATGAATATCTAAACTTAAATCTTCAAGTTCATTTTTATTATATACAGGCCCCTGAGAACATACCTACTTAAAAGGAGAAAATAAAAATGACCAACAAAGTTCTGATCCATGCTACAACATGGATAAAAACTTGTAGACATCGTGTTGAGTGAAATAAGTCAGACACAAAAGGACAAATATTGCATTTCACTTACATGAACTAATTAGCACATGTAAATTCAGAGAGTCAGAAATTAGAATACAGGTTACCAAGGGTAAGCATGGGGGTGGGTAATTAGTATAGAATTTCTGTTTGGAGTGATGGAAAAGTTTTGGTAATGGATGGTGGTGATGGTAGCAAAACAATGTGAACGTAATTAATACCATTGAATTGAATACTTGCAAGCATATTCAATGCAAAATGGGAAATTTTATGTTGCATGTTTCCAAAATAAAAATAAAAAACCAAACCCAAAGAATTGTACAAAACAGAGTTAATCCTAATATCCACTATAGTTAATAATTATAATAATAATGGCTCATCAACTGTCACAAGGGTAACACACTAATGCAAAACGTTTATAATAGGGAAAATTGTGGGTGTGGGTATAAGGGAACTCTGTACCTTCTGCATGATTTTTCTATAATCCTACAACTGCTCTAATAAAGACCTACAATCCTGGCATCCCAGAGATGTCTATTAATTAATATGCACGTGTATGTGCATATTTTTTTAAAACAAAATACGGGGCTGAACTGTAAATGTTTTGTAATCTGATTTTTTTTCAATTATTGAATGGTATTAAACAGTCCCCTTTATAATTTTTACTGTCTACATGATATTCCATTGTGTGTATGTACCTAATTTAACCAATCCCCTATTGTTGGACATGTGAGTTGTTCACAATTCTTTGTTATTTTAAACAGTGATCTTATAGTTATATCTGTTTTCATTCATAATTATTACCTTAGGATAAATTAGGGGACATGGTATTGAGAATTAAAGAGGATGCAAAATCTAAGGCTTTTGGGAAGCGGCTGTGGCTCAATCAGTAGGGCTCCCGTTTGCCATATGGGAGGCCCCGGGTTCGGTTCCCGGGGCCTCCTGGTGAGGGCAGGCCCGCCCGCACGGCGTGGTTGGCTGACCCAGCGAGCACAAGCAGAAAGGTGGGGATAAATGAATAAATAAATAAAAAATCTTAAAAAAAAAAAAAAAAATCTAAGGCTTTTGATACATATAATCCATTGACCTTCAGAATTATTGAATCAATTTATATGTTCATCAGCAATGTATGAGCATGCCTGTTCATTACACTCTCAACAAGGGGAAACCCTTAGAGAGGAAAAAAATGTGTCTCATGGTTTTGAATTTGTGCTTTTGATTTCTATCAAAATTGAACATTTTTAAATTGCTGCTCTTCTATTTCTCCTTTGTGAATTGCCTGTTCACGACTTTTGTCTATTTTTTTCCTGACATAGCTATTTTTTAAAGTAAAGTTTTATTTTGTTTTGTTTTTAAAGAATAGGTAGTATACATACATCACAAAATTCAAAAGGTAAAGAACAGTATTCAGAGAATACCTGACTCTAGCCAGTTGGCTCCCTTAGAGACAACCACCAGTTTATTGTGTATCCTTCCAGGGATAGTCCATGCATATACAAGCATATGCAATATTTACTTTGAAGAACAACTCTAACTTTTTTTTTTTTTTAGGAGGTACCCGGGATTGAATCCAGGATCTCATACATGGGAAGCAGGCACTCGACCACTGAGCTACATCTGCTCCCTCTATTTATTTTTATGTAGTCCTATTAGTGCATGAAATTTAAAAGACAGATATCCCAGTAAAATTTTACCAGTCACTTAAGAACCTAGAGTCATGATAAATATGACCTTCAGAGAAACCAATAATGTTTCAGAGTAGCCTTCTGAGAAAGAAACTCAAGTATACCAGGGTACTTTGGGCATTCCAGAATAACTCCACTTACTTTTCAAAAAGAAATTCAGGCAATTTTTCAAATAAGGTTTTGATAATGGCAGGCTAAAAAAGAAGACACAGAGAGTTAGGAGGTGGTCTCAAAATACACAACAAATAATTTTCTCAAACAAGAGCTCTTAGAAGAAAGACTCTGCTAAAATTGAAATCCTCTTATTTTTAAGCATGTCTACATGAACTTATATTAAGCTATTAAACTATAAAGACTTGTCAATAATTTCTCTTATGAAAAGTGACTATCAAAGCAAAAGTTAAAAAATCAAAATATTATTAAATATGATGACAACAGTTAATCCATGAAATGCAGATGTTAAAGGATTATCAAATAGTTTGCAAGGAGAGGATTTCTCTTCAGAGGGACAAGAGCACTCTCAGACTTTAAATAACTAAATTGTATTCAAGATTCAATGAAAAGAAAGAGATTAAAAGTATAGGAAAGGGGTCGGATGTGGCTCAACTGGTTGGGCGTCCGTCTCCCATATGGAGGGACCTGGGTTCGATCCCTGGGACCTCCCGGTAAAAAAAAAAAAAAAAGTATAGGAAGATTAAAAGTGGGGTGGGGGAGGGAGAAAAGAGAAAAAATAGAGTACAGGATAAGAGGGAGACTTTCATTGTCTATACCTTTGTATAATTTGAGATGTTTAAAACATGATAATGTATTATTTACTCAAATTAAAAGAGAGATAGGAGGAAGAAAAGGGCAAAATCAAGTTACACAAACAACTAAAAAGCTAAATGCAAGGTGACAGAGATGTGAATATGGCAGAGACATACAAAGTACTCAAAGTACACAGGATGCAGCTTTAAGAAACAGGAATCAGAATGGGGAGTTATTGTTTAATGGGCAGAGTTTCTGTCTGGGGTGATGAAAAAGCTTTGGTAATAGTTGGTGGTGATGGTAGCACACATGGTAAATAATTAAAGCTACTGAATGGTACACTTAAAAATGGTTAAAATGGCAAATTTTATGTTATATACATTACCACAATAACATTTAAAAAAAAAAAAAAAAGAAACGGGATCAGATGCCAAGGGAATAAATGGGACTACCAGATGTGCTGGGCTAATCAGCACATTTCAAAGACAGAGATATTGCCCTACCAGACTTATTTCAGCAATAGGGCTATGGTAAAGCTGTTATGACACCAAACTCTCCAATTAACCTTGCTCTAGCCTGTGCTCCAGCCACTAATACTTGGGCATATACCACAAATCACACCAAGTGTTCACAGAAAACACAGTACAGTCTCACCTGTAATAGGTCAATTCCCAGAAGCAGTTTGATGAGACTCTTAGAGTAAGGTGTGCCCATGCTATAAAAAAAAAAAAAAAAAAACCACATTTCCTTGTTTTAATGTTTCTATCTCCCTTTCTCCACAATATTGGTTAAGCATATATTCCTTAAAAAGAAACTATTCTGTTAGATGAGAAGTACAGAACATGAAAAAATGGCTTTTAAACAAGACAGAGGTAGAGGATTGAAATTCTATCAGAATGGTTGAGAGATATTCTAGAAAACACTCTGGTTCTCAGCCTCATAACCACAATCCTAATAGTTTTAAGGTTAAATATAAACTCTGAAGAGTAGAGAACTATATATCTCTCAAACATGAAATTTCCAAAGAATTGCATTCTACCCTCTCCCCACACCATTACCATCAATCCAGCAGTTAACAGACTGAATATCAGCACAGCTCTATGGCTCCTCTCCATACCTGGCTTCCTCATCCTGCAGCCGTTCACAAGACAAAAGGCAGTTCCTGAAACAGTCTTGGTCTTCAATGTAAGACTCCAGGCCACTAATAAACTCTTCTATTATCTTAATAAGGAGATTAAAAAAAAAAAGAGGTCAGGGGAGAATAAAATATTTAGTTTAACACTAGCAGTTAGTTAGCTAAAAATTGTTCTATCTCACTCAACACTATGCCAGTGTCTTTAAATTCTCAATTACAGAGAGCTGCTGGAAAAAGCAAAAGTACCAGGGAGAAAATACATACTTTGGGATAAGAAGGATGTTTCCTCAGCATCTGAAAGAGCTTCTTTTGAAAAACTATTTGATCCACCGCTATGAGGAAAGAACAGGTGGTCACCAGAGGTTTTAAGGTCTCCTACCATAGTTTCCCTTCCCTTAGGGCCTAAGTTTCTTGTCTGATTAAACCAATACAATGTTTTCAACCGAATTTCAGGATTGAATCTTTTAAACCCACAGAAAAGAAACTTAGCTTTGATAGAGGATTGCCAAAAGTATTCTGAAAAAGACCCCCCATAACCTTAACAGGATGGAATACTCTATGCTCCAAAAAAGGGTCTTATTTGGTTTTCTAAATTTTCTTCAGAAATTATTATGATACAGATCTAATTGCTTTCTGGGTATTAATTTATTTTTTCACAAGAAAGCCCAAAGGAATACTAATACATAACATTTTTTCTAAAGAAGGATTGGAGGTACTTTACTTGACCTGCATTAATCAGAACTTGAAAAACTAAAACAATATTTCCTAAAAAGCATTTCCATCCTGGTCTCAAGATGGATAGTACTTATTTCTAATCTTCACTGTCTCTCTAATCTATGATTCAGTTCTGAACCTTTTCACTAAGCCCAGAGAACAGATTTAGATTAAAATATTACCTAATTTTGGTAATAGAAAGTGGTGGTGATAGCATCACATTGTAACACCACTGAATTTATACTTGAAAGTGGTTAAAATGGAAAATTTTATATTTTACCACAATAAAATAATTTTTAAAAAATACATTACCTAGTTGATTCTGACTCTCTCCTGTTTTAAGAATAATTCCTGATGTCTTAAGAAGCTCTACAAAAACACTGTCATTTTCTTCAACTTCATTATGAACACGAGCTTTCTTTGTCTTTTTGGAAAGTGGTTGCTTCTTGGCTTCTGAAAAGACAAATTTTTCTAGAATGTGACAATAGTAAAGCAAGTATTAAAATTTAACACCAACAATAATAAGCCTAAGAAAACTGAGGCTACTACAGTGAAATAAATGATTTCTAATAGTAGTCAGCAATAGTGTCTTCTGAATGAGTGAATGAATGAAAGAATGAAACCATCAAAATATAGAATTATCTTTACCTAGTAAGTTTTCATTTGAAGAATTCAAAATGTGCCACAAACAACAAGGATAATAACCATGGAGATGTTTTCCACCCAAATTCTAAAACAATCGGTGTCTCAGAAGCTGTTGTCTGAAAACCTCTGCTTCAGAATCCTGAAGAGCTTATTAAAATGCATATTCCCAGTCCACATCTCAGAGCCACTGAATCAAAATCTCTGGGAGAGGGCTTGGGAGTCTAAATTTTTAACAAGTTCTCCAGGTAATAATGCTGATATATACCATGATTTGAGAATTGGTAAACTGGATACAAGGATAGGAAGAATGAGACAGATTCTCCAATAACATATCTGTTAGTACAAAACCCAGATTTGTTTCATCCAAAGGCTCTCAACCATAAGTGATAAAATAGAATAAAGAAGCAAACAGGTACCTGAAGTCAAATATAAAATCTACTCTTCTCCATTAATGATGTAATTCTCTTTTCCCTTCTCCAATTCTTCTCCCACTCCCTAATAGTCTTAAGCAGAATGAGACAATAGACCACTGTCTTCATTGGAAAAAAAAAAACAATTTTTTTTTTCAGGCACAGCCAGATCAAAAGATCCAATTTACCAATCATTGTCCCAGAGAACGCAAATCCCTTTCAATAAATTTAATTCAGAAGTCTCTTCCCTTTTGGAGAACAGTATTTCCAAAGTATGACATTTATAATGACTTCCTAATTTATTCTTCTTCACTTTAAAATTTCTACCAATTTCTCTATGTTCTACAATATCTTTAGAAATAGATTTGTCAGAGGCTCAGTATTTTCTTCTCTAAATCAAGCTTATTCCAAATATGGTTTTAGTCTGGAAATTTTAATCATTCTTAAAGCTGTACAAGAGTTAACAAACATTTCCATCAATATCAGTTGTATCTAAGAGCCAGACTCATATTCTTAGAACCTAATAAGAATTAACTCTTCAATAAACAAGTTAGAACTGCCTTAATAGAGTACATGAGTGCAACGGATGGAAAGGACTATCAACCCCTTCTCTTTTGAACTATAAGGGCCCTTGTTAACAAACCACATTTTCATATGATCACCAAGTTTGCCTGGTTTCTTTGCCTTTGGTGTGCTGGCTTTCACAGGATGTCTTTCCTAATATACCATTATATATTATTTATAAATTTTTTTTGAGCAGGAAGGGGGAGCATAAAAATTTTTTAAGGGTAGGGTATTAGTCAGCCAAAGGGGTGCTGATGGAAAATACCAGAAACTGGTTGGTTTTTATAAAGGGTATTTATTTGGGGTAGAAGCCCACAGTTACCAGGCCACAAAGCATAAGTTTCTTCCCTCACCAAAGTCTATGGCCATGTGTTGGAGCAAGACAGCTGCTGACATCTGCCAGGGTTTAGGCTTCTTGGGTTCCTCTCTTCCCAGGACTCTGTTTCTCTCTGGGCTCAGTGCCTGGGCAGCTGTAGACTAAAGGCTCCAGAGGCTTTGTCTCTCTCCACAAGGCCAGCTGTAGACTATCAGGCAAATGGCTCATCTCTATCCAGGGACCATCTCTCCTTCCTCATGACCAAGTTCCTCTGTCTGCTCACCTCCCCGGACTCCAGCATCAAAACTCCAACATCAGAACTCCAATTCAAAAACTCCAACTCTGTCCTTTGCCATGTCTTTTATCTTTGAGACCCCGCCCACCAAGGGATGGAGCTCAACACCCTACTGATGTGGCCCAGTCAACGCCCTAATCATAACTTAATCATGCCCAGATGAACAGACCAGTTTACAAGCATAATCCAATATCTATTTTTGGAATTCATAACTATATCAAACTGCCAAACTGCTACAGGTAGGGACTATGTTGTATCTTTGTGCCCCAACACCTAGATGATGTACAGTAGGTAAGGTCTGTAATACTAATCCCTCTTATGAATGTGGAAACTGAGGCTCAGAAAAATTATGGACATGCCCAAAGTCATATGTGGAATAAGAGGCAGAAACTCAATCCCAAATCTCCTGATACTAGATTCTGTGTGCTCTATCCAATAAACACATGGATGACTCCCAGCACTTGAAAAGTAGGAAATTTATATCTAAGTGCTTCACACAATTTCCTACAGGAAATAAAGCAACAAATGACTAGATACTTACTGGAAGCATCTTCTGTCAGATTCTCTTTATCATCAGATTTTGACAGCCTTCTTTTGGAAACCATTTTGACCAAAAGTTTTCTGCAGTTAAATTACCTGCTAGAGCAAAATCAGAGAACAGAAGTTACTCTCTAGGAACTAGATAAATTCTGAGAAGTTATAGCTCAGAGAAAACTAGAGGGGTTCTAGTCTTTATGCTAATGCTATCTAAATCCAGGTGCTGAGCAAGGTTCAATTCTTATCTGGTCAATACTCCCTTGATTTCAAGACTTACTTGTCTTCCTAGCTGCCTCTTTAGCCAGACTACTTCCCTCTTGCTGAAGGATAAAGCTCACAGTTCTTCATCTGATATTAAAGATCCTTCATCAATCTACCTCTTTTTTAACTCATTAATTCAATACTATAGATTAGGGACTGTGCTAGTTGCTAGGACAACAACTGTAAACAAGAGAGATATGATCCCTGCCTTCAGGAATTTTATAATATAGTAATGAATGGTCTCGATGGTGTTATTTAACTATAGTTGTGTAAGTGCTCTAAAAGAAAAGTGAAGGGTATTATGAAGACATATAAGGAAATTTAGTCTTAATTAGAGGTAGAAGTGATGAAGAAAAGGAAGGACAATTTCTCAGGTATAATGTCCCTGAAGATTGAATTAGAAGTTAGCCAGTAGACAAGGTATGAGAAGAGCAGTCCAGAAAGGGATGAATTCACACTGAAACAAGAATGAACTTGTAGAGTTAAAAATGAGATTGAGGGGGACCTGATGTAGTTCAAGTGGTTGAGCACCTGCTTCCCACGTAAAAAACAAATGTGATTAAGAATGGAGCAGGTGGGGGGTGGGATGGGGGCAGGCCCTGAACCACAGGGCTTTCTAGGCTATCTTGTAAGCCAGAACCTTCCTGGTCTTGGTGCCTGTGGCAGTTTGATGTAATTATGAATTCCAAAAATATAATTGAATCATGCTTGTAAACTGATCTGTTAATCTGGGCATGATTAGGTTAGGATTAGGGCGTTGAGCTCCACCCCTTGGTGGGTGGGGAATCGAATATAAAAGGCAAGGCAAAGGACAGTTGAAGCAGTCTTTTGAGAAGAAGTTTTGATGTTGGAAAGAAGGCCCCAGGAGAAGAGAAGCAAGCCGTTCGCCTGATCGTCTACAGCTGACCTTGTGGAGGAAACAGGAGCTAAGCCCAGAGAGAAACGCAGCCCCGGGAAGAGAGGAACCCCAGAAGCCTGAACC
>JAKSZT010054339.1:1488960-1506884 GCA_026826555.1 Tolypeutes matacus | reverse complement strand
GGTTCAGGCTTCTGGGGTTCCTCTCTTCCCGGGGCTGCGTTTCTCTCCGGGCTTAGCTCCTGTTTCCTCCACAAGTTCAGCTGTAGACGATCAGGCGAATGGCTTGCTTCTCTTCTCCTGGGGCCTTCTTTCCAACATCAAAACTGCTTCTCAAAAGACTGCTTCAACTCTGTTCTCTGCCTTGCCTTTTATATTCAATTCCCCACCCACCAAGGGGTGGGGCTCAACGCCCTAATCCTAACCTAATCATGCCCAGATTAACAGATCAGTTTACAAACATGATTCAATTATATTTTTGGAATTCATAATTACATCAAACTGCCACAGTGCCTTTGCACAAGCTGTTCTTTTCACCTAAAATGCACTTATCTGCTGCCTTGAAACTTCTATGGATACTTAAATTCTCAGTCAAAGGTCATCTTCCTTCAAAAATCCCTAAGGGAGTTTCCTACTCCAGCCTCCCTGCTCCAGAGAATATATATTAAGGCCCTTATCACATCACACTAGATTGTGGGGCTCCTTGAGGTCAGAAACCAAGTTTCATTTATCTCAGTATTCCTAGTGCCCAGCATAGAATCTGGGATAAAGAAAATTTCTGATTTATGCATGATTTTTCTATAAGTATACAACTTTTCTATTTTTTTTTTTTAATATTGTGGGTAAAAATCAAAATTTTCACAATACATACCAACATTTGCAAAATGATATATAAATATATATGCATATATGTACATTTGCTTACAAAAATGTTATTTATATATATATATGTGTGTGTGTGTGTATATATATATATATATATATATATTTTTTTTTTTTTTAAGATTTTATTTATTTATTCATTTATCCCCCCCTTGCTGCCTGTGCTCGCCGGGTCAGCCAACCACGCCGCGCGGGCGGGCCTGCCCCCACCAGGAGGCCCCGGGAACTGAACCCGGGGCCTCCCATATGGTAAACGGGAGCCCTACTGATTGAGCCACAGCCGCTTCCCGCATATATATATATTTTAAGAGGTGCTTAGATTACCCAAAATATTACACGGAACCCACTGGGATTCCCATGTTGCCCACCTCCCACACCTCCCACCACATCCCACACAAACATCTCCCACAAGTGTGGCCCACCACCCTCAAAAACAAAAGAAAATTTCTGAGAATATTTACTGAATGTGAATGGCTGGTAGGCAGGTAAAATATTATACTAATAGCTAACATATACCAAGAAGTGTGTTAAATGCTTTATACTTAATAATTCATTTCTTCCTCACAAAACTTTATTATTCTCATAGTTAGGTGGCAGAGCTGAGACTCTAACTCAGGCAGTCTGGCTCCAGCACTCTTATTCACCACCTATAGCACTGGTTATAATAACAGCCTCCAATAACGAGTAACATTTACGATGTGCCAGGCACTGTGCTACGCTTTTTCCGTTGCCTTGTTTAATCTTCACAACCATTATCACCCATTTCGCAGATGGAAAAACTAATGCTACAAGTTACACGGGCAAGTCTGGTCCTTTTGACTTTACGGCACTTAACCTGCCTGCTATACATTCCCGCTCCCAGAGAAGCCTAAAAGGGTTCGGCTGCCTGGACCCGGTCAGCAGGGAAGGGCCGGGGGGTAAAAGCCCTTGTCACTTCGGAATTTTAACGACGCGGGGAGGTACCTGAGGGAATTATCCACGAGAAGGCAGACGAAGAAACCTGGGTTCGGGGCGTGGAGCCCCAGAAAGAAAGGCCGGGCTCAGCCTGGCCCTACAGACCAAGGGTCAGGGGCGCGGAGGCTGGAGAGACCACAGCCACTGCTCCACTCGCCGGCCGGGAGGCGTAGACGTCTTTAGCTCTCGACTTTCCCGCCAGCCGCGACGCCGCTCTGACGCCACCGAGTTGCGCTGCGCCGTGATGCCAAGAGTCCGCGCCGGAAGTGGGCGGCCGGGCGGCCCAGCTGGGAGCAGTGTGCGAGGCCTCCTCTGGGTCCGGCGCCTGCCAAGCTGTGGGGCGTGAGACGGCGCAGAGTCGGACGAAAAAAGAAACCCCCGCACCCAAGGAAGGAGAAGCAGCACGACCCCCGGCCAAGGCTTTCTCTCAGTGAAGATGGCGGGACCAGAGCTGCTGCTTGACTCCAACATCCGCCTCTGGGTGGTCCTGCCCATCGTTATCATCACCTTCTTTGTGGGCATGATCCGCCACTACGTGTCTATCCTGCTGCAGAGCGACAAGAAACTCACTCAGGAGCAAGTATCGGACAGGTCAGCGCCCTCGCTTCTCCGGCCGACCTCACTCCTCCGTGACCTTGGGCAAGAAAGTTCAGAGGTTATGTCACTTTGCCTGGGTTTGCATCTTGCTCCTGGCTAGTTACCCCTCTGTGTTTCACTTTCGTCATTTGTAAAATGGGGATGGTAATAGTATCTGCCTCATAAAAACTTGCGTGGGGATTAAATTAGATGATGTCTGTAAAAAGCCTTTATCACAGGCCCTAGGACTAGTTAAGTGCTCAAAAAAATTGTTGCTGTTAATATTGTTAAGCTTGTCGCCAACCCTCGATGCGCTTAAAACTATCCCGTTCCACCCTTTTGTTGGGAGGAATGCCTACTGAGCAGTCCGGGTGGATTATTTTTAGTCTTTGTAACATCCAGTAAGGTTAGTGGGATTACCCCTCCCTTTATTTTTTTAAACAAATCAATTTTATTGATACATATTAATAAAGCATACAATCCATGCAAAATGTACAATCAGTAGTATTTGGCATAATCACATATTTGTGTATTCATCACTTCAATCATTATTTCAATAATAATAAACAAAAAACAGACAAACAAAAAATTCTTTACCTTCAATCTCTATATGCTTCCCTTGCTGTACATAGCTACTATTTCTGGCTATCTTGCATATTTATTTCTTTATTTTGATGCAATTTTATTGAGATATATTCACATACCAAAAAATCTATCCAAAGTGTATAATCAGTGGCTTATAATATAATCACAATGTTGTGCATTCATCACCAAAAAAATTTTAGAACAATTTCATTACTCCAAAAAGAAAAACCTCACACCCCTTAGCAGTCACCTCTCAATCCCTCTCTTCTTCCACAGCCCTACAGAACCACTAATCTAATTTCATCTTTATACATTGATATATATTTACATATTACAGATGGAATCATCCAATGGGATTACCCCTTTTTACCAAACTACTGTGATGGTCAGCTGAGATGCCAAGTGCTTTGCAAACTGTAAAATTACTGTAGAGTTGTAATTATCATTTCACCTCCTGGAGTGGAAGCAATTTCTTTCTCACATATTTCTTTACAGTATTTATCTGAGGAAAACAGGTAGTTTGACATGATCTTAGGTGGTGCCTAGACATGAGACTTATCCCCTCCCCCCCATATTAAGATAAGTAACAATTTTCAAACAATCTTTCTGGAAAAAGGCCATCACAGGTAGGTGTTACTAAGTCTTTAACACCTACCTATCACTTTATTTTTATTTATTTATTTTTTTTTTTTTTTAAAGATTTTATTTATTTATTCATTTATCCTCCCCTTGCTGCTTGTGCTCGCTGGGTCAGCTAACCACGCCGTGCGGGCGGGCTTGCCTTCACCAGGAGGCCCCGGGAACCGAACCCGGGGCCTCCCATATGCTAAACGGGAGCCCTACTGATTGAGCCACAGCCGCTTCCCAATAAGTTTGTTTTTATTGTATTTATTTTAACAGTTGTTTTCTATCTATGGCAAGTGTTACTGGTTTCCATTTGCTGGTAATATTTTTTTCATTTTTTTTTATTAGAAATTGTAGGTTTGCTGGTAACTTAATGATTCCTTTTAAAGCTTAGATAAGTAGAAAAATACTTGATAAAAATATTAAATTAATAGTGGTAGAAGTGGTAGATGAATAAGACAAAAATCATAGCCATGGAATGAGAATGACTGAAGCTTGGGAAGCACTGATTTATCATTTTCAGTTTATGCTGAGAATAATAATAATTTATTGAATCACTTTTCATAATTTATTTTATTATTGATAAAGCACTTATTAACATTTATTTATTAAGCACTTATTCTATGCCAATCACTATGGTAAGCACTTATATTCATTAACTTATTTAAAATTCACGGCAGCTCTGAGGTAAGCACTATTGTTCCATTTTACAGAAATTGAGACTTTAAGTGTTCCCATGACTACACCATGATCAAGCACGGTGACGTTCAGGACTTGAAGCCAAGTCATCAGATTCCCATGTCCCAAGGTTCTCTCCACTATACCACAGTGACTACTTTTATTTTTATTTTATTTTATTTTATTTTTTCTGATCAAGTCTCGTTTATTGAGGTTAAGTTGTGGTATATATGATGAATGAGCTACTTTTATTTTTTTGTAGCATCAGTTTCAGAACGGATCTGAGCCATCCGCTGGAGCTAAACTTAAGAAGTCAGTTCACCACAGAAAGGAAGGTGCAAAGTGGAGAGAGCTCAGACATTCAGCATTTATTGACTCCAATAAATTGTTCTCATTTCATCCTCACAGTAACACTGTGTGGTAGATATACCAAAATCCATTTTTACAGGTGAAGAAAAGGAGCCCAGAGGCAGTGAAGTAGCCTTCCCAAAGTAACCTACATGGTAAAATACTGTGTGTATATGTATATGTGAACCAAGAATCCTCTTACCCACAATTCCTGCTGTCATAGGTTCTCTGCCCCTGGCTTACTATGTGATTTAGAACAAGGGTTTTGAATGATACCCAAAGCTCCCTTTTCCAACCCAAAATGAAATTCACAGCTGGTACAATCTGCATAGAAATTTTTTTTAAAAAAAGCAATGAAGTGGAGTGGGTATAGTTCAGTGGTTGAGTGTGCGCTTCACATGTACAAGGTCCCAGGTTCAATCCCCGGTACCTCCTAAAAACAAAGCAAAACAAAACACTATTAAAAATTTTTAAAAAGACAGTAAAATGCTCTAGCTTTAACAATCAGGAGAAATCAAAGGAATGTAATCTATAATATGATAATTTGTATTTTGTAAATGCTTGTCCACAACTGTCCTAGAAGGTATAATGCAGAAGTCAGATGCATGTATCTAGATATAAAATCATTATAATTGGGACAAGTTCAATTGTAGGATGATACAGATGTGTTAGCTACTTAAATATCACAGAAGGCAGTGCTATCATGGATGTGATTTTCCTAAATGGTGAAATACTCTTAATAAAATTCTGAAAAAAAAAACAAAGTGCAATTTTCCCTATGTTTACTCAGTATTGCACGCCTGGAAATTCAGCATATATAAGAACTATAGGGGAAAAATCAAATTAAATTAGCATTGAGGCTCAGATAATTAAAAAACAATTTGGTGGAATATTCAAAAGTAGTGTGTGGGACATGGGACAATTCTTTGTATTTCAAAACTGTCCCCAGTATTAAGGGACACTTAGCATCCCTAACCCCTAACAAATGACAGTTATGTGCTCCTCCTCCCTTCTCCCCATCATTTTGACAATCAAAAAAGGTTCTACAGATTTCCATAAAACCCCCTAGAGGGCAGTACCACCTCCCTGGAGAACCAATGCTTTAGAGAAAACTCAACATCTCTGGTCATATTGCTCCATCCTTTAAGTGAGGTAGTCAAAGCACATGATTTCCCTAGGCCCTGCCAGCTCTGATATGGTGTGGCTCTGCCCGCACCACGTCGCCCTTTGAACATTGGTAGAATGTCTGTACAGGTGATTCTGAACCTGCCTAAGTCCAAGACAAAAGCTTTTTTTTTTTTCCCTTGTAAACTGTTCCTCTTAATATATAAATTCCCATTAATCGGCATGATCACAAAGTGGGATATTTGCTTTCTTAAATTGTTAAGCTTTTACTGTTTCAAAACTTATTAAAATTTTTCTAAAGTATATTAAACGAAAATAAAAGCTAACTAAATAAAATACATTAGACCACATTTGATAGAATGTATGTAAAAAGTGGTTGTCAAACTTGAATATACTGACTCTTTGGAAGGTAAAAGACAATTACAAATTATTAAGCATATGGAACTCAGGTTTAAGAAATACTGACTTTAAAAACTAAAGTTTTCTTCTAAGAGTCTTTTGATGTCAAATTACTACTGCAAAAGAGAAGTTTTATCTTTATAACTAGTATAAAGATTTATTATTGGATATCTGTGATATGAAAACACAAAATTAACGATTTCTTATAGAATTTGCAGACTTCAGAGAATACAGCTATGGCTCTCAGCTTAAAATGAGTGTTTAGTATATACAGGATAATTTAAGCTTGCCTTGATTCAGGGTCTTGAAATGTCTCAGGATCACAAGTCTCAATCCCAGTCTACAAAACTATTCAGTGGTGTAAATATAGGACATTTAGCTGAATTTCTGTTGAGTAAATAACTGGAAAACTCCTACCATGTGCCCTGTACTATGTTGCATGCTGTGGGGTACAAAATAAGGTCAAGACCCTACTCTCAGGGAGTTTCCAGTTCGAGTGATAAAACACATAGGGAAAGTAATAGATACTACTGATCTAGTGCTTAGGATAGTCTAGGCGCTCAACCACTTGAGCTATATCCGCTCCCCCTTTTGTTCTTGAGATTAAGCTTAAAGTCCACTGGAACCCTTGTGACCTTGTCTAGCCCGGCTCCTGTCTTCCTCTCAAGCCTCATTTTCCTCCACACTTTGACTAATTCTCTTTCTTCCAGCCATTTGGCCTTTTTTCTTATGTCCTCAGAGACCCAGTGCCTAATCCTGCCACAGGGCTTTTGCCAATGCTCTTCACTCCACCACTTTGCCAAGGTAATTCCTACTCATCCCTAAGAGTCCAACTTAATCATGCAGCTTCAACAAAGCTTTCTCTGAGACTTTGACCTCCCAGACTCAGTCACATCCCCCAGTTGTACACTCCTGTGACATCATCTATCTCTCCTTCCTTGGATGTAGTTGAATTTTACATTTATTCCTGTGGTTATTCGAGCAATATCTTTCTTCCCCACTAGACTTTAGCCTTCTTGAAGTATTTGCACTTTTTTTGGTCACTTGTTCATATTGCCTAATACAGTACCTGGCACTCACATGCTCAAGAAATTTTTTGTTCAATGAAAGAATAAATCTGTTGTGCAGAATATGAATGGAGGCTTAGAGAATTTAAGCAACTTGTCCAGGACCACATAGTTAGTAATTGGCAGAGCCAGGGTTTTAACTCATTGGTCTAACTCCAGAGCTTAAATTTTTACCCATTATTCTAGACCCAGTGCTTCTTAAACTGCCAGCAGTGAAGGCCCAGTTTTTTTTGTTGTTGTTGTTTATTTGTTTCCAGTCTATCTCAGACCAAGTCCTTTGTAAAATATTTTGATCACACATTTATGTCCTGACAATGCCAAAGTACTGTAAAAGTCTCAACACTTACTCTCGATGTCTGTACTCATTTCGTCAGAGACCAGCATACTGGTATATCAGCCACACACTTTGTCTAGCTATAGAGTAGCTCCCAGGGAACAGAACATATTACATGTCAGCTCTGTAGGCCTGTGGAAACAGTACTCAACTGTACAGTACTAGAGCAGGAAAAAGATGAGAGAGAATTCGAGGGCACAGGCATCAGAAAGAGTTTCATGGGAAAAGTAGGGCATGAAGAGGAAGAGGGTGTTCGGGCATGATGAGGTAGAAATGGTAAAGGAGAGGAGCATAGAGCATCTCCAGAGTACAGAGAAGCGAGGATATGCACAGGGTGGCAAGGGGGCCCTACGGCCTGACTGCTTAGAACAAGGTGGTTTGTATTAAGGAGCAGAGAGAGAGAAAAACCAAGCAGATAGTTTTCTTGTGTTTATTTCTGTATATAATTTCTTTTTTTCATGTTTCAAGAAGGATTTCCACTAAGTGTTTTTCCCCCTTTAAAACAACTTTTGAAAACCTAAAAAAAAATTAGTATTTTGATCTCTGTTCTATTTGACATTTGTATCTTAGCAACACCCACCTGTTGTATAGCACTCTGTTGTCTTCAGTGATCAAGTATGTTCTAATATCACCAAATTATTTCATTCATAAATTCAATGAATGTTTATTGAGAGCTTATTAACAGCCTGAAACCTGGGTAGAATTTTTTTTTTTTTTTTTAAAGATTTTATTTATTTATTCATTTATCCCCCCCCCTTGCTGCTTGTGCTCGCTGGGTCAGCTAACCACGCCGTGTGGGCGGGCTTGCCTTCACCAGGAGGCCCCGGGAACCGAACCCGGGGCCTCCCATATGGTAAACGGGAGCCCTACTGATTGAGCCACAGCCGCTTCCCGAATTTATATTTCTTGCCTCTACTCATTTCTCTCTGGATTTTAAGAAGTTCCTTCTTTGATCCTCACCCTTCCCTGCTCCCTCCCACTGCTAAATCTTCTGAGAGTCTCCAACTGCTACTTGTTTCACTCAGAGAAAGTTCCTTCTTGGCACCATTATTATGTAATAAAAAGCTGAGCGTATTGTCCCAAATGTGCCTTCCTTATAAATCTTTATTTGTTCGGAAACACAACCACTTATGAAAAGCACTTTTTTGAAAACCTGGCTTAACTATGTTATATGTATTGGTTTAATGGATACCTGTATTTTGAAAAGTTTTTACCCAGGCCATTGCCAAATAGGCCCTCTCTTGTGTTTAAATAGGTCTTCTACTTATTCTCTCATTTTCTTCTAGTGTTTCGCTTTTTAAAAAAATCTCATTGTCTTGATTGTATTTTTCAGTCAAGTCCTAATTCGAAGCAGAGTCCTCAGGGAAAATGGAAAATACATTCCCAAACAGGTACTCATTTATCTTTCATTAAAAGCTCCACGATTCACTGTTGAGGTTAATAGATATCTAAATGTTTTATAAGGGTACTCTTTGGGAGAAGCTGAGGGTTGGCAACTCAGTAATTAAGTTGTGGCCCACTGGTGTTTGCTGTCATTGTGACCTTACCCTTCTTAGGAAATTGTTCTTAAATGTGACTCGGCTGAAGTGTCAGGTCAGCTGCCAAGTAGGCTGACAGTTCTGAGTGCAATAGCATATTCCAAGGGCCTTCTGACTAAACCTCTGGGGACTAATTTGACAATTTGCTATGCCACAGTTCTAAGACTTAAAAAGATTTTTTTTTTTTTAAACTAGTCCTTCTTGACGCGAAAATATTACTTCAACAACCCAGAAGATGGATTTTTCAAAAAAACTAAAAGGAAGGTAGTGCCACCTTCCCCTATGACTGGTATGTTTATTCTTTCTCTTATCATTAAGGACAGCTTTTAACATGGGTTGGTTTTTCAGGGGAGTGGGTAGGCAGGGAAAGTGTATTATTTAAATGTTAAATTGTAGAAGGTAATAACTTAAGGGCCCTAGAGATCATCTAGTACAGGAATCTGTGGAAATGGAATTCTCTTTTTCAAATAAATCTACAAAAGTAAATTTTAAAAAAGGGAACTCTCTGGTGAGAGGGTGGGGAGGCCAGATTCATGTTCCTAGGTTGCTCCCCTTTGCTCAGGATCTGGGCCCTGTGGAAAGCAGTTGACAAAGCATTCCAGTTCCAGCTCCCCCCAGTACCTGAGTCTTATTCCTGACAAGATGGCCACCCAGCTTCTGCTTGAATAACAAGGAGCTCACTACTTCCCAAGACCGGCCATTACTTTGTCAGACATGATTGCTTGGCCCAACCTACAACTTTTGCTCCAATAGATTTCTTATTTCCACCACTCCTAGTCCAAAGTAAAACAAAATAATTTATTTTTCTTTGTTGACTGTCCTCTCATTCTAATACTCATTTCTTTAGGTGAGATAACCAGCTATTTTAAACCCATTCGGAAGACACTGAAGTTAATTTTAAAAAGTTTTTTAGAAAACCGGCAAGAAACAAAGGACAAATAAATTTATGAAAAGATACTTGAATTCACTGATAATCCATGGTATGCAAATTAAAACAAGACATCCTTTTTAGCCCATTAAATTGGCAAAGATTGAGTGATTGGTCAAAACCAGTACTGTCAAGGTCATAGGAAGTTAGACCCTCTCACTGTTGGTGGGAGTGTCAAAAAGTGGAGCCTTATTGAATGACAGCTGGGCAGTATCTGTCAATTTTAAATGTACAAATCCTTTGACCCAGAAATTCCACTTCTAGGAATTTATCTTACAGAAAAACATAAACATGCAGAGATTCATATACAAGTTAGTCCTTGGCAGCATTGTTTATTGACCGAAAAAAAATTGGAAACAATCTACAATCTATAGGTCCACCCAAAAGTGGTTGGTACAGCCACACAGTGGAATCTCAATGCAGGCATTGAAAAGAATGAGAGAGAAATATTATAACAACATAGAAATACCATCCATGGTTTGTTTGTTTCTTTTTCTTTTTTTTAATTTTTACTTTTTTTTTTTTTTTTTAAAGATACTTAGATTACATAAATGTTATGTAAAAAATGTAGGGAATTCCCATATGTCTCACTCTCTGCCCCTCCCACACTTTCCCACATTAACAACATCCTTCATTAGTGTGGTATACTTACTACAATTAATGAACACATTTTGGAGCATTGCCACTAAGTGTGGATTATAGTTTATATTGTAGTTTAAACTCTCTCCCACACATTTTTCTAAATTACGACAAGATATATAATGGCTTATATCCGTTACTGCAACATCATTCAGGACAATTCCAATGTCCCGAAAATGCCCCCATATTGCACCTATTTTTTTTTAAATGATACTTTCCATGGCATTTTAATCTTTAAAAAAATCAAGAAACAAATTGTGCCTTTATTGGGTATATATTGAAAAGTGGGAGTATATGCAACAAATAGTGAAAAGAGTTTAGAGATTAGGGCCAGAGGAACTACCCACATCATACTTTGCTATGTCATTGAATTTTTTACAGCAAACTTGTATTACTTTAATGATCAAATAAATTAAAAATTGACAAAATCTGGAGGAAGTCCCTGCCCACAGTGTTAAAATCCAATGGTCTCCTGTGTTTTTGTCTTAGATCCCACTATGCTCACAGACATGATGAAAGGGAATGTAACAAATGTCCTCCCTATGATTCTTATTGGCGGATGGATCAACATGACATTCTCAGGCTTTGTCACAAGTAAGTTACAGACCCAGCAAACAATGTTTTCTTCATCTGTACTCCTTTCCCATGTCCCTATTCAGAGAAATCTGAATACTACTGAGACAATATCACAGGACCTGTGTTCTCTAGTGGACACACTAGAGAACTTGTGGTCTAGTGGACACTGATAACATTCATTGAATGAAATTACATTCACTTCATATGCTGTAATTTTGAGGCCCTTAACCCATGATCCTAAGCTCATGATTTGGGCGTTTTTCTACTATTAGAAACTCAAATAAGTGACCTGCTAGTTTGTATCTAAAACTAATTTGGGGGGGACAGATGTGGCTCAAATGGTTGGGTGTCCGTCTCCCATATGGAGGGACCCGGTTCGATCCCTGGGACCTCCCGATGAAAAAATAAATAAATTAAATAAATAAATAAATAAATAAAACTAATTTGGTGTTCTAGCTGAGTAGGCTAGAGAGAAGCTTATTTCTCTTTTGACTTCATTTGCTAGTGTTGGGATGAGTTTGTTTGCCCATTTGTTCCTAAGATTATCTGGTTTCATTTTAATCAGTTTGGTTTCTTAGTAATATAGATCTTTGTGTATATATTCAGTTTAGGATTATGTATGGATTAGTGCAAGTTTTCCCTAGATTTTAGGTCACAGCTTGGTTTGAGTCCCTGCTTCCTCAGCAGTTTGGCAGCTGTATTATTCAAGGAAACTAGCAAAGTGACATTTTTTTTCTTCATAAGTTGCCACAAGTTTTCTTGCAAGAATCATTTTCCAAAAGCTGTGCAGTACAGAGTTCCCACACCCTCAAGGAAATACTATGTGCATTCATAAAATTAAAAAGCTATTCTAAAAATTAAAAAGCTCAGAGCAGTTGTGAACTTTCTCTTTCTTCTCTGCAGCCAAGGTACCATTTCCATTGACCCTTCGTTTTAAGCCTATGCTACAGCAAGGAATCGAACTACTCACATTAGATGCATCCTGGTAAGAACTTCCTTCATATATAAACTAAAATCTAAAACTAGTGTCTCTTAACAAACAATATTTCCAATTTCCAAACTTGACTAGAATAAGTTTTCAAGGTTTTTTTTTTCATCAAAACCCCACTCAAAACACCATGGGTGGATTATGGCAACTGGTACAAAGGGAAGAATGTGTCGGGCTCTTTTCTCTACCTTCTTGGTTCTTAGGAGTGCAGGAATGGGTGTGTCGCCCCCCAAAAAAGTTAAAAGATAAAATAAGGAACTCTGGCTGGGCAAACCTTTTAGCAGTACCCTGGAGCTTATAAGAGAGGATATTTTTATTATTTTTTCAAAAATACATTACTGCTAATAGTAATATTAATCATTTTCATTGGTACTAGTCACTGTGTGCTAAGGGTTTTCCATCTATTATCTCATTTTATCTTCATAGCAACCCTGTGAAGTAGGTGGAAGAATTGAGATTTGAACACAAAATCTGTCCAAATCCAGCATTCATGTTTTATTTTCCACTCTATTTTTATAGCAGAGCAATAAAACCCAAAATCCAAATAGCTCTTAGAAAACACTGTTACAGTACCTGGAATCCAGCAGCGCTTCTGCATGGGGTCTCTCCAGACTGTTTAGTCTATGGCTTCCCAAAGAATGGCAGAAAATGAAAGCCAGCCTAGAAGAGAAGAGGCTCATGGGGGATGGCGGACACCAGTGGTACTTGACTCACATCCTAGATTTGAGCAGAGGAATCTCTGGTTGTTTGGGAGGGGCAAAAGAGACAAGATGCTGGGAGAGTCTTGGCTGTAAACAGTTCCACTCAAGGAGAAGAGCTGTACTTTATACAAATAGCATGCCTCTATTATATCTCTACCTTCCAATCTCACTTGGGCTAAAAATTCATGGGCTTGAGAAAAGCTTATTTATCTGTATCTGGACAGGTATGTGACTAGCATGCTCCATTGGACAAAAGGGAGGCTGGAGCCTGAGTATATAATTAGGCTAAGTTATAGGTAGATCAGCAACACTGGGGACAGATAGGTCATTTACTTATCTGCATCCTGATGGAGTAACCAGAATAGATACCTGCTGTTGTGTGACCCAAGTATTAGAATGATGTATGGGTGCTTACCTTTCATAGATAATTTCTGTTATCCTTTTTAGTTTTTATTATATGCATGCATATTTATTTTGTGCGGGCAGGGTGGGAAACCTAAGCTAAGGGAAGCCTTGGTGATAAAGTTCAAAACTTGAGTGGCTTTCCTAGTAGCCACAGTTCTTGGTAGTGCAAGTATTTCCTGAATGCCACTGTTTTTATTTTGTACACTTCTGTATTGTTTGCATTTGTTATATGTAACGAGTGTGTGTTATTTTTTTTTATTATTATTTATTTATTTTTTATTGTGGGTAAAAATCAAAATTTTCACAATACATACCAATATTTGTAAAATGATATGTAAATATATATGCATATATGTGCATTTGCTTACAAAAATGTTATTTATATATTTATAAATATATTTTAAGAGGTGCTTAAGTTACCCAAAATATTACACGGAACCCACTGGGATTCCCATGTTGCCCACCTCCCACACCTCCCACCATATCCCACACAAACATCTCCCACAAGTGTGGCCTACCACCCTCAATGGACTTACACATCCTGAAGCCTTGCCACCAACCATAGACCACAGTTCACATCGTAGACCACACTCTCTCCCACACAGTTCTGAGTGGTGTGTGCTGATTTAAAATGGCCTACATCCGTTGCCACAACGGTACTCAGGACAACCTCCAAATCCCAAAGAAGCCCCTGTATTTCAACTGCTCATCCCCTCCCTGCCCCAAAAGTGTCAAGTGGCCACTGGCTCCACCTCATTGTTATAATTTCTTCCATTGCTAGAATCACCATATGTGTACAACAGCCTACCATCAAGTGTTATTTTTATAATTAAAAAGAATGAGTGTTTTTGAAAATCTATTATATAGAAAGGAAAATCAAAATAAACAAAGGTTATATTCCCAGATAAAAAAAGCATACCTGTTGTTAGTTCGATTCCTATTACTGAATGCAGAAAAATGTATTACAGCAAGGAATCGAACTACAAGTAAGTAGCAGTTTGCCTACAGAGAGCCACAGCTATTCACAAGGCTACTCTAACGACTTGTATGTCTTCTTTGGTTGTGCTTTGGATAAACATAGCCTACCCTGAGAAATTTCTTTATATATGCTGAACAACTTTGGGTGGTAGAAGTGTAAACTACATTGACTTCTGAAATAACCACCTACACTGTTTTACTTTTGCTTTGCTAGGGTGAGTTCTGCATCCTGGTACTTTCTCAATGTATTTGGCCTTCGGAGCATTTACTCTCTGATTCTGGGCCAAGATAATGGTAAGAAGCCAAACACATTTAATAAGCAAATACCACTTGTTTGCCTCAGTAAATGAATCATCCATGCCAGGGCCAGCAAAATCATGTCCATTATGCAGTTTGTCAGTATAGTAAAATACAAGACCTCATTCCTTAAACTCCTTAAGTTTCTGGGGTATTCTCAAAGGGTCTTTAAAATTTCAAGAGTCAGTCTGAAGATCTGAATTCTCCTTAGCAATCACTGGGACAATACTGGGTTCCCCAAAGTCTGCTACCCTCATATGAGGGGTCCATTCCCAGCATTGTAAGCCAAACACCTGAAGCTTAAAGGAAAAAAGGCCTGGTTTGATCAGTTAGTTCATTGACTAGATGGAAGATGCACACTTATCAGTTTATGAGACTGTTGAAGACATGAACACTCCACGTTCCCATACCCCAGAATGGGGGAGAAGTGAGTTGAAATTTAGCAAAGAAAAGGGGAAAGGGCAAAATTAGTTAGAATGGACCCCCTATCTGGAGTTCTTGCCAGTACCAATCACAGCTCTCTTATTTAATGGCTTGGACCTCAGACAAGTTACTTTACTATTTTAAGCCTCTCTTTGCTTCTCTGTAAATTAGGGATTTTAATAGCTAACTTGCAAAATTGTTGTTAGGAATAGATGAGGTAGAATACATAAAGCACTTAATAAAGTACCTGGCATATAGTAGTTGCTTAGTAACTGCTAATGCTGTTTGAAATTGAAATAAAGCTTAGAACTTCCAACAGTTATCTTTCCTCTACTATTATCATCTTCATTTTTCAGGAGAGGTGAAGTAACTTGCCCAGGATCACATAGCCAATGAGTGACAGGGCCAGTCAGTGAGTCTATCCTTCAGTCTCTAACCGACTGCTGAGTGTCTTTAGGGACCATTCTTCCCCAAGGATACGTGAGTCCTTGCTGAGCTTTGGCACTCATGTAGCTGTGTCTTGTGCTGCAGCTGCTGACCAGTCACGGATGATGCAGGAGCAGATGACAGGAGCAGCCATGGCCATGCCCGCGGATACTAACAAGGCTTTCAAGGTAGGCTCAGCGCTCCCTCCAGAGCTCCATTTAGGCTCCAAAAGCGACTTTCTACGTGGGCTCCCTGAAGTGAGGGGTTTAAATTGAATTTCAGTCATTTGAATTAAGTTTACCCAAAAGGTATTTTAGTTCACGTGTCTCTTATTCCTGTCACAGAATCATCTACCAGGTAGATTGGAGATTCTTGGTACCTTTATGGGTTTTCTAAATGCTCACCCAAATGTAATCCACCCTGTATAGGGGAACTGGAACAACAGTCCAATCAGAGACATCAAGTAAACATTTGGAATATTTTGAACTTTTTTTGGAGCCTATTTATGTCAGATATGACTTTTTTTTTTTGAAAAATTAGTTCTTAGAGCCTTTTCACAAAATGCATCTGGAATTTATAAAATCCAGTGTAATTTCTTCTGTACAGAAAATCTCACTAATTTTTTATGATAACATTCAACAAACTAGAAATAGAAGGGAACTTCCTCAAAATGTTATAGTGCCTGAAAAATCCACAGGTAATATCATACTTAATGATGGAGAGTGTCTGCTATTGGTACAGAGTTTTTTGTGTGTGTGTGTTTTTTTGCGGCGATGGAAGTATTCCGGAATTAGATAATGGCGATGGTTGCACAGCTTTGTGAATATACTGAAAATCAGTAAAGTATACACTTTAAAAGGGTGAATTTTATATCATGTGAATTATATCTCAAAAAAAGCCAAAAACTCACACCCATGAGCCAACATGTGTTTTGCACATTAAATTTCATGAAGCGGGAAATGGATGTGGCTCAAGAGGTTCGGCGTCCGTCTACCATATGGAGAGACCGGGGTTCGATCCCCGGTACCTCCCGGTAAAAAAAAAAAAAAAAAAATTCATGAAGCATTTAAAAAAATCATAATTAAATGCAAAAGTAGTCAGCACTATTAGAATATTTGAGAAATGTAATTTCTTGGAAAATTAGGCAAATTTATTTTTGCTTAGCATATTCAGAGCTTACATGCAAATGCTTATATGCCAAAATAGTTCTATGATACACACTATCAAACCTTTCTCCCAGTGATGAATATCAAATTACTGGCCTCCCATCACCTTTAATGAAATGCCATTATGCATTTGGGTTTGAAGTTAGAGGACATGTTCTTAGGCCCCTTGAAGATATGCATGGTCATATCCTCATTTGACCTCCCACAACTTAAACCAGATGCCAAGTATCTTGATTCTGAACTGGAAGGACTCAGAATCATGAAGCACCACTTCATCTATTGCATCTCCCTTAAGAACAGTGTCTGACATCTGTATTCCCAGCACCTAGCCAAGTTCTGGGCACAAAGCAGGTGCTTACTGAGCGTAAGCTGATTGAATGAGAAGCAATATATTGGCAGTATATTTTATATGTTCGGCACTGGGGCTTTGGAGTCAGACAGAACTAAACTTAAATCTCTCCTACATTAGTTGCTAGCCCAGTAACTTCAAAGAAATTATCTGACCTCTCTTAGCCTTCATCTCCTTATCTGTAGATTTGGGGGGGGGAGGGGCTAATGGGGGGATAATGCACCTACCTCATAGAATTAAATGAGCTGATACATTTAAAGAGCTTAACCCAGCTTCTGACCCATATTAGATGCTCAGTGGAGGTCATTCATTGCTGAGAGTAACCTGCCCCCTTCTCCCTTCCCTGGTGTCCTCTTCCTTTGCAGACAGAGTGGGAAGCTTTGGAGCTGACGGATCATCAGTGGGCACTAGATGATGTCGAAGAGGAGCTCATGGCCAAGGACCTCCACTTTGAAGGCATGTTCAAAAAGGAATTACAGACCTCTATTTTTTGAAGACCAAGCAGGGGGTAGCTGTGTCAGGAACTCAGAGTAGCATTTAACCTTGTAACTTTAGTTTGGGCTGGAACCTCTCCAAATAAAAAGGAGGATGCATGAGCTGGCGGGTGTGCAGCAAGGATCATTCTTGTCAGAGCTGAGTTCCCCTTTCAAGTTTGAAGCTAGAGGAAATGAGGAGTGTGTGCTGGGTGGCTATAGGGAAAGAGCTATTTAAAAAACGTTTTAAGGCTTCCTTCCAATGACTCTAGTAATGAAAGTCAGGGAAAGGGGGAAAATTCAAGCTAGTGATAATATATACAAACTTAGTAAAAATTCAATCTTTGGAGCAAGGATTGTCAAGTCTAATTATTTTATGCAGTCAGCCTGAATTCTAATCACCATAAACTCCTGTTTTCTTGGGATCCAAGCACCCTGCATTTTTACCTTTTAATTTTTGTGTGTGTTAGTATTTTTATAACTTTCTTCACAAAAGTGTAGTACATTTTCATTACCGAACATTTAGAAACTAGATGAGCAAAATGAGTCTCCCTGTATTGTTCATTTTGAGTTGGCAGAATGACATAGAAGGCAGGTATGTCAAAACTTTATTCATATAAGCTCTTTTTTTTTTTTTTTTTTTTTTTT